>JBCAUF010000061.1:24918468-24951798 GCA_038406115.1 Haemulon aurolineatum | reverse complement strand
TTACCAAATAATGGTGACTGACAGTCTCTCATATTGTGTTTCGTTATTGTGTTGGGGAAAATGTATAATATTATGCAATAAAGCTTTTTCATTCATCTTATACTTGCATGCATTTTCAGGGTCATCGCACAATCTAAGTATCTTTGTGGGCTCAACTCACATTAGGGCCTGTTTACTCACCCCCCCCCCCCCAGTGAGACACCCCCAGACTTTCAAATTGTGCTGTGAATCGACTAATATTACTGGGAGGCCAGCAGTGACAGTGTGTGCAGTATTTTAAAACTAAGCCTAACTCTTCACCCGGTTTGTCTAAGGCTTCAACAAGTTCCGTCCCTAATTAACACATGTCTCTGAGGGAATCCATAAATAGACATTTATCCCACCTTAAGGCCAGCAGTTACTGTAAATAACATTGGTTGCTGCCTCTTACTGACTGCTTAGAGTAACTGCAGAGTTCCCTAGAAAATACCATCTGAGTGGTTTAGAGCACCTGATCTTGCTAAAGAAGTTATAAATTGCAGATGACCTTGAGTGGCGTCTGCTTAAAATTTCAAAAAGAGAATGAGCAACAAAAAGCATGACCGGTCCCAAAGTTAAAAAGTCCGATGCCTCAAGTTCTGAAGAGACTCAAATCACTAACTTGCTTTTGAACCACACATGTATACACTGCTAAAGATGTCCTCTTTTATCTTCTGTGTTTTGTTTTTGCTGCAGAGTCTTGTGAAACAGCAGCGCTCAAGAGGAAACCAAGATGTGGAAGAGGTCAAAGGTGACCGATCAAACTGCCGCTGGGCAGGCGGGTAAGTGCAGGGTAATGGACACCCTCTCTGGCTAGGTCAGTCAAAAACGGTTGGTACTGAAGCCATTTCTACCTGTATTTCCTCTTATCCGAGGAATGATGATGTACTGGATCTATTTGACTTACACAACTAATCTTTATACAAAATAAAGATTAAAAAGGTCCTACACTCAAAAAAAGAAAAACCTGCAAGACAAAAGAACATCTGGGGAGCTTGCTACATGAAGATTATATAATGATGGTGCATCTGTTTTGAAGATGTGGAATACCCAAGATGTCCGAATAAAGTTGCATTATGTGGAGGGCTGACCATCTTCACCACGAGGAAATGAAGATAAGTACCACAGCCTTTATTTTTTGGAAAGTGGAAGTGGTCCAAATGATATTCATGGTTTTTTGAATGCCTGTGCAGTATATCGTCCAAGACATCAAGAAAACTCAACAACAAAGACAATTTTTTTGTCAACAAGAACACAAATGCAGCTTCCAATGGGCGTTTTTTGCTATGTGTCAAACCAAGCAGCAAAAAGTTTGAATGTGGCTCTGGCCATATCATCCGTCATCCCCCGCTCTCCAAAGACACTATTATGAATATGCTGACAATAAATATTTGTCAGTGAAGCAAATATGCCGCTATCAGTGAACCAGCGAATGTGAAGAATAAAATGTCATACAAGGAATTACTCTGAGCACATCTGAAGAAAAATACTAAAATGCAGTTGATGGTTGCAAGGATGAACAACAAAGTGATTGTGGAGGATGACTGCAGAAGTTGCTGCCACAATTGAAGAGAAAATTGAAACTGAAATGTCGTCCTTGTTTGATTGAAGACAAAATGAAGCCTTATTTTAAATTAATTTTCAACAAATTACATTCCCACAAAGTACTTGCACATAATTTCTCTCAAGCACTGCACAGGAATCATCCTGAGATGTCAGCCGTGAGAAAAAATGCTTGAACGAGCTTGAAGTTAAGTCTAATCAGCAGTTGCACAGCACAACTATTGACATGCTGCTGTAACAACATATTGCTAACACACTGTGTTATATTTTGTCTACAACTAATCATTCTTTGTTGGGTGAGGTGTCTCTGAATATTTTGTTCTGCGAATGTTGTGTCTGTGTTTGTGCTTCCCATTCCTGGGGTTATACTGTACTGTATACTGTGGTGTTTTGTGTTTATTGTCTCTATAATCCTGTCGAAGTTCCAACCTCCCATGGTGCTTTTGTCAGGATTAATATTTACCTGTCCTGTTCCCTCTCCTGCTGTCACGTTGCGTGTTAAGTCGACGCTTCTGAGGGAGTTCACCCAGACGACAAAGGTATGCGAGCAAAAAAGAAATCAAACTACACAAACGATTCACCTTCTGTTACGTGCATGACTCCATGTTGGGTGAGTTGCATGTGTGATGTGGTCTTCATCACATCTTGAAAGGTGTCATCTAAAATGGATGATTCAACTTTCAGTGTCACAACAGATGCATTTTATTGTGACATTCTCGACAAACTTCATATGAATAATAGCTCAAGGCTGTTGCTAGAGGGCACTGCGGTTGATTTCTATGTGTCTACTTTAACTCGTAATTCGAAGGGAAAATTATGTTTACATACTGGTTAGTCCTGTATAGAGTGTTGGCACAGTCCAGTCTAGTGTGAGTGAACTTGCTCTACAGGGATATCCCCAAGGAGTGGCATGATCTCTCTAAAAGCTAGCCCTTAAAATCGTGCAAATCCTCAATCTTAAACGTAATTAAATTTGAGTTAATATTACCTGCAAAAATGCATGAATTTGGTATCAATAGAAAGACAAGTACATAACATTTGAAGCTGTGTTTTTATAGAACAATAAAACAAAGTCTGAGTCACCCTTTAAAGTTACCCTTTCTGTATTCCCTTGAGATTTTTGGCCTTTTCATGCCTGACCTAAACATTATCCTTGGCTTCACTGTGACGACCAAGACTGTCACAGATACGAAATTGCATTTTCTATGATCCTAGCAGTTCAAAGCAGGTCTAAGAGAACCATGTGCTGTCAAGTTAACACAGAACATTGAGGTCTCGGGCTAATCAGCTGGAATGACACCACAACCCCTGGAAGCTCTTAAGCCTCACCCAACTCTCGATATCTTTTGATTTCTTGTATTTTTGTCAGTATAACTTCGAGTGAATTTGGAGCGACATAAGTATATAAGTATACAGTGCTCTAAGGGATCAAATCATAGATGACACATGTCTTTCTCTGTTAACATGGCCATGATTTAAAATGAGGAAATTATGCATGCAAGCCATCCAGCCTAAAAAAAAAGGAAAAACCTTCTCTAGAGTGAAAAACTGTGAGTAATGTGGTCCGGGACAATTTAGACCAGTGACAGAATCTAATTGCATTGGGACATAAACAAATGAAAAAAAGCCTGCGTTAGTTGTTGGATGTGCTTTCCAGCTACAAATTGGACAGTAGCGAAGAATGGCAAAGTTAATACAAAGTCCTAACAGCCAACAATGGCAACTGGATAAAGCTGTTCTGAGGAGAATAAACACAACATCACACAACGACAAGGGAACATGGTGACCCAGCAGGTTCTGAAAAGCTTTCTGAATGTACTTTTTTTTTTTATCATTCATACATTAATTTGTTCACTTATTTATTTGGAAAGGCAAGCCAGGTGTACTTACAAAGAAACTTTTATACATAAAGGCATTTCAAAGTGCTTTGTAAGTCATAAAAGAAACAAGAAATATGAAAAACACAAATTTAAAAAGCCAATTGAAATTAAAAAGATGAAAGCACAGAGCAATAGAGGAAAGTGCAGCACTCAAGTGCAGAGAGTATATACTTTATATTCAGTTGTAAACGTGGTTAGAACACTGTGATATCTTCTGTATGTTTGCTGCAGCACTATTTAGCTTTGTGGTCAACACAGTGCGATGCTGGGATACAAAATAAATATGGTTCATTTAAGTAGCAGTCAGTGCGTCTGTTGCTAAATTTAGTGCACATCAAAACATGCATTGCAGCACAAGTTTAAAAAGGAATGAATCAAAAACATGAGAAAGGAAATCACACTCATTGCTTTTAAAGGAATGCTTACCCTGGTATAAAAAAATAAATAATTCATCCCATACAAGCAATAAATATATATATAATCTTCCTCAACAACTTTTTCGTTTTTTCAGAGACAGCAGTAGCAGTCCTTCAGCGCATCTGTATTAGAAACATGATAAGAGCAGATAAGTTATTTACAGCCACAGGCATTTCAGACAAGCTCTGCATGAAAAACCTTTAGCTTTTCAGTGATTTTATACGCTTGTCTATATGCCAGCTTTCAAGACCTTTTGAAAAATAAGATATCAAGAGTCTGTCGATGTTTGCGCAAGCAGATCTAAGATGACCCATACAATACATTTTACAGAGCATTTGTCAAGCACATAAATCATGTTAAATCTGCTCAGGAACAACAGGATCCTTTTGAATCTTTCTGCACCAAATTTATGCCAATTTATACTCCATCAAATACTTCTTGCCGACTGACCCATGAAATCAACGCCTGGCTTAAAACATGCAGCTTTAATTGCGGTTCTACATTAATAGGCTGATCAATATTTCCATGCAAACATATTGCTTTTGATGATGTCCGCGTCATCCTCGCGATTCTACAGCGTGAACGTTACGCTTGTTAACAGCCGCAAAACTCATGTAATGATATCAGTGCTCTGCCACACACACAGTAAATACTGTTCTGTAGCACCTGCTGCAAGCATTTTACCTCCAATGCGCTTCAGACTGCAAAATGCTGGGGCACCCTGCTCATTTCTTACTTAAGCTATATATTCTATAGTTTATATTCTGCCTATTACAGGTCTTTCATTCCAAGAGAAAATAATTAAAGACCAGGGATCTCTGGACCAGCTGAACCCCTGTGATCAGCATTCAATGATGCCCCCTTCGCGATTGCTGTGGGTTAGTCCATATTGGTATACTCTACTATACTAGATTTCTGGGATTCTGCAAAGCACTTAAAACTGCTTTAATGTCTAATTCCAAAGACTAATGATTTAAATAGCTCAACTGAACTAAAATGGACACATGCAGAGGGCAGCGCCTTTTTTCCCCACACATAAATGTTTCCCTGTTTTGAGTGTCCACACTATAGACTGAACTGTGCTAACAATATTATGTACTATATAGTTCAATTACAAACATAAGTGGCAAATTTTCTAAAGTTTGACAACTGCATTACCAACATTAATCCTAAAATTCAGCACAAGTCTTCACTAAACTTCAAACCATGCATAGTGAAAAAAAAGTTAAATTTACAAGCTAGAAATGAGAGCTGAAAAACAACTTTGTAACTGAGTTATATGTAATCTGTATCTGTAAAATATAATATTATTCTTCAGAAGCAAAGTTCAATTTTCTGCAAATTTTATTTAATCCATTATCTCATATTAACAGCACCATATACGACAAGCACTTATCTTCAATTAACCCTCTATAAATTTAGTAAATTTGTGCATATTTCAATTAACATTAACCACTCACATTTTCAACAGGACATAAACATTGATGTTTATGGCAAGAATACTTAAATTATTACAATACAGACTGTTATCGTATTACGCCTGCTACTTACATAAATAAATACACTCAGAATTGCATGGTCATATCAGATTTAAACATTACTAATATCAGGATGCCCATAAGGCAGGAAAGTCCAAAGTAAATTATTGCAGAAAACTTGCCCACGTATGCTTTTACAAAGTTGTTTTAAAACATGTGTTTTACAGATTGGAATATTGTCTTGGTGCATTAATTAGACACTCTCATACCTTATGGAAAAGCTGATCTGATTGTTGACCCTAGCCTTACAGTATACTCATTATAAATTGGCCATGTTGTGAGGGCATGGTGTCAGAGCAAAGCCAACACACAGGAGATGTAGAGTAGGTGGTAGAGGTTTTGTAGAATGTGAGAACAAGAGCAACAAGCCTTTGGCAGGGTCAGATTTACGGTGGCGGAGAGAGTCATGCAAATCAGACCTTTTTCACTTGCTTGTCTTACACGTATTGATATGTCACTGAGTTTATAAAGAAAATGCTGGATAACTTTGAAAAACTTCAAAATCAATAAAGAGGATGATATATAAATAAATAGTTAGAAGTGTTTACAAGTTTGATCCATTACTGTGGCATTTTTCCCAAAACACGTCGCTCTCTTCAGATAATCGACTGACACGTATGTCTAAATGTGATTATGAGTTAAGTTTACACTGACAAATATTTGGTGGCTAATTTGCCTGAGTGATAGATTTGAACCTATTCAGTTCATGGGTTTATAGAGGTGTCAAAAAGTATTTAACATTCCCATGTTCTAATGAATATATTGTACAGTATATACTGTATCTTTAACTTCTCCACTCTGTATGTCAAGCTTGTCTAATTGTTGCTTTTTTTATCTGATCAGGCATCAAGAAGAAGTCGAAAGTGCCCGGTGTCATGATAACACAGTTTATGGAGGAACTTCCAGAGGGAATGTCAACTCCAGATTTCACCCGCAAACCCATTGCTCTGACCATTCAAGAGGGTAGGTCTTCATGTCTCTGGGGAATTTACTCAGTTTACACCAAGCAAAAGAGAGAGATCTTTTTTTTAGTCACTTAAAACAATACATGGACGAAGATTTGCTGGGCAGAAAAAACATATGTAGGAAGAATTAACAGATTCTGTACTTTGACATGTGACAGAGCCAAGGAGTGTGGTGTGGTGAAGCCTTATGGCCAAAATACATGGTGCACGACAACTGCAGCATGCTTGCAGCAAAGCGCATCCAATATAATTAACTGAAGCTGATACACCGACCTCAGAAACAAACAGAGACTAGGTTTTTCTCTATTATTACATGGTCTGTCCATTTTATCTGGCTCTACACATGGCCACATAGCTCTAAGACAGGTAAAAACAACAAAGAACTGTGTCCCATATTTTTGGCCGTTAGCGGCTCTTTTGACCTTCTCAATTTTTGAAAGGTTATGCACACTCATGTAGCTTATTATTAGGGTGTTAAATTTTCTGAACAAATATCAGTTTCTTATCTGTTTTTTATGATCGGATAATTATATTAGACAACACTCCTTGACTAGAGCCTTTTGTCTCTCCTTATTTAATTATTTTTATGTGGGTAAAGTAGAACCAGCTTTATATAGAATGTATCTAAGGATCATTTTGTAACTAATAAGGACATTTTCATATCATCCCATTCTAGGTAAATTTGCTGTCTTTAAAGCCAAAATAGTGGGCACCCCAACACCTAAAGTAACATGGAGCAGAGCCAACGGCGAAATATACTTTCACGCTGATGTGTGCAGCCAAAAGTATGATGAAACATCTCAGGAACATACCATTGAGGTAAGCTGTACATGCAGCAATTTAGGCCTAAATGGCTTTGAAGGTATGGTCAAATTATGTTTTCCACTTCCCCAAACAATGATTTCATCATCAAAACTGAGTAATAAAGTATGATAATGTAACAAATGTAGTGATAAAACATGCTGGAATAATGGTGATAATTTTAAAACAAAAATATTAATAATGATAATAATAAAGAATCCATTTGGTTAAATTTGAGTAAACTTGACTTATGAATCTACTAGAGCAAATCCGGAGGCAGAAGGCAGTAAAACAGGAAGAAACACACTTGAATTTGTCCATCAGTCGGGATTCAATACTTCAATACTTGTATGCCTGAGATGTAATGTGATGATGGCTTGAGACCTAAACTACTTTCAATGATAATAGAAATGCCATTAACTCTGTTTGCATTTCATTAGTTTCCTAAAGTAGCCCCAGAGGATGCTGACACCTACAAGTGCTTTGCCACAAACGAGTATGGAAGAGCTGTTTGCACTGTTGTCTTGAATGTTATTGAAGGTAAGGTCCTTTTTATTCTTCCAATCATGGTGTCTTTCAAGTGTGTTAGATAATAGCTGCATTATATATTCACTTGATGAGCTGGCATATTTGTACTGAATTGTCACAAACATGTAAAGAATATTAAGTGAATTGTTTGTTTACAGTTGGATTCTCCAAGACCAAAGAACTTCAAAAGAAAGCAGTAGGAGAAGGTGAGGTGATATACTTTCTCCTGTCAAACACAACTATAGCAGACAAACTAGCACTCCAATTAAAAAGACATTCATCACATTTTTACAAAAAACAAAACAAACAAACAAAAAAAAAACACTTTAAGGAAAGTGTCTGTACCATCTGGGTATGAAGATGAAGTGAGGTTTTCATCTAAGGTATCAATACTTGGAATGATACAGCAGCTCAGATTCTTGTGCCACAACCAAGCTCATGTATTTTCAGAGCAACATGACACTTTATCCATTAATTGGAATTACTTGGTAAAATCTGCCTGTCACGGTGCATCTGTCACATCAGTGCAGTGCTGCTGCGCACTGACACTTAACACATTAATGGCTCTCTTAGAAATTTATTGAAAAGTCTGAACATCAGCAACCAGAATAATGTTTCTGCATAAACTCAACACAAAGCGCTGAGTTTCACCAACATGGATGATTTGTGATCAATTGCCTTTATTTTTGTTATTGCTTTCTTGAGCCCAAGAATATCAAAGTAACTTTTGGACAGCCATGAGATTAGAAGTCCACCAGTTATTCCAGGTATCTCTGACCTAAGCATCGTTAAAGAGACAGCTTAATGTAATGTTTGATCATTCAGTTAAATAGGTGTGAGAAGCAAAGCATTTATTTGGGAACACAGGGATACTCTGTGGGATGCCACTTAGTTAGGATTGGGCATGCCTCTACCATCAAGCTGTGACAGATGTTTCATAATTATACGTTATTATTTCATAGTGTGGTGAACGTGCAGGTCACAACTTTTCCACGAAAGCATTTTGCAGTTGTTGGACTGTGTATTTGATGAGTTTAAAGGGAAAGCTGGAGCTTGTGACTCTGCCCCCCAGATCTAAAAAAAAGGCTTGCACCTACAATTAAAGTTAACGAGCCTACCGCTAAGACGATAGGGATTATGGCAATCGACGAATTTGCCAAAATGTTGAACTATCCTTTTGAGTAACAGACTGATGTTTTTTTATGTGGTTCCCCAGACGCAACAGAATTCAGGAAAAAGCTTAAAAAACGGTGAGTGAAATATTATAAACTTAACCATTTGTCTATTAAAATAACCTATTACGATTTTTTAAATGATCCTAGAATGAATTTTTATGGTTGTATGAGAGTTGCTGAATGTTAGTGTGTGAAGCATAATGAAGTTTCTCATTCTTCAGTAATCCTGATGGAACACGTGAGGAAAAGCCGATGGAGCCAGAGGAGAGGGTGTGGGAAATTCTCCTCAGTGCAGAAAAAAAAGACTATGAGCGCATCTGTGGTGAATTTGGTATCACAGATTTCCGTGGCATGCTGAAGAAACTCAGTGAAATGAAGAAAGAGAGGGAGGAGGAGATTGCAGAGGTAAGTGGACTTTCGATTCTTCTCGACGATTCTAACTCTATCATAAGCATGTCCAACAAAACAGTTTTAACGCCTTTTTGTGCCTGTTATTGTTTTAGTAACCTGTTTTATTCATTAATTACATATGTTTTGTAATTATGCTGATTTTTTTCATCTCCTTGTTTCCCCTATAGTTTGTCACGCACATCACTAAACTGAAACACATTGAGGTTAATGATGATGACTGTGCAACAATTGAGTTGGATATGGACCTCAAGGATCCTAGCAGCAAGATTTTCCTGTACAAGGTGCAGCATTATTACATCCAGTATTATTTTGATACATTTTATTCAGCTATCAGAATAGTAATATGTCCCTAAATTCTGCAGGATGGCGTCATGGTCCCATTCAGCAAAGAGGAGAGTGACGACTTGAAGCATAGTTTGAAGCAAGTTGGCAAGAAATATATCTTCTCAATTAAAAAACTAGGATCAGAAGATGCTGGACTCTACTCAGTGGATGTTGGGGGCGTCAACGTTTTCTCCACAGATTTTAAAGGTGCACCCTCATAATATAGGATTAGGTTTAAGTTATGTTATGTTACCTTCCACGATTAACGGATGTATTTCTGCTCACCAAGAGGATGTTTTCTAAGAACTTAAAACATATAGTGTAAATAAATGCACACAGGGCAGCCACTTGTGACCTTATGCAAAATAAGTATAGTGTATTGTAGAAGATTGGATACACTGTTTTATTGAAAAATATATCTCTCTGCTTTGTTTTTCTTTATGTCTTTCTGTAACCCCACAGTACCTGAAGTTGACTTTGCTGTCAAAATACAAGAGGTTAAGGCAGAAGAACGAGAAGATGCCCTTTTTCAAGTTGTCCTGACAGCACCTTTAAATGAGATCAAATGGTTTGGCAAAAGCGCTCCGCTTTCAAATAGTGAGAAACATGAAATCACTGTATCTGAAGATAAACTAATCCACAAGTTGATTGTGCGGGACTGTATGCCTTTGGATGCCGGTATTTATGCTGCTGTGGCAGGAGTCAAATCCTGCAATGCCTGGCTTGTAGTTGAAGGTGAGAAAATGATTTTCTTCCTACTTTTTAAATCTTTGACGATTCTCATGATGCTGTATAAATTCAAGATAGCTTCCCATAACATTCAATGATTTAAAATACAAATGCATATGGCATATTATCTTTTATAGCTGATAAAGATCCTGCCAGCAAGGGCAAGAAGGCAGCTCGCAAAACCACCATGGCCGGAGGCGGTAATGACGAAGATCTGATAAGAATAGCTAAGGAACAGCAGGAAAGATATGCGAAGGAAATGGAAGAAAAAATGGAAATTGCCAGAAAGGCTCAAGCAGAGAGGGAAGCCGCAGAAGCAGTTGCCCGAGCAGAGGCTGAAGAAGCTAAAAAGGCTGAAGCTGAAGCAAAAGCCAAGGCTAAAGCTGAAGCTAAGGCTGCAGCAAAGGCGAAAAGGGCAGCAGCTGCCAAGGATGGAGTTGCAAGGAAAAGTAAGAAGAAAGAAGCTGGTGCTGCTGGTGCTGCTGGTGGTGCAGGCTCCGCTGCAGATGGTGCTGGTGGCGCTGGAGGTGCTGCTGGTGCTGGGGGTGCTGCTGGTGCTGGGGGTGCTGGTGGTGTTGGAGGTGCTGGTGGTGCTGGAGGTGCTGGAGTTGGTGCTGATGGGGTTGCAGGAAGTGAAGGTGGGGGAGAAGATGGAAGTGGAGCTGGAGGTGAAGGTGGAGCTAGAAGAAAAGGTGGAGCTAAAGGAAAAGGTGGAGCAGCAGGTGGAGCTGAAGGTGGTGAAGGAGAAGACTGGGATGAAGATTTTGATGATGACGATTCATTTGAAGATTCTGATGAAGAATTTGAGGGAGAGGCAGGACGAGATAGGAGGAGAGGAGAAGGAGGAGAGGGAGGAGGAGAAGGAGGAGAAGGTGGAGAAGGAGGAGAAGGTGGAGAAGGAGGAGAAGGAGGTCAACAAGGAGGGAAACGCAGGAAACGTGTGAGAGATGGTCCACTTGTTCCAGACACAGTAATAGGTAAGAAATTATTTCAAATTGCAAATATTGCCTCTGAATTCTGTCATTTTCTTTTATTCCACTACAGTTATTAGGATGCAATTATAGTGTTTATAGAGAAACATATCTTTGATTTTGGCATTATTATACTATACGGTTGTACAGTATAGTATAGCATGTGAAGGTATTTGTTGTTGCTGATGTATTGCTGTTCAGATATCCTCTTCATTTCTTTTGTCTATGTTTTGCACTTCTCTTGATGTTTATTGTTACTGTTTGTCTTTTCACTGAGCATTAGATTCATCATAAATGTCTATTAACCTGTTAATCTTTAGTCAGCGTCTTGAGAAATGTATGCAATCAACAGAAGAGCAATACTTTATAAAGAATTTTCAAAACTTTATTTTTTAAAAAAAGGAACTGAGTGTGCTGAATGAATTCCAGTATATACGCTATATCACATTTAAGATAGTCAATCATCATCAGATCAACTTTAATGATGGCATGACAAAAATTGATATTTATCATCACTAATAGGAGATTATAATGATGAGGAAACCACAGATCCACAAGGTGAAAAATCTGTGAAAAAAGGAAAACGACCCAGAAAGAAAAATGTGGAGGTTGAAGAAGCTGTTGTTGGTAAGAGATGTCAAAGGTTGCATGATGTAGACAATTCACTGACTCTTAAAGTCATTTGTAATGAAAATGACTTTGACATTTCCTACACAACTGTAGGAAATTCTGAACACGCTCTAACTTAGATGCAGCTAAATTAACTATACATGTACTGTATATAACACTGACTGAATTACACCACTGACACTTTACAAAGCTCTCCATTGCTTCTCTTTGCCGGCCACACAACTGTGGCCTAGCTGAAGTCCAAAGCATACAGTAATTCATAAAGATCTTGTAAAGCCTCAGTGAAAGCTCTTGCTTTATCCACAATGTGTAATATTGTAGCATGAAGTTCAGAGTTGACAGGTTTAGAGCCTTTATCAAACTGTGTAGTACAGTTTATTGTTCATCTGTCCCACTCACATGGTTTTCAGTCCAAAAACAAATGAAAACCATTTGCTAAATCACATGCTAAATTGACTAATACGACTATAAATTATTTGTCTGTTTTATTGTCTCTTCTGTGGAACTGAAAGCAATAGACAGTAGCATTTATATGCTACGCTAAATTCTTTCATTCTTCTCGTCCTCCTAATCCTTTGCTTAAATAAATATAGATATGATCTATATTTGTGTGTAATATGTGTGCTTTTTTGTTTGTAGATGTGTTTGTGTCATTGTTTGTTATGTTACAGAGGGTTAAAAATGGAAAAGGTGTCTTACTGATATATATTCAAGATGTGTCTATCATATAAAAATCTGAGGATTAACATTTTTAGATTACAGATACTTTATAATATGTATCTGTGTAAGATATTATAATAGCAAAGTAGTCCTAAAGGCAAAACTATTATTGAACCCATCTTGAAGAGTGAGTTGGATATCATCTTTTCCACTACCCTCTTCCTCTGCATTGATGTAAATGTTTCTTATTACTGTTCTTGTTGCTGATCTTGTGTTCATGCTCCATGTTGACATTTTTATTGTTATTGTTACTGTTTTCATTAATGTTATTTGTAAGGCATATCCAACAGCAAATGAGAAACATTGGATTGATGGTAATTAAGATGATATCCCCTAAAACTGAAAACCAAAAAAAACACAGAAGCGAGTGGTGCCAGTGGTGATAATGGCACCGGGCCAACAGCAGGCAGTGATGAATCTGCTGAGAATGGTGACGGTGGTGAGCCAGCAGCAGCTGGCAAACGTTCAGGCCGTGCAAGGCAAGGCCCATTGATCGTGGAGACAGTTAGTGGTAAGATTACTGGCGCTGCATTAATTGCTGCATGGGAAGCACTATCACTGAACAAAGGCATTTGATGGGCAGATGACTTTTTCAGTGATTTTAGGAATTACATATTAAGTGTGTGACCACTGTGCAGAATGCTACATTTGATCTCTAATTGGTTAAATGGCCTTTTAGAATGATCAGAGTTCAACAAGAGTGCATTTAACTTTGAGAGTGTCTTTAGCAAATGCTAATCAATTTTTATGCACTAATGTTTTTGTCTATTGCACACAATATAATTATTTCTGCCTTAACAGTTCAATGACTCAAAACATGCTTAAGTCTTATGTTTTGTAGATGATAACAACATTGGTTATACAATCCTATTTCTATGACCTACAGATTAGATATTAGCAATATATTGTTCAATACTGTATGTATGTGTCCACCTCTGTCTCTCATGTTTGCAGACTGTGTGAGTGTGTGTGTGTGTGTCTCAGTAATGTTAAATGCACCTGTGCTTTATGTTAATCACGCTTGCCTTTTAAAATGTTAATTCAGGATGAGTCGGTGCATTGAGGTTTAATTATTTAAATGAGAAACTGCAAAACTCATGATTTCTTGATACATGTGCAAGACTTGTGTGTAGACACACTCTTTCATAATTTGAAGATGGAAGACAACCCAAGTTGACTTTGAAGGATGACCACGCTCAATCCAAATCGATTTCTGCACACTGAAGACTGAATTCCGATCAAACACATAACATGTTAATTTCTTCCACTGACCAAGGAAATGTCAGTCTTGAGTAGGATATTTCATACTTTAAGAGTGTATTTCTTTCAAGAGTAACTAAGTGAACAGAGGCAAATGAGAGCCTCGGTGATGATATTCTTATGAGCTGTGCCAAGTCAACTCTCAAACTTTCAAGTTGAAGAAGGCCACTCCCACACAAGACAATCAAGCTACACGTTAACCAAGAGGACATCTTCATCAAGTTTCATGAATGCAAAATGCTCTCTTCTTACTATGGTCTCTTCATATATGATACTTTCTGCCATGAAATCTGCATTTTAAAATGTATGAGCAAATGCTGTAAAATATAAAAATGAAATCAACAGAAATGTTTGACTGTTTAAAAAAAATGAGGTAAGTGTTTACAGTATACATCCATACATGGGTGATTGAAATAATTGTAAGTGTAGATCCACAATTACAAAAACCTGAAACAAGTAAATAACAACGTGTATGCCGGTATCAGATATAGCCATTTGCATTCACTAACTTGCTGGTTGATAAATCCTCAGACCCAGGAGTTCACTTTCATGCTGGGCTTTCTGACTGCAAAGCCATTGTTGGAGAGGCAGCAGAGCTGGAGTGTAAACTGAGCAGTGAAGAAGCAGAAGGAATCTGGTACAAAGATGGAGATGAAGTAAGCCAAGGATGTATATTGCCATTATGTAGCATGTAGGCTTTGATTTTGTCATGCATGTAAGAGCTTCATATGAGACTTCATCTATATTTGTTGAGTGATAACAATATGTTTTTTCCAGATCAAATCATCTGAGGGCATAACCATTTCAAAAGAGGGAAGCGTCCACAAGCTAAAAATTCACAAAGTCTCAGAGGAATTTGCTGGAACATATAAATTTGAAGCAGATGGAAGGAAGACAGAGTCCTTGATTGTTGTTGAAGGTAATTAACACTTTCTTACAGAGATGATTTACATGCATATAGGCTCTGCATCACGTCATATTAGAGAGTGCCCACAGATCATGGTCATGATGAGAATTAAGTACACAATGCATACACTGTACACTTATTATGCTCTAAAGTTTGTCTAAAGTATCTAACTAGTATAACACTGTTTAAAATATCCGTCTGCCTTGTATCCACCCTGTATCATTGTAGATCCGCCCAGATTTGAGAAAGAGGAACTGGAAGCATTTAAAACCCCTGTAACTGTGAAAAAAGGACACAAAGCTACCTTCAAATTACCTTTCATTGGACGAGAACCTATAAAAGTTCAGTGGTACCTTGATGGTGAAGAGCTTTCAGATGAATCAAATATCAAGTTAGAGACCTCAGAAGGTTCTACTCGTCTGCTTCTTACCAAGCTACAGCGCAAGGACAGTGGCGAAATCAAGATAAAACTCAAAAATGAGTTTGGTACTATTGAGGCCTTCAGCGAGCTTGTTGTACTGGGTATGTATATACATATCTATACAGTATTTTTTATTTTTTATGCCGTACTAATTAGCAGTCAAATTGCGTGTCATATTATTTTGTTAACAGCGACATATTCAGCAACACAGAATAATATTCTATGTACGTCTTTGTACTCAATAGATAAACCCACTCCTCCAATGGGACCTCTGGAGATTGTTGAAGCCTCCTCTTCTGTAATTGAATTCAAGTGGAGGCCACCGAAAGACAGTGGTGGCTGCAAGATAGCCAACTATATCCTTGAGCGAAATCAAGTTGGCCGTAACACCTGGAAGAAGGTGGGACCAATTGGTCCAGATGGCAAATACAGGGACTCTGATGTAGACCATGGCAGGAGGTACTGCTATCGCATCAGAGCGGAGACTGAAATGGGCACCAGTGAGCTGATGGAAACAGAAGACATTCAAGCCGGTACAAAAGGTAAATTCAAACCAATATTATGAATCTGTGTTATCTTATAAATATGCCTAGAGTTATGTTCCTTGAATTAACTCTGAGAATTTCTTGTACTGTTATTGGACAACTGAATGAGCTTTCTACCTTGGAATATTTTCCCCACTTTAATAACTGTTATTAAATAAAATTATGTACAATCCTGGGAACAAATTCCCAAGTGAAAGTAAATACCATAGTACAGAGAAAATAGAAAGAGGATCAGAGAGCTATTATGTTCCCGGCATGCTACATGGTAGCTGTTTCTTCACCAGCTATAGTAGGTCACCAACTAGCCCTGTGAGTAGTCCATAACCAAGCCTCTTACACTTAACAGTGTTTCATGAAATTGCACTGATAAATGTCAATGTGCCACTTACTGGTGTAACTTGGCGTTGATCCTTCTGAACAATTCTTTGACATTTCCAATGTCACTGACTATGTCTACACTTTAGACTAAGAAATTATTTACAAATCCCAATCTTTCCTGTATGTAGCCTACCCTGGACCTCCATCAGCACCAAAGGTTGTCAGTGCCTTCAAGGACTGCATCACCCTCTCTTGGTCTTCTCCAGCCAACACTGGAGGAACAAATATTCTGGGATACAACCTTGAGAAACGCAAAAAGGGCAGCAACCTGTGGGGTCAAGTCAATGCACCTGAGGAGATGATCAAAGGTTCCTCCATGATCCATTCATTATACATGTTTGATCATGTCATGTCAGCATGTTTCAGCACAAAGGTGAGGGTCTAATGAATGCTGTAATTCCTATATTACATCTGTATTTTTCTTCAGCGGGTAAGGGTTTTCCAGTTAAAGATGTGGTTGAGGGCATGGAGTACGAATTCCGTGTGTCAGCAATCAATAACTCTGGAGCAGGTGAATTCAGCACACCATCTGAGTTTGTGTTTGCCAGAGATCCTAAAAGTAGGTGGACACTTAAAAATACTAGCACTTATTCTATTAATACTTAAGTACAGTAAGCCTTTAAGTTGCAGCACTGAATATGAATCATGTGTTACAGAGCCTCCTGGTAAAGTCATAGACTTTAAAGTGACAGATTCCACCTACACAACTCTGTCCCTGGCTTGGACCAAACCCAAGGACATTGAGGGTGTTGAGGATGAAGCCAAAGGATATTTTGTGGAGGTCCGGCCTGCAGAAAGCACAGAATGGGATCGCTGCAATACAAATCTTATTACCATGACCTCATATACAGTGAAAGGCTTGAAGTCATTGGCCATGTACTGGGTGAGAGTCATTGCTATTAATGATGGAGGAGAGGGAGAGCCACAGGAGCTGGATAATTACATCCTCGCTATGCCCCCTCCTGGTAAGAAAATTCACTTCAACCTTGTTTATGTCAACAGTTTTAATTAATATTGTGATTATAGCGGCTCCACTATAACAATATGTAATCATTAAAGAACAAATTAATCTTTTGAACATATAGATTATAGTAATATTAATTTGATCTGATTCATTTAGATGTTATGTAGATGAAAAGAGGAAAAGACAAGCAGGGCTTATTGTGAAAATTCTGACTTAAATCTGCAGTTGGTAAATGATTTTTTTGTCACATTTGCTAAAACAGTCCCTATAGTATGCCCAGAAATCCATACATGAGACACACACACACACTGCAAACCGCCCCCTCCCTCCGCTCTCTTGTGGTCACGGCAGCCACGCAACAGGGAGGAGGGGCTTGGAGGCAGGTGAGAGGGAGGGGGTGTGACGTGAAACTTGCGTTGGTTCAAATTTTCAAGCCAAGTCTGCTCTCTTCTCGAAGTTACCAACTGCAGCTTGGTTAACAACAATCAAATTAAATGTAATGAACTCGATTTCTTGTGTTTAACACATCTATTTGGCCTTTCAATCCTCTCATCAGTCATGAAGGTGAGAGCAGCAAGCATGATTTTTGCTTTCATTTTAACAAAATATCAAAATGTGCAATCATTATGTGTTATAACTATCATTATCATGTGTCTCAAGGTCACAAGGCAACTGTATGATATTTAGATACAGTATTCATCACCATGTTTGTGTATAATAACCAAGTCATATGCACAAGAAAACTTGGCTGGGATGAACTTGGTTTAATTACGAAGGTGGGGCTACATTTATTTCAGGCGGAAAGAATGACAAAAGATTGCAGCAGCACTGTATCTTACACTATGACATAAAAGATAATTCATATTCGTAATTTTGCAGAGGAATCTTGTAATTTCTGGTTTACCCTTCCCTCAACATCACAACGAATGACAATGACCTACTTTCATCCAAAATTTTTCCCTTAGTGAGACCACGATTCACAGATGCCAAAATCAAGAGTTTTATGGTGGTGAGAGCAGGAAATTCCGCAAGATTCAACATTAACTTTGAGGTAATTTAGGAAGTAATAACTTCTATATATCTATATATACTGCTCAAAAAATAAAGGGAACACTAAAATGACACATCCTAGATCTGAATGAATTAAATGTTCTTATTAAATACTTTGTTCTTTACATAACTGAATGTGTTGACAACAAAATCACACAAAAATGATCAGTGTTGCTTCTTAAGTAAACAGTTTGACTTAACAGAAGTGTGATTGACTTGGAGTTACATTGTGTTGTTTAAGTGTTCCCTTTATTTTTTTGAGCAGTTCATGACAATGAATATATATTGATCTCATTTAGGCTTCTAACAATCTAACAAAATTATATTTTCATATTCTTTCCAGGCCTCTCCTTGGCCTGATATCACTTGGCAGAAAGATGGAGCACCAGTGTCTAAAAAGGTGACCGTCAGCAACACAGAGGGCACCTCCCAGCTTCTGATTACTTCTGCTGAGCGCTCAGATACAGGAATCTATACGATCATTGTTAAGAACATTGTTGGCCAAGAAACATTCAGCATTGAAATTAGAGTCACAGGTGAGAAACTGCTGTACTGTTAAAATAGTCCCCTCCTATTCCATACACTGTACATAAAAAGAAAAACAACCCTTTCGTATTCAAACTCCAGATGAGCCTAAGCCACCAGGTCCTGTGGAGGTTGATGAAAACGTGCCCGGCACAGTGACCGTTTCATGGACCCCCTCTCCAGATGAGAAACGTGATGACCGTCTGCACTACATGGTGACTAAACGTGATTCAAGTAAAAGACAGTGGCACACAGTTGCAGACCACATCTTCAACAATAGATTCACAGCCTGCAACATAATGCCCGGCAGAGAATACCAGTTCAGAGTGTATGCAAAGAATGACATGGGCTCCTCCAAACCCTCTGAATCACCAAAATGGCTGATTTCTAGCAAAAAAGGTACGTAAATCTTCATGACTTGCAGGTTCACGTTTAAAGAAATTTTTCACCACCAAAACACAGTAAACGCATACCCTCATATTACTTCTAACTACAAACCACGAAGGGCTACAAACTGGGGGCTACTTTTTTTCCATGTGCATCTTTCAAAACACGTTCAAAGATTACAATGGCCAATTTACTATACTCAATTTAAAAAGGCATTGGGACAATGTACAATATTATTTTTGTATGCTTTTATGACTTTATTTTGTGCAGTATAATGTGCATATGGAAGTCAACAGAAATAACTAGGAGGGTTTTTTTGTTTTTGTTTTTTTTTAAATGGGCACTTAGGTCAAGACAAACAAAAAAAATGCACTACAATGCAATACATCACACATTTTGGGATCAATCTGTCTAAAGCTCAGCACAGGTTATGGCCTGTAAATTTCAAGTTTTGTGTCACGTTTTAACTTTAACAAGTGTACTGTAGTATCTCTCAGTATCTCATTTTTTTTTTAGGCTCTTCAGAGAATTTTGATACTCCCAAACATGTTTTTCAGCACAGAAACAGAGAAGGGAGAGAACATTATTTATATTTTGCTTTGCTCTATTCTCATGATAAACATGATTGTGTATAAACAGACACGTAATGTATTGCACATGTAAATTTCCTATTATACTCCAGCTGTGGCAGCACCATCAGGCCAGTGTGATGCTCTTCTGTTAGATTACAATTCTAATTCCATGCAATTCATATCTGTTTTCTTTCAGAGAGGTTCAGTTTGAACATGCCAGAAACAAAGGCCTGTAATCTACAGTGTCCTCCCAAGTTCATTGTCCCACTGAAAATGCACACTGCTCCTCAAGGGTATGAATGCTACATGAGCTGTGCTATAAAAGGGGACCCAACACCTCATGTGACATGGCTCCGCAATAACGTCAGTCTAAACACCAACACTAATTACTTCATCTCCAACACCTGTGGAGTCTGTTCTCTGCTCATATTGAGGGTTGGATCCAAAGACACTGGGGAGTACAAGGTTGTTGCAGAAAACTCTAAGGGAAGGGCTGAGTGTTCCACTAAACTGACAGTCAGAGGTAAATATTCTTCAGAGTGTACTTGTATTTTGACGATGTTCCACATTGAAATGCACATTTTACTTACTTATGTACTTTGAAAACTGAAACATTTAACAACTTTTGTCCTTTTTTTCAGAATAAGTGAGTACGCTGAAGATGGTAGAACTGCTCTTAAACACACACGGAAACCAAATTGTTAGTAATTCACAAACTGCATTTTCAGAGTTAAGAAAGCCCTGAAAAATCTAGAATGTTATGTTGTTTAGTATTGCCTATGATACCCTCCTTTCTGGTTGTTACCTATCAGATGAACACTTCCTTATAAAGGCTGGCATTCATTCAGAATAAAACTGAAATAAAAGCCACAAGCATGTTGGTTTTGATTTAAATCGTGCAATCTTAATAAAATGGAAGCTTGAAATATATCTTATATTTAACTGGAATAATGTGCATGTTAAACAGCAAAAATATTTACACTACATGGGATTGTGTAGCAGTGACTTATTGACTTTAAGAGTGTTTGTCTTAAAAGTAGTTTGTGCTGCCTGTGTCTTTCAGATCAATTTAGATGTAGTGTATACAGTAATGACTGTTTGGTTACACTTGTTATCTTTCCTTGACTACAGACTTGAAATCTCCCCCTCAATTGAAAGCAAGATGAGATTAGATGAGATGAGTCTGTTCTACATATGCAAATATGTGTGGGTTTGGTGTAAATAAAGATTTCATACTATTATTATGTGGAATTTTTATTCTGACCTGCATGTAACTTTGAAACACAGCAACAACAGTATGAACATGCATTTATGTGTATAAAGATTCACAAAATGTTTATACACACAGTACATGGCCCGTCAGGCTCTGGGTCAAGCCTTGACATAGCACACAAGTATCAAAATTCATACCACTTGTTCACCTCCAGGAAGGTTTATGGGAATAATTTATGTTCAGCGTTCTTGTATTACGTCTCTGAGCATTTTTGTGGGGTCAGACTTTGTTCCAAGTTTAGAGTCACTGAAGAAGGGGGTGAACAGTCACACCCAGGGCTAAAACATGACTGATCAGTACAGGGTGACACTTCTTAGTTTCAAATATGAGTGCTTATTACAAAGCTAAAATAAATGCTACTTTGTAACGTTTTCTTTTCTTTGTCAGTCTAATGAGACAGTATATAACTGTGGTTCATTAATATTAGAATGAGGTTTAGCTTTTGTTATTTGCTTTTCTTGTGATATGTCCAGATCAGAGCTGTGTCAGAGTAAATAAGAATGTTCATGCAAATTGTCTAATTTGGGGAATTGGCTTTCCACATAAAATCATAGCTAATTAATTCTGACATTTCCAAACATGTTTCATAAAACTTTCTAAAACAGACCAATGCAAAAAGATGCGTAAAAAGTCTGAATTTAATTGACACTTACCTCTTGTTAAATGTTGGGATGAAGATCAGTCAGAATACATGTACAATTAAGCGAATGGAGAGGTATCTCTACAAATGGCACTTCTGTGTGACTTCTCATGACACTTTTTGAAAAGAGTAGCCAAAGCACCCTGCTGCAGAACTAAAACTGAAATTCCAATTTTGAGGGAGGGATTAGGAGGCTTCACTGCTGCACTTCCTCTGGTGCCCCTTTTCAAGGACCTATAGCACTTTAGGGCCAAAGAGCATGCCAGTAAACCTATCCCCAAGAGGTACAGTGAAAATGCAGTGGGTTAGGTTGCTCAGAGTGTCTCTGAAAGGCTTTACTGCCTCTCAAAACGACGAGCCCACACTCAAGAATCAGCTGGAACCTGACTGGCAACACAGCAGAGAACAGCAGTTAACTTGAAGAAATAGTAAGTACATTTATGTTCGATGGGCAAATTCCTAATATTTTATCAAAATCTCCTTAACTCTGTTAGACAATTCATGTAAATACATCTATATTCTATGTTCTAATCTGATACTAGTTTGCATATTAGGTAAAAACGGTAACGAGATCTCACTAGTTAGCGAGTCAGAATTCTCAAAGTATGCTGACAGCAACTCATATGATTCCAGTACCTGTAAAATTTAATATGATGAAGAAGCACTATGGTGAGCTGTAATAATATTTTATGATGCATTCAATGATACATTACTGAGCTTTAATATGATATTTTATTTAGTATTTTATCACTAAAAATGGCAAAGTAAAAGTTTATGCTCTGCTACTAAATATAACCCTGAGATTTAGGACATACATCAGTTACTAATAAATCAGTTCACTCATAACACCCTTGGCACAGCTATTTTCTCTCACACAAATACAGCAGTGCAGTGTATGCAAAACCGCTAAATATGCGGGTACTCTGCATAATGTATTTCAATTATATTTAATGTTAATAGTTTGAGTAGCTATCAAACTTAATCCAAGAACAAAATGACTAATGATAAAATAAAAATGAAAAAAAGATTTAAGAGTCTTTAAGATTGAATGTACTAACAGTATTCAAATTACTAAACAATTAGAACATTAGCATACATAGCATATATTTCCATACCTGATGAAACACTTTTGGGAATTTTTGATTGGTCACATATACTGTTTGAGTAGCAGTGATGGAAGCTAGTCCTAAAGCAACATTGGCAATGAATTCTGAAGCATGGAACCTGGCTGATTACACACTTCTGTATAAGTTAAATACAAGCTGTTTCAGGGGATTAAGGTTACACTTGGTCATCAAAGTGCCTATTTCACAGTTTCAAAACAACTTTGATTTAATGGCACAACCTTGGTAAAAAATTAGAAATTAAGTTATTTTCAACCACACAAATTGAACCCTCTTTGATCTTTTCACCTATTTCTCCTGAAACGTCATGGCTAAAAAGAAAGAAAAACCTGACCTTAATACAAAGATGGTTATGACTAATTTTACATTTGCAGCCAGCCACTTACGCCACTTCCGGAGTCATGATAGATAGTTTTATGAGGTATGTGACCTACTGCCTGCAAAATTAGTCCGGTCACTCGCAGGAATCTACAAAAGGAATGTTAAGTATTTTCTGATCGCAGGAATTCTTTCATTTATAGCACAGATAGTGTTACTAACACTGGGGTCCCAACACCTTTTGTGATATTAATATTGCTCTTACTGAATGCAGCATACACCATAATATTATTAAGCCCAATTTTGTAATTGGATGGAAGAATAAATTATGTCCCATTGCATCTTTACTGTCTCTCAAAGGATAGATTTTACTTAAAAAGCAACATCATGATGTAGAAGCAGGCATATTTCCTTTAGCCACAATCAAGTCATAATGATTGCAGATTGAGACCATCTGGAAGAGAGTAACTGCATGCCACACACCAACACTGGTCAACCCAAGCTAACAGCTTCCAACAGCATTGCAATTAAAGGATATGTTGGGCACTGACATGGGAAAAATAACTCTATTAAACAATCCAAGCAACCATCAGAATGAAGACTAATAAAATGGAATACAGGACAATGTACAGTGTTCCCTAAATGTATAGAGTGATTAAAAGTGCATTACATTTTTTTTGATTACCAGACAAGCTGTTGCCTCAGCCAAGATGTTTAAAATACGTAAAGCTAAGGACGAGGAGCCAACGGCTCCCGGGCAGGGTAAGTCACTAGAGTTTGAATTATCAGCCTTTATCTGTGAATGACTGCTAAACATGTGATCAGAGATAAACAGATACATTACAGCCTTTTCTGAGTCATAATAGAAACTTGAAATGCAAGTTTTCCAAGTTCTTCATATATTTGTAAATAATGCAATTCATCTCATTTAATGACAGTGAAAATTAGAAAGAGGTCAAAGGTGCCTGGAGTTATGATTACTCAGTATGTGGAGGAACTACCCGAAGGCATGACCACCCCAGATATCACTCGGAAACCCATTGCTTTAACTATTCAAGAAGGTATGGTAAAATACTGCCTTGAATCACATACCACAACCTAATCCATTTTTGATTCTTTAAAGATAATAACACACCGGTACATCTTGTTTAAATTTGTCTAGGTAAACTGGCCATTTTCAGAGCAGTAGTTACTGGCAATCCCGCACCAACTGTGACCTGGGCAAGAAATAACGGAGAAATTGATGAAGAAAGGTGCAAAATGACCTTTGACACAAGTTCTGGTGAATACCAACTACAGGTAGGATCACAGATGAGTCATAAGTAATGTGTATTAAAATAACTAAAATCTGACTTAAACTGATGGATTGGTTTTACATAAATACTCATGCAAATCATGTGTTGATTGACAGATGCCTGATGTAGCGGTGGATCAAGCTGACACCTACAAGTGTTATGTCAGAAATGAATATGGAAAAGCAGTTGTAACTGCTGCTCTTAATGTTATCGAGGGTCAGTTACATACTTTTCTTCCATGATATATTAAATCAAAACTAATTACAAAGATGAATTACATCTGTCTCACTTCACACTAATTTCTTCCATTTTAGTTGGCTATAAAAAGAGCAGAGCTATGCAAGAATCAAGAACAGGTATACAGCATACATTTAATCTATATTAATGCAATGTCAGCCATTCATTGAAAGAAAGTTGTAAACTTGCTTTTGGTTTTGTTCTAGCTATCAGAGAGACACCTGAAGACTTCAAAAAGGCCTTAAAAAACAAGTAAGTAGTACATTTACAATGTTTTTTTGTTGTTTTGTTTTTCCCTTGTCAGGTATGATTAAAATGTATGTGTTTTCTTCTTTTTGTAGGGTTGATCTTGAGCCAAAAGAGGACAAAAAAAAAGAAATTGATGATAATTTTTGGGAACGGTTGATGAGTGCAGACAAAAAAGATTATGAGGCCATCTGTGCCGAGTATGGTGTCACTGATTTCCGTGGGATGCTGACAAAACTAAACCAGAGGAAGGTTGAAAGAGAGCAGGAGCAAGAAAGGGTATGTTTCAGCATACTCTAAATGAAAAAATAAAGCAACTACACAGCCTAACACCTATGTATAATAAGATGCATGGATGCTGTTATACATGACATACAAGCATTTCCACGATGGCAAATCTTTTTTTTTTCAATTATAACAGGTTGTTGAAAGACTATGTAACCTAAAGCCCATTGAGATGAAACCTGACGGTGGTGCAGAGTTTGAACTTGAAATGTCACTTAAAGACCCTACCAGCAAAATCTTCTTGTTCAAGGTGCGACTTTTGATATTTATATTTATATTTACTTTCTTCTCAATGGTGAACATGCACGCTTTACATTGCTCTGACATTTATGACTGCCCATGTTTTACCAGGATGGAGTGATGGTTCCTTTTGATGTTGACACAGAGGTAAAACATGGCCTGAGGCAAGTGGGAAAGAAGTTTGTGTTTAGCATCAATGGTGTTGACCCAGAGGATGCAGGATTATACCAAGTGGTGGTTGATGGAGTTAAGATCTTCTCAACTGACCTAAAACGTAAGATGATGCACAATGTCACTCAACAGTCAAAAAGAGTTAGGATTATATCAGTTGTCCTGTGAGAGAAAAAACCCAAATTTCATGTTTTGGCATGTGTTCTGCTATAATTTTGTATTTCCTCTAGCTCCCCCTGTAGACTTCTTGGTCAAGATTGAAGATGTCAAAGCAGAAGAAAGAGAAGATGCTGTGTTTCAGTGTGTCCTCTCACAACCTATGAGGAAGATTACTTGGAAGGGAAAGAATATTACACTGGAGCAAGGTGATAAATTTGACATCACTGTGTCAGAGGACATGCTGATTCACACACTGGTGGTGAAGGACTGCATGCCATTGGACAAAGGAATTTATGCAGCTGTGGCTGGACTTTCATCCTGCAATGCCTGGCTGGTAGTGGAAGGTACTGTCTACACATTTTAAATTGCATTTTTTAAGACTGTTCTACATAAGTTTCAAACACTGAAAATGTCCCATTAAGCATTATAAATGTCCTGGCACTATGTATTTCTCATTAGTTGACAATGATCCAAACTCACATGGGAAGAAGAAAGCTCGCAAAACAACCAGAGCAGGTGGTGGTGGAGAAGAACTCCTAAGGATTGCTCAGGAGCAACAGGCCAAAATACAGAAAGACAGAGATGAGTTGATTGCAAAGGCAAAAGCAGAAGCTGAAGCAGCAGCTGCAGCAGCTGCCGCAGCTGAAGCTGAGAGGGCAGAAGCTGAAGCTAAAGCCAAAGCAGAGGCAGAAGCCAAAGCGAAAGCTAAAGCTAAAGCTAAAGCTAAAGGGAAACCAAAGACAAAACCAAAGGAGAAGACAAAGGCAAAGGCAAAGGTAGAAGGAGATGGCACGGTTGATGTGGAACAGGCGAAGGAGGATGTAGAAGAGGAAGAGGAAGAGGAGGAGGAGGGGGAGGAAGAGGCAGGACAGGAGGAACAACCCAAGAACAAGGTACAAGCAAAGGAGGGAGAGGCTGCTGCTCAAGTTGATGATATTGAAGAAGAGGAGCAAGTGCAAGAGAAAAAAAAAAGAGTGAGAACAGGCCCACTTGTCCCTGATACAGTCATTGGTAAGATGAGAACATAATTAAATTCTAAGTATTGCTAAGATGTTCATATACTCCTGTTCACAGTTGACAATAAGGTTATATTTCCTTCAGACCCAGGTGTATACTTCACTAGCGGACTGTCAGATGTGACTGCCATCATTGGTACCGATGCAGAACTCGTCTGCAGGCTGAGCAGTGAGGACTGTGATGGAGTCTGGTACAAAGATGGAAAAGAGGTGAAGAACATGAGCATTGATAGACTAATGGGTTTCAGCTTGAACTTTCTGAGATTCAATTGTGTTTTCATGTGTGTGTGTGTACATTTCAGATAAGCGCGACAGACGATATCTGTATTGTTAAAGAT
Source organism: Haemulon aurolineatum (assembly GCA_038406115.1). NCBI lineage: Eukaryota > Metazoa > Chordata > Actinopteri > Lutjaniformes > Haemulidae > Haemulon > Haemulon aurolineatum. Next base: position 24,924,777 of record JBCAUF010000061.1, on the reverse strand, counting down.
GGGACTTATCGCAAACTAATTATCAAAAACTGCAAAGAAGAAGATGTTGGAAAGTACCGATGTGAAGCTGATGGACGCAAAACAGAGGCTGTACTAAATGTGGAAGGTAGTGAACCTGAGCTACTGTGGTAATGTGTAAAACAATATTTTTTTCAGCTCAATAACAGAAGTTTGTTTGAAAAAAAATTCTGTTGTTTCTTCTAGATCCTCCAAGAATTAACCCTGATGACCTTGTGGAGTTCATAAAACCTGTCACAATCAAAACTGGAAAAGATGCTGCTTTCAAGCTGTCCTTTGTTGGGCGGGAACCCATGAAGATCCAGTGGTACAATGAGGGGGAAGAGCTGTTGGAAGACTCCCATACAAGGATTGAGAAGTCTTCCTCTGACAGCCGCCTGGTGCTAACCAAGTGCCAACGCAAAATCTCTGGAGAAATCAAGATTAAGATTAAAAATGAATGTGGAACAACTGAGGCCATCTCACAGCTAATTGTCTTAGGTACGTTTTGTATACTGCATAGTAATAACTTGTTCTGTTCTTGGTTTGTGCTAAAATTTGATATATAAGAAATGTATATGAGTTGCTTTTTATCATTTTGTCTTACTACAGACAAACCAACACCACCCCAAGGACCTGTGGATATTATTGAAAGTTCTGCATCTTGCATTGACTTCAAATGGAGGCCTCCCAAAGACAATGGAGGTTCCCTGATCACAGACTACATCCTGGAGCGCCAACAAATTGGACGAAACAGCTGGAAGAAACTAGGCAAGATTGGCCCAGAGCCTAAATACAGGGACACTGATGTAGATCATGGCAGAAAGTACTGCTATCACATCAGGGCAGAAACTGATCAGGGAATCAGTGAAATGATTGAGACCGATGACATTCAGGCAGGGACAAAGGGTAAGTCTTCTTGCAAGCACACCAAAATTAATTTCTGACAGTAGTAAAAACGGGCTTTGTGTGAAAATTGTCATTTTTTGAACCTTTTTTCAGCATACCCTGGACCTCCCTCTACACCAAAAATTGTAAGTGCTTTCAAAGACTGTATCAATCTTGCTTGGTCTGCACCCACTAACACCGGAGGAACCAACATTTTGGGGTACAATGTGGAGAAACGCAAGAATGGCAGTAATCTGTGGAGCCATGTCAACCCACCTGATGAGCCCATTAGAGGTGAGACGACTTCAGACCTATTGACTGTGTTCAAAATATTAACTATTTATTCATAGTTTTAATACAGATGTGATATGTCAAGTTAAATCAGCTTTCTTTCCTTACATACCAAAGTAGTGCATTATATTAATTATACGTTTGACATGCCAACAGAGAAAACGTATGCAGTGAAGGATGTTGTTGAAGGCATCGAGTATGAGTTCCGTGTATCAGCTATCAACATTTCTGGTGCTGGCGAGCCAAGTACACCTTCTGAATTTGTGATTGCTAGAGATCCAAAGAGTGAGTGAATAAACACGATATTCTTATCATCTAAATCATGAATTGTTTATATCTCAATGCACAAATACTTGATTGTTTACTTTCAGAGCCCCCTGGGAAAGTTATTGACCTGAAGGTGACAGACTCAACATACAGCACCTTATCCCTGGGCTGGACCAAGCCCACAGAGGAGGAAGGGGTTCAAGATGAGGCCAAAGGCTACTTTGTGGAGCTCAGACCAGCAGAAAACCCAGAATGGGGTCGCTGTAACTCCAATGCTATCATTATGAACTCCTTTACTATTATGGGTCTGAAGTCTATGGCAATGTACTGGGTAAGAGTTGTGGCCACCAATGAGGGTGGAGACGGTGAGCCGCAAGAGTTGGACAACTACATCATTGCAATGCCTCCTCCAGGTAAGTTGGTGAAAATTTTGAAACTGTCTACAGCCCATATTTGACTCATTTTACCTTCATTTAATCATATTTTCTCACATTGTCACAGTGCGACCTCAATTCACTGACAAAAAAATTAAGACCTTCATGGTAATGAAAGCTGGGAATGCCGCCCGAGTCAACTTCAACTTTCAGGTTCGGTATAATATTCACACAAAAACTTAAAAGAGCATGAAAACACCAAGTCACTTCAATTCAGTCAATTGAATTTCTGGTTTAAAGAGATCTCAGCTCTACGAAAAAGTATAAACCACATATTTAGCATTGTGTCTCCTCTGTTGACAGGCTTCTCCAATACCATCAATTAAGTGGCTTAAAGACGGTCATCCTGTAGCTAAGCATGTGACAGTGAGCAACACAGACACATCATCACAGCTAATGATCCCCTCATCAGAGCGAAGTGACACTGGAATCTACACAATCATTGTCAAGAACCTTGTTGGTCAGGAGACCTCTAGTGTTGAGATAAGAGTCACAGGTACAGTGAAAAAATCCACATCAAATAAAAGTCAAATGAGTACCAAAGCATTATGGATTCGTGAATAAGTGACATGCGTTATCTTTTTATAATGATTCCAAGTTGCTCTAGTTTTTGGAGAAGGCAAACACAATTGTAATGCATTGTATTTCCAGAATTTTGAATTGAATTCTTTTACAATATTGTATGTTATTTAAGGTGTAAAGATGCAAAGAAAAGTCAGTGTTTAATAAATAAAACAAAAAAGCCCCAAATACAGTACATCCAGTATCTCTATAAACAAGGAAACTGAATCAAACTCCACAAAAGGTAAATACCTGAGTTTTGCCATGAGCTGGTCAAACTGGACTTGTCTCGTCAGCCAGTCAGAACGGAAGGTGTCTCTTGGATGAAAGGTGAAATACCTTCAAATGCACACAAACAGTCCAGTTAGCTTCTATTTCCTTGGTTAACTATGACCTAGATGATTGAGAATGTTCACAGACAATATCTGAATACTATATTGTATGTACGTTTTGGACATGTGGGGAAAGTTTCTTGAGTGCAAGACATAATGCGCAGCCATTATAATTGTAGTCAGCTTAAACATGAAACATCAAGACACTAATAATTCTTTCCTACCTGTATGCAGATGACCCCAAGCCTCCTGGCCCTGTGGAGCTGGATGAGAATGTGTCAGGAACAGTGACAGTTGCCTGGTCTCCCTCTCCAGATGAGAAGAAAGATGACAGGCTGCACTACATGATCACCAAGCGTGATTCTGTTAAGCGTTCTTGGCAAACTGTGGCAGACCGTCTCTTCAATAATAAGTTCACACTCATCAACATCATGCCTGGAAGACAGTATCAGTTCCGGGTCTATGCCAAGAATGACATGGGGCTTTCCAAACCCTCCGTGTCAGCATCCTGGGAAGTAAAAAGAAGAAAAGGCAGGTTTAACAAAAGGGATTCAAAGCTGTGTGGTATGGGGCTGAAAATTAGTGGTCCATCACATAGTAGAATTACATGGCAAAAGTTTTGATTTGTTTATTTAACAGTGACAGTGCATGCCTCTCAGCCGTACCAGAATTCGCTACTAGCTAAATTCCTTCTGATTAGTCATTTCAGTCGTTGTGTTTAAAAATCTCAAAGCTTCTGAGGGACATTTTTCCACTTTTTTTTTTCAGACACAAAACAACTGAGATTCAGATTACTTTGTTGTCCATTCAGTTTACACAAAATAGAAATTTGTCTTTGCCACTGGCAAATGAAACAAGGCATACAACACACAACAATACACAACAATACATACAATTATACACTGAGGTAGGATGAGATCGTAAAGTGACTGACAAGTAGTATTTCATTCATCAATTAACCATTAATAATGACAATAATAATAATATAAACTGAAAGTAGCCTATATAACAAATACAATGTGTAGCATAGCATAATATAGCAATGAAAAGGGTATCCATCATTATGCATTAAATCCTCCTAATTTTTCTTTATTTTTCCTTGTATCCTTCCAGAAACATTTTCTTTGAACCTTGCTACCTCTAAGGATTGCAACTTCGAGACGCCGCCCTCATTCTCTGTTCCACTGAAAACACACAACAGTCCAGAGAGCTATGAATGCTACATGAGTTGTGCAGTGACAGGAAACCCCAGACCCCATGTTACCTGGTACAGAAATAACATCAGCCTCAACACCAACACTAACTACTACATCACTAACACATGTGGGGTCTGCTCCATGGTGATACTCAAAGTTGGGTCCAAGGACAATGGGGATTACACCGTTATTGCAGAAAATCCTTTGGGCAGAGTGGAGTGTTCAACTAAACTTGTTGTTAAAGGTAAAAACAAAGTTATTTGTTTCATCTTACATGCTACTGCTCTGGTTATGTGTTTTAACTATTCCCTATTCCCTCCTCCTTCAGATTAAGAAGATGCATTGGAACAGGACTTGTGAAGATTAATTAAATGTAAAAGATTTGCTCATTTGAAACCTGCAATCATCTGTGTTTTTTGTGAAATTTATGAATTATGTCATGAAAAAAAGATTAAATAAACTGTGAATAAAAAAATCAAAGGATGAAAACAGCAAAGCATAAGTCAACAGATAAAGCAGCAATAGCAAATGTAATAAATTCAAACTAGATTTTGTTGTATCTGAGTGCAAATTCTACTTATTTTACCTACTGTATGCAAAGACAACTTTGACAAGGGACGTCCAAGATTCAGCATTAATTATATGCTAATCTTGGACCCAAGCATGTTTATTTATTTACTTATTTTTCCCTGAGCTGTGATTATAGTTAGTTCCCTTCGCAGTTTTCCAAAAAAAGACAGAAAAGCAGTTTCAAATTATTATGCATTATGAAAAAATGTAAATAAATCCTACCTATCCACCGGTGAACTGTCTTACTTGCCTATCTTTAACCTAAATTTAAGCAAGAGTGTGTCACTTGAAATATGCTAAAAGTCAACAGGCACACTGGTGGCTCTGCTAGCCCATGATTAGGTGATGCTGTAATGTGAGATAAATGCTAATGCCAGAATGCTAATGCACAGAAAGGAAATGTTCATATGCAGTTGATTAGAAGGTAATGTCATCAGGCTCACTATCGTGGTTTATTGCATTAGCATAAAAAAACGTTTGAGGCTGTATTGGAAAAATTTAAATGTTAAGCTTATGATACCACTGGATGAAAAGTTACTACAACTGAATGTCTTCAAAAAAATGCTATTGTGATCATTCCAATAACTGCAGAGACATTTCTCTCAGTTTGGATTGCCATTGGGATTCATCCTTTGGGCTCCATGAATGTTTTTACAAAATTTCACTGCAATGCATGCACATCACATTGTTGATTAAAAAATAAAAACATTAACAACATAGTGGCTAGACTGGAAAAGTCAGGAGATCACCAAAGTCAGTCTGATTTATGCCCTGAGGTCCACGACTGCCTGTACAAAATTTAATAGTATTATCAAATACTTAGTCCAGACCAAAATAGTGAATCAATTGACCGATTTGTCATCTAGAGCCTCTAGCATAGCAAGAAGACCCAAAGAAAATAACTCAAAAACAAAAACATGTCTTTGATATGATTTCTGTGCTCCAAAATGTCATAAGATAAACATTTGTAATTGCTTTGCATCAGTTATAGTAATTTTCCCTCAGGAGTTAAGAAGTGTATGTTTCTCAGCTCAAGTGCAAACATGTTACAGAGTATCGCCATAGTGATGGTTTGAAATCAGGTTTTTTGAAATCAAGTATCAAGTTCCAAGTTTTTTCACAGAAGCTTATATAGATATTGTAGATTTTGTGCGTAAATAAAATGATAAGGTAATTATAGATATTTTTTGGCTATAATTCGATTCAATTCAATTCAGCTTTATTTGAAATGGGACACCGCAAGTTCATGAACGATAAAATGTAAACAAGCAGGCTTATAGCCACAGGCTAATTTCCATCCTTTGTCCCATGAGGAAGATGTTCCCTATATAGTACAAGTACAATAAAAACACAATCATCACAGTTCATAAAATATAGCCGCAATATGAGTACTTACAGAATACAATAGTCGCAAAATACAAGCACTGTGCAGATGCGGTTGCACCTCGGATGAAGTGCAGACAGTCAGGAGAAAGTGCTCTTTAAAAAAAAAAAAAAGAGAGAGAGATTGAAAATGAGGTAGGTATACTAGTAGAAAGGTTAATCTAAATCTAAAATCTAATTTCACTCATAATATAGTGGGTCCCATGTCAGCGGATGCATGGACCAACTTTTAAACTCACCGGAGCTGTTTTGGAGCTTTTCTTGGTCTCGTTGCTGCACGGCTTGCCACTCGGGGACCAACCTCCTTCGTCCTAAAAGACACATAAAACACCGTCCAAAAATCTCCATACTGCTCGTCTGTAATGTCCGTCTTGTATTGAAGTCCCGACA
>JBCAUF010000061.1:24907808-24918368 GCA_038406115.1 Haemulon aurolineatum | reverse complement strand
TGGTCCATGCATCCGCTGACATGGGATCCACTATATTATGAGTGAAATTTGATTTTTGGGTGAACTATCACTTTAAGCGTGGGTCAAGAGTGACACCCAGGTACTTGAAGCTCGTAACCAGATCAAGTTCCTCACCGTTTACGAACACATTGAATTAGTTAGTTGTAAGTTGCGTTTGCTGAACACCATGCAGGCAGATTTCTTGGTGTTAAGCAGTAGGCAGGAAGCAGTGAACCATTTCTCAATACAGGACAGTGCTGAGGTGAGTGAAGATGAGGCTTCAGGGACAGTTTTAGCCTCTCTAAGGATCACAACATCATCAGCGTACATTATGGTGTGAACATTCTGATTTAGATTAGGCAGGTTATTGATAAACAGTGAAAACAGAATAGGACCAAGGACGGACCCCTGGGGGACCCCAATATTGCAATCGAGTCTGTCGGAAATGATCCCATTTACCACCACGTGTTGTCTTCTCCCCGACAGGTAAGAGGCAAACCACTGCAGAGAATGTTGAGGGAGGTTGAATGAGGTCAGTCTGGACAGCAGTACGCAGTGGTTCACAGAATCGAATTATTTTTTTAGGTCGAGAAAGATGGTCCCCACAAGTGCGTTTCTGTCCAGCAGTTCTTTTATCCGTTCAACAAACACACATATGGCAGTCTCGGTGGAGTGGTGAGTGCGGAAGCCAAACTGCATGGGGTGTAATGGGGTGTGGCCCAGATTGAGGTGTTCCGTCAGTTGACTGTTGATCCATTTCTCGGCAATTTTGGATATTACTAGTAAGATGCTTATGGGACGATAGTTCGAAGGTTCCGTTTTTTTCCCAATAGATGGGTGTTATAGCTGCTACTTTCCAGACTGGTGGTACATGCACGTGTTTAATGGAGAGGTTAATTAGATGAGTAATAGGGCAGACCAGGGCGTCTTTATGTTGGTTTAAAAAAGTGGCACTGAGGCCAAAATCGTCCTTGGCATTACTATTTTTAAGACCTTGTATCAAGGTAGCTACATCCAAGTCAGTTATTTCAGTTATTGAGAAAATGGGTTTGCTACTGTCCAGAGGTGTTTCTGTGTATTTGGGAGAGGGGAAAAGTTTGGCAATCTGGTTTGCAGACTCCGAGAAGTGGTTAAAACAGTTTGCCAGATTGATAGGCTCTTTAACCAGGTTGTTATTTATAATAAGTTCACAGTCGTTGTTTTTCTCTGACTTGTTTTGGTGGCCTGTCAGTTTATTAATGTTTTGCCAGATTATTTTTCCGTTGCCACGTGCATTTGTGATGATTTTCATGAAAAAAACAGCTTGTAACTTTCGTAGGGTTTGGATAACCTTGTTTCGCATAGACGTAAAGGTGGTCTGTGACCAGCCCAGATTTTAAGGATAGCTGTAATTGATCTGTATCTAACTATAAAGTATACTGCAGTCACATTCAGATAGAGCCCTGGTACACTGTGAGGCATTTATTGTGCCTTTCCATTCAGTAACTTCCCGTGCACTGCCTCTGCTTTGCCAACTGTCACATGGTTTCAAATTTCTCTTTTATTGCGAACATGTGTTCACATGCTTTCAAAGGATATTGTGAGTCTACTATAGAAAGTCATAAATGATAAAATTTCATATGCCTGACTAAGTGCAACCTTGCAAACAACTGTGAATTTTCTTGTACAAAGTTGTGGGACACAGCTTATAAAAGTTTATAGGCGTAGGCTTTGACATTTAAAAGCTGCTAACCACATGCCAACAGTATTTAGCAATTCCTTGAAGGGAGGTCTCCTTTAATCTGACGAAGACACTTTCTTCCTTTGACAGCATAAAAACATTTGGCCAGAAGGTTTTAGCGATTCTGTTGTACGTTGATTATTATAACTATTTCTAGTATTAATTATATTGCTTAGGGCCTATGAAAATAAAGATGAAATAAAAAAAAAAAAAACACAAGGTCCTAAACACAGAGAGGGGGTCACTTTTGTCCATGTTACATTGGGTTGCACAATGTCAGGTTGTTTTGTCATTGTTTTTGCATTGCAGGGTAGAATTCAAAGCTCGTGACTTCAGTGACCTCTTGCAATAAATGGCCTCAAGAACATCAAGCCTCTCATATCAACTTCCCGTGCCTGAGAAGAGTCATAGTTCCTGTGCCACGCATCTGCTTTTATTACACTGCTTGAAATATCCACACACACACACAATCGTGCTCAAACTGAGCATAGCTCTGTTATTACTAAGACCACAATAACTGAGCTGTGGTTTAAAGTTCCTGCAGCACAGACTGCATGAGGAGTCAGAATCACTTGTAAATATCCTCAAGGTGGACAGTGTCTGCACAACCACTATGCAGTGTATTTCACATTGTTACTTAGTGTTATTTTCTGGACTTTTCTAATTCTAATTTAAGAAAGTAACATGATATGAGCTAACTTTTTTTTCTTCATGTGCTCAAATTTTCCCAAAACCACAACTACAGAATTATGTTTGGCCACCTTATGTTTATTTAAGTCTGACATATTCATCATAATTTCACTATTTTATTTCAGCCATCTATAAAAACAACTATTTTCTCATTGTTCACATTGTACATTGAACTCACATCTGGTTATAACTGACAGGTTAATGTAATTCAGGCTGTACAGCAATGTGGCTAATGAAGGCCAAATCAAACACTAATGGACCTGCAATGTGTCATCTGTACATATAGAACATGTGGTGGGATGATTGTTCTGTTTTTCTCCATTTATTATGGCATCGACAGTGAGGCTGGTCCTTTACAGAATACTTTGAGTCATAAAATATATGAGAAGGCTCTCGGCTGAACCAAATTTACATTTAAATTAGTTTCAGATAAACTCTAGTCTTTGTGCCTAATAGCACTTACAGAAAACCATCAAATACATCTGGCCCTTACAGTAGCTTTGAATGGATTACAGATGATTTACAGAAGTATGACCTTCATTAATCAAGAAGTTGTTGTTGGCATCACCTGAAGTGAGAACCAATAGTTTTGTCCTGCTTTGTTGGCTGAAGGCTCAGTCAGGAATTAGAGTGTACTGATTAAAACATTCTGTCAGTGAAAGGTAAGCTGTTATTTAAAATTATATTGAATTAAACGTTTTTTTTATTGTTGATTTAAGCACAGATTTGACCACTGCCAAACATGCCTTAATGATTAGATATACCGTATCTGTGTTGCCGTTAAGCCTGTAAAAACACTATTTGAGGCAGCAAAAACACAGATATCTCAATTGAGTATCATACAGACACAATAAGAGTCTTACTACATTAAAGCTTAACTAAACTATTATTTCCAAGATTAACAGAATTTTAAAACATTATTTCATCTCCAAAGACAAGTCGATTTTCCCACCTGACAATTTATGAGATAGCACTTCATGAAGGGTCCTAGGCACACACTGCTATCAATGTATTATGTTTAAAGATGCTATTCAAGACTGCTTAGACACCCAATAAACACACCGTATTTTTAGCTGGTGTCAATAGGAGTCATTAGTGCATCTAAATATTAATATAATGTTTTGTTGTTCTCGTAATTTCATAAGGGTGTCACCATGAGCATACCTAGCTGTCAACACTTTGCCCTCACTACAAACTTGTTCTTTCTTTCGGCTCCATCAGTAAAGGATTGCAATACTGACTGACATAAATTAGCCAGAGAAATACAAAACACAAAATTATCTTGCTAAGGTGAAAGTGACCTGCATCTCGAAATGATCACAAGAAAGGATCAGGGTATTGACCATGAAGAGAAACTATTGAAATTTTACACAGACAGTATAGCAGACAGTAGAGAATAAATGTACTGATATCATAACAAGAATTGGTTTACATTTGCATTTTTCAGAGAGAACTGCATATCATTTTGTCTGAAGAGGCTCATGCATTTGTTAACAAGAAGCCACAGTCTTTGTCATCCCACCATGAGGCTTGGAGCCAACCATGGCTTTCCCTCCTCCTCCTCACTCCTAGAGGTTGTGATTTATGCCAAAAACAAAAAAGCAATCCCCTTTCTTGGCAGGCACCATGTCTGACAACGTGGGTGCTTGTCGCCGAGTCATTGGCATTCCTGTAAGGATTTAATAGCTTGAGGACCAGGGAGGCAACACTCAAATATCAGACTGGGAAGCAGCAAGAGGAACACAGAAGCACTGAGGTAAGTTCATCATTCATCTTACATAAAGTACCACTTTGAGATGGAGGTGTTAAGTATATAGATGTGGCTACAGTCTTTAACACTGAGCTTATCCTGCGGCTGATTCACTCTTAATATCTTAACATCTAACAGCAAGTTAATGTGGTAAAAAAAAAAAAAAAAAATGTGTTTGCCTATAAAAACAATGGTGCTGGCTTGTTTTAGTAAGTGCTATGATATGCATATTTTAGTTTTCAGTCAGTAACATTTAAAGCATGGTAAGGTGGCTTCACTGCTCTAACATTTACTCAAATGTATTTGTATTATTTTGTATTTGAGTTTGTGGCTTGTGCAAATATACGCTAATGTACATTTGCAACAGCAATAGTGGCTTCTTACAACAGTTCAAATTAATGGCTAAAGTGCGTATGGTCACAAGATCTCATTCACACTTTATTTTGGGAAGCTGGCATATTATAATATTCCATTATTATTCATCATTTTCTTCATATGTTCAGCACAGATTGTTATCTAACAAACACATAAGATGTTTAAAAACTAAACCACTTACTATTACAGTCCTTTGACATCCTCATGACTTGGAGAAAAAAACAACTTTTTTAGGAGCATCTTTTTTTCAAACGCATAGCTTTTATTTTTATATTTACCACAACACTGAACCTGTTAACTTATTTCTCCAGTTGTTACTGCTACTGAAACAGATACATAACCAAGGCATAAAAGAGAGATCGGTAATAACCCAAATTAAGCAAACCTGACACTCCCAGCTATTTCACGTGATCAGCATCAACGCTGGCTCCACAGATAGTCACATGCTTTCTGAACATGCCCATAGTTGTGTCTTGCTTTTAATCATTTTTATGATGCTCTCAGTCTGAGTATACTGTCCCGTGCAGTATTTCAGTACTGGCCGCACAGGCAGCTGGTTGCGTTAACATTAGAATGCAGCTCAGGCCACAAGAAACCCATTAAACCAACTCTCACAGCAAGGAGGCGGCTTGCTTAAGAGTGCAGCTAAAAATTTTGAGCACTTGAGCATTTTAAGTAGTCATGTGAAGTGCTCATCATATTAAGGATCTACTATATACAGTTACACCACATTCAGCACCCCACTTTCTATCTACATACCATATACAGTACTGCTTTAAAATGTGAAATGTTGATTTATTTGCTGTAATGACAAACCAAGTTAGCTGAAAATTGAAAATTATCACACATCAAGAGTTAAGGTGTGTTACAGATCAAATAAATAATTTTTTTGCCTCAGCACACTGAAACGTTTTTCTACAGTGTTTAAACTTGCTAGCAGGTTTTACCGTAGCATGACTCACTCATAATGTCATCAGTGATTTACAAGCATATTAAGATGTTCAAGATGGGATGTTCACAAGTTTATGTGGCATGTGACCTATCATATGACTATCTAGTTTTCTCATCTTCCAACAGCCGTGGACAGTCAACACCCTAGAATATCACATGCCTATACTGGGTGGTGCTAGGTTTGTGCAAATACTGTTAATCATGTCCAACATACAGTAAACCTCTCACATGAGGTTTGCTTTTTTCAGTAGTATGAATGTCAAAGAAAGGTCCTTTTCACCATAAACCTGATTGCATGAAACAATGTTGTAAACGTGAAAAGAGGGAAAGAATTTCTTCAGCTCGAATTTTTTTCTGAAATTACATTTGCTGTTATCTCAGCAGGAAGCTGATTCTTAGCAGTGATGAGAGTAACAATATTGTGCTCTAAATACAGTAAAGCAAGTTAATGAGTAGGTCATATAGCTGGCGGGTCACCCAATGTGAGTTTATTCACCTTGAGACATAAGGAGCTTTACTGCCTAAGTTAACTGCGGTACTTCTTTTACAACCTGCTCTGTTAGTAGATCAAAGATGCACAATCCACAATCCAATCATGCATTACCTCCACTGTGGATATGTAGGCACATCAAACTGTCTGGTCCAGTTGGGCATTATAATTTAACAGCCTATGCTACTGTACAGTGAAGACCACCAGAGCGGTTAGATAGTTCTAACTGGTCCTATGAGAAAAATAATTGTCTCAGAGCATGGAGTTTCAGAGGTCAGATAGCATCAGCAATATGTAGTTTTAGGACAAAAAGTTTACCAATCAATATTTCATGCTTTGTCTCAGCGATGCATCTAAGGAGTATATCCAGTCTGTTTCAATCAATTTTCAATCACACAGTAACAAATATGAAGTGTGTCCGTTTGTGGTGTTGTAACGTTCGTGGTGGAGATGGTGCGAATTACAATCAATATTTAGTACTGTGAGCAACTCTCTACCAAAGCTCACCAAAGACCTGGGACAACAAACTGAACATGGAATATCAGAAAATTTTTGCAGTTGTACCAGAATATATTTTCTAGCACCAGGCAATGCCTGTTGTCACATTTGAAGCTACAGTCTGATTAGTATGTATTGTGCATTCCTGAGTAATGGAAAAAAAACACACCCAAAGCTGAAATTTGTTTCCCTGCTTTCCTCTATATTACCTGGTTTCAGGGGGTATATTAATTGACGATCTTGGTAGCATTAAAATGACTGTTTTAAAACCCACTTTAAGGAAATTGTCTGTTGCTCTTAGGCAGGTTGCTTTGTTGGCTATTGTAACTGCCCTCAGAGGATAAAGATCCAGACAGTCAGAGAAAGTTATAGTGTGTGTTTTAGCTGTCAGAGCCATACACGGTTAATAATAATGGACAGAGTGTACATGATCTCAACCATTGATTTCTGAATAGCATTGTGGGTGGTTCCCGATGCCTTTGGCAGTCATCATTTTGGCAGTCCCGGACATCAACTAATTACAAAAAGATCTGGAGCTGACGTAGGCCGGATGAAGCCTGGTTGCTCAACTATGTCCACCAAACTACGATACTCGAACAAGATAGCAAAGGCAAACAAGGCAAAGTAGTGCTGTGTTTACGTAGAGGCAAAGTTACTTGCACAAGTTTGTTTTTGACACTTCCACATTTACTTAATTTCTGAAACCTTTTGGTTGTCACTTGGATTGAGCCATTTTTGAAAGTTGTACCCACAGTTATGAAATGTTGGCAAAACTGGCAGCATTAACAGTCCAGTGTGTAGCATCTGACAGCATCTCATGATGAGGTTGCAGATTGCAAACAATATATAGCAGTAAATATTATATATGACTGTAGTGAAAATGATGATACAATCTAAGTACTGATAGGGACTTTTTAAGACGATACATTAGGAAGAAATTCAATGCATTTCTCTAAATCCCTTTATGCCCCAGCAACACTGAATCCATTAAAATTAATGTTCCATCAGTCTATTTTTGTAAAGTGACATTTGTCAGTTTAGCAACCATGTGGGTAATAAAAGATTGCTATGTTCTAGTAGAGATCCCTGCTGCGAATGGAATTGACAGATCATTAAAAAGTTGATCTGATAAGCATGTAGTAATTTGAACATCAGACCAGCATGCTGCAGCTTTAAGTGACAACAAATACCCTTGAATAATGAGAGTAAAAGCCTGGTAAGAAAATACATCATGAGTTTAATTCTACTAATTCTACTTTAATTCTGAAATTCTACATTCCAATTCTAATTTCAGGAGTATTTTATTTGGAGGGAATGTGTTCCCACTCAGCATACATTAAGCAACTGCCTGGCATGCAGCCACACATGATCATGTTTTGTGTCTTTTGCTTAATACTGAGAGTCTGTAGTAGAATGGCCAATACTAATGTTTGGCAGATCTTTTTTAAAACAAAAAGCATTTTTACGACCGCAACATACTGTTTTATCTCATAACATATATGCCTGTGCAGAAGATGTTACTTTCTTTGGAATCAATCTGTTGAAATATTCAGCCTCTCCAGAATTTTGTGATCTTCCAAATCACAACAATCAACACAGATTTAACCAATCCTCTGGCACTAATTTGAACACTGAACTTTTCTCAGTCAAGATCAAATCAACTCATAAATCAGGTCTTCAAAGGAACTTCCTTGCATCAGTTGAGGCTCTCAAGGCTTTTGTATTTACTGAATACGATGTTATTATATATATACACACACACACACACATATATATATATATATATATATAGCAAAATGACACTGGAATGCTACGTTACCAGTGATTTACTACTTGCAATCTTAAAAAAAAAGGAAAAAAGCAAAACATTATTTTCAATTCCTGCCATTTGAATGCATCAGTACAAAACGCAGAATGCCTAACGCTCTTCCATACTTTATTGCAGTTGGGAAAATCTTGGTGAACTTGTCAAGGAATCAAAGGACCCAAGATGTTCAGACGATCAGTAGTGACTGATGGAACAGCCACTGGCCAAGGTGAGAACAAGTGTGATCTCATTTTCAACAGGAGGCATTACAGAAGAACGCCTAATACCAAGTTAATGCGTGGGTGTATATTTGTTCTTTTATTTCAAAGTCCTAAGATCTATTTGCAACACAGAGGTGATAGGTCACCAAATACAACCCGCATTTGACATGAGAGAATCTTCTTGGATCAGTATATACTATAAAGCTTAGCATCTTAAGGAACGTTCTCTTAAAAATATTTTCCCCCTTTGTTTGGGAATTTTTAAATAACTTTTTACTATTTAATAACTATATTTCTATGTCTGTCTGGTGCTTAATTACCCACTTTCATCAAGGTTACATATTAGCCGCGAAGACTTCAGCTCTCTTTTGCTGCAATACTGTTCAAATCGGTTCATTCAGAAAATTCAAGGCTGTACTGTAATTTGTCCATTACGAACCATACTTAGTCTACAATATCCATCTATTAGGCTATTAGAGGTCAACAGGAGTTCATGAAGCGGTAGACAGGCATTGCAGACAGATCAAAACACTGCACACTATGAGTCAAATAAACTTTGCAGGCCTAATGCATCTGGAAATGAACAGCAGAATCAGATATTTTCCATATTCATATGTTATTTTGTGTGTTGATAAATTACAGTACACATATCCAACTGAAAAATGCTGCAACTTGACACTTGACATGGACAGACAAGAAAAATGTTTTTAAAAATGTTGAAAGTATTACATTGTTTATGTACTAATATTATTCATGGGCATTCATAGTGCCATGTAGCCATTCAGTGCACTAAATTCTGCTCTGCTATTTTATTACTGTCCCTCAGTTTAATTATTTAAGTCTAATCCATAATCCAGTGCTAATGCCATGCTGACATGTGCTGTATATGCTCTCTAACATGTGCCTTATCAGGTCCTGATGCAGAGAATTGCAATGGTAAAGAAGGTAGGCTTAGGGGACAACAGGGAAGCTGCCATCAGCTGTCTTTTTTTTCCTGACTGTTCACGAAGGCATGAAGAACTGATATGCAATATATTATTAATACACTGTATGAGCGACTGTATGAGCGTACATACATTTTGTATGTGGATATGTAGGTGCATCACTACATATCTGGTCCCAGGTTGAATTTTAGGCATGGATTCCCCCACAGAAAATGGTTAAAAAGATAAAGCGACTGAAATGTAAATGTACTGAACATGTGAACCAAGAGAGCCTTCTACACGAGAGCCAGATATGAACTGCTCTGAATTTTAATCAACTGAGTATAACATGAAACATTCTAATATGTCATGTATTAGAATGTGCTTCAGCATGGTTTATGTGGGTGATGATTTGATTACAAAACAGTGACAGGTTGGAAGGGTTGGATATAATCGTAGTCATGTTTTTCATTCTTTTCTCGTTTTAAGTGCCAAATGTATTGTCGCTGACATTTCATTTTCCAATGCTGACAGTGGGGATCAAGAAAAAATCTAGGGTCCCTGGGGTGATGATTACACAGTTTATCGAGACGCTGCCAGAGGGAAAGAGCCATCCAGACTTCACCCGCAAGCCGATTGCTTTGACCATCCAAGAGGGTAGGACTGATAATATAAGAATCGTTTTAAACATTAATACCACAAAATATTCTGAGGTTGAATTTCCATGATTCTGCATAATGGATTAGATCCATGACTTTTGTGCAATGGGCCAGTGGGAGCAGAGCCCTGCCACTCAGCGCCCACACTCCTGTCTCAGTCAGATAAAATTAAACACTTGGCTTCAATTTAAATGAAGGAAATGTGATGAGATAATCAAAAGTCTACGGTGTTCTCATTTGACATAAGACACATTCTCAACTGTTTGCATTTGCAATGTACAAAAGTAATTCTATGTAATTAGAGTGTATATTACACTAAAGAACATATTTAAATAAATATATATATCCATTAATTTCCTCTGTTTCCAAAAAAAGGAAAGAAAATGAAGTAAACTGTATTTTCTTTCTTTCTTTCTTTCTTTTTTACAGGCAAATTTGCTTTCTTCAAAGCTATTGTCACTGGAGACCCACAGCCA
>JBCAUF010000061.1:24892535-24907708 GCA_038406115.1 Haemulon aurolineatum | reverse complement strand
TTTCTTTCTTTCTTTCTTTCTTTTTTACAGGCAAATTTGCTTTCTTCAAAGCTATTGTCACTGGAGACCCACAGCCAACTGTAAAATGGAGCAGAAATAATGGAGATGTGTCTGATACATCAAGATACCAGACTAAATACGATCCAAATTCCAATGAGCATACATTTGAGGCAAGTGATATGGGCTATCAAATCACAGTGATACTGTACAGCAACATGCTGATGTAAAGGAGCGGTAAGAATAGCACAGAGGAAAATGGAAGAGGGAGAGAAAAAAAATAAGTAGCTATTTGATTACATTAATGGATTCTGACCCATCAGTTTGATTCGCCAACTAGTTTTTTCTATAAGAAGAGGATTTTACTCATCCTGAGAGGAGTACATTTAACAAAGTCAGTTTGATTGATCTTGATTGAAAATAATTGGACTTGTCTTCCCCAATATCCTATCAACCTGCTGCTGTTTAGGATTGAACATGTAATATAAAAGTGCATGTAGTTACACATCAGGAGGCAATCTGCCAATGAAGCATTGGTCAAAGCCTGTAATTGTACCAGAGTCTTGGAGTATTTCAATCAAACTGGTCTGTCAATTCCAAGATGTCACACAGATAAGTATCCAGTATAAATGACTGTACAATACTGTACAGCTGTGATTTCCAACCAGGGGTATTTTTGCAGCTGCCAGAGGTTACGGGAATGTGTGTGGAGCAATTTAACTAATTTGGAAAAAAAACTAATTACGAATGTATCCACACTTTTGCATTTAGGAGAAAAGATGTAATCTGACATTTTTTGAGATAACCAATAATCAATAAAATAGCTATTAAAGGCCAATTACAAAGACATTCTAGCAACCTGAGTGAGTTTTAACACTTAAACACCCCGTGCTGTGATAGACAGTGTATAAAAACTAGTCAGAAGGCAAGGAGAGAGGTTGAAATTGAAGATTTCAAAAAGTAATGTTGAAATGGTTGAAAAATTGAGGTTCCCACTGTGGTGATGCAAAGTAGACCAACACAGAAAGAACAGCTTAACCATAACCATAATATCCACTTTTCTAATAATATCCACATTTAGAATTTAAATTAAATTCAACAACTTGAACAAATGGTACCAGTTAACTAGTACTTGAGCTGATTGCACTTTAGAGGCACATAACACAAAAAAGGCTGTACAGTATTAAACTTCTTTACCCACTGCGTCCATTACGTATATTTAGCATGTTCTATATCTTTCAGATGCCAAATGTTTCACCAGATCAAGCTGATACCTATAAATGCTTTGCCACAAATGAATATGGACAAGCCACGGTCACAGTTGTTTTGAATGTTATTGAAGGTAAGGACTGTTCTTGTTATATGCATATGATAAGTAAGTAATATTAAGCAGAGCCATTTAATATGACATGTCATACAGACTGAAGCATTCTCTCAAATTGAGCATACCCTTGTATGTATTATACTCATTCAGTACTTATCACTACGAAGTCCCTCTTGTATGTTAATTACATGATTATATAAAGAGTTTGAGTACACTTTTTTTATACTTTCAGTTGGTTTCAAAAAGCAAAAAGCAACGCAAGCAGCTGAAGCCACCGATGTGAATTTTAAGACTGTACTAAAGAGAAAAAGGTGGGTTTGTGTCACATATGTTGATGGACTGTGCTCTATAGATTCTATAGATTTCTTTGGTTCTTCACCTTCATGCACCCTGTTTCAATTACCAGTAAGGTCCGTCCAAAATCTGATCAAGCTGAGAGGAAAGATGGCGAGATTGATCCTAAATTTTGGGAGCTCTTGCTTAGCGCTGACAAGAAAGACTATGAGAGAATCTGTTCAGAGTTTGGAGTAACCGATTTTCGCTGGATGCTCAAGAAACTAAATGAAATGAAGAAAGAAAGAGAGGAAGAACAAGCTACGGTTTGTCATTTGTCACATTTGTATGATGATTTTTAAAAAATATTTTCTAGGTTTAATATGGTCTATACATGCTAAAAAGTTTATTCCAGTAAGAGGAGAATATTGTGTAACCAATAGTTTGATAAACTGTAATGTGCATTTACTTTTTGTTAGATTTGCTGATCTTATTCTTTGTTCCAGTTCGTCAAAAGCCTGTCCAACCTGAAACCCATTCAAGTCAATGCAGATGGTTGTGCATCCTTTGAGATTGACATGGATCTTATTGACCCCAGCAGCTCTATATTTATATACAAGGTTAGTGTGAAACAAAATTACAATTCTACAACATATCAGGAAGTTCTATAAATAAATCAGGAATCACCCTCTCAAGTGCCTGAATTACCACGATGAATTTAAATGCAATCTGACTTGTAAAGATGTGTCAAGATATTTTACACTCTGATAAATTTACAACATAGCACTTAGTGTACTGTACACTGTACATTAGAGCTTGTGTGAGTTTGAAAGTCCTGCTATGATGCTTTCCATTCATTTCTTCAGCTTTTATCTTGCAGCTATGATTTGTAAGCATAATTTGAAGCACCTCTGAAAGAAAGTACACTGTATATTTCCCCGACAGGATGGTGTAATGGTTCCATATACAAAGGAGTTGGGAGATAAGATGAAGCACAGCCTTAAACAAGTGGGGAGAAAGTATATTTTCAGTATGAAGGACCTTCTGCCAGACGATGCAGGACTGTACCAGTTGGATGTAGAGGATGTGAATATGTTTTCCACTGAATTCAAAAGTAAGTTTTCTGTTCACGCTAATGACAAATTAGAAGCTCTAGCAAAGAAAGAAAATGTTTTGATGCAACACAAAATAGCCCTAATTAAAATAAATAACATCTGCTGTGTTTTTAATAATTATCACCATCCATGCAGATGTAACAAACGATTTAAATCTATTTATCACTCCTTATATTTCAGTCCCCATGGTGGATTTCTTGGTGAAAATTCAGGAAGTGAAGGCAATGGAGAGAGAAGATGCTGTTTTTGAGTGTGTCCTGTCAAATCCCTTCTCCAAGGTTTTGTGGTTTGGCAAGAATTTGCCACTGGAACAAGGGGATAAATATGATATCCAGGTTTCAGAAGACAAGCTCATTCACAGCCTGGTGGTCAAAGACTGCATGGTAGTAGACAAAGGAATTTATTCTGTCTGCGCAGGAATAAAATCTTGCAATGCATGGCTTGTTGTTGAAGGTAAGATATTATACTATTTAATAATATTCAATAATGGATAATGATAATGGTTGGTAATGGAATACTAATGACAATGAATACAATGCATATAATATGACCTTTCAAAATGTACTTTCACTTTTTTTTCCCCAATTCAGCTGATAAAGATGCCCAAAAGGGCAAAAAAACAGCAAGGAAAACAACAAAGGCAGGAGGATCTGGGGTGGATCTGCAGAAGGTTGCCCAAGAGCAACAAGTAAAATTGGAGAAGGAGAGAGAGGAAAGAAAAGAACAGATTAAAGTTGCGAAAGAAGCTGCAGCAGCTGCACCCCAACCTGAATCCCCTCCAGCTGCTCCAGCTGTGGCTAAACCCAAAGCACCAAAAGAATCTAGTAAGAATGCCCACCACAGTGTTTATGAAACAGGGTGGTGAATTCACAAATAAGAAGCTATATTGGCAAAACCAATTACATATCCAAATTTCTTTTAATTGAGACTATTATGACTGTGATAATCAAAACTGTAATTTATAGCATGAATGAAGAAATCACAAAATAACCACATTATTAAATAATGTGTGGTTATTTTGTGATTTTTTTTTGTTCATCTTCATTAATTGTAATATCTTAACTTGCATATAAAACTTATTTTAAAATTTTGTGGGTATGGAAACCACTGACTCTTTTGAATGTTTTTAATAGAAGTGGTAGAAGAGCCAGCAGCAGTGGATCCACCGCCTGTGGAGGTAGTACGTGCAGGTAAGAAACTTGGCTATGATAGCCAAATGTCAATATGACAGCTATTTGAGATAGTGTTTGAGTAATACGCTTCTTAATCCTGATATCCTTTATTTTGTTTAAAATCTCATATTGAGAGATTTGCATCAGAAATGTTTAATGTTTAGATTGCTGCTGTGGTCACTGTGGTGTTTTGTTTTTATTCTATGTTGTGTTGTCAGTCCATGACGTGAAAAATATTAAGATGGCTAAAAATACAAAAAATACTACTAGAAAAAAGTTAAAACCTCCGAAGACATTAGCACCTCTTCTTCACTGAGAATTGGAGAATATATGAATATAATATTATGAAGGTGCCTTGACCATATCCCATCACTTCTGTTTCAAAAAGGATAGCTAGCCAACACAGCCGCACACATAATAATGAGAAAAAGTAGAGCTGATTCAGCAATGGCTGTAACATTTGCAGTTAGCTAAAACTTCTTCTAAACCAGCCAAATGACTTTCTTGCACCTCAGCAAACCTCAAAACATCATTGTATCCAAACTGACGAAAATCTAAAATGTTTTCATACTGTCTGTGATCGCCAATAGGTCGATCAGATAAAACATCGACAGCAGCAGCAGGGCACACGGGAAGTGGTAAGAAACAACGGTGGAGCATATAAAATAGAGGGAGTAATTTGCTAAATCAAGTTTAAATGACTTATTGCTGTTCTTACTGTACTGTTAGGCCACTCAGCTGAGGAGGCCAGTGGCGGAGAAATTCTTGATCAATCACCTGCAGATGCGGGAGGTGGTATGCCAGATATTGAATAGTGAAAGTACAATAGTAACATAAATATTAAAAGACTAATAAAATAACTTTTTATTTGCATTAGTAGCATAATAGATAAAAATTAACAAATCACTATCTTTAACATCTTAAGCCTGAATTATGGTGGGGCGGTTGACACTTTTGATGAGCATTGCCTGACAAAAATTAAGCAGCCGCACAGCGCTTTCAATTTTCCTCCTGTTGGCTTGTTTAGTTAAGTAATATCATCCCAGTGGGTGTATTCTGTATATCCTGCTGACAGCTGGTTTTATTTGTATCTATATTTGTACTAGTCTGAATTCTACTGCGTTTTGATAATGGAGAAATTTGATGAAATGAATTGAAAAGAAAAAGATTTTTGAATTTCTACTGAGAAGAACAGGTTGCAAGAGAAGGAGATGGTCAGTGTGTCCACTGAACCAAACAAGGGGGCTGATGTTAATTTGAACATAACAAATCAACAGAAAATGTGCAACAAAATCTGATAGTGTCCTTAACTTAACAAAATCCACCAGGTCCATGAAATGAAAACAAAATGTCATTCAACATTTATTTCTATAGAAAATAAGTAATTTCTGTGTTAAGCGCCCTACCATAAATCAGGCTTTAGTTCTGCAAAGTTACCACACATGAGCTTCTTTTCAATCAAATGCCAATTCTAAAATGAAAATAACCAGCATGTGTAACGCCATTTTTAATGTACTACTGATCCAGACTGTCCACTGTACGGAAGTGTTCATGTCCTCTTAGAAAATCTTGTGAGCCCACTGGGCTTTTTTGTTAACATAATTTGTAAAGCTTTATGTTTTACTGCCTGTAACTGTGCTGGCTTTTGATGTCATTAGCTTGCTTTGGAACTTTTGCTCATAAACCTTCGAACCAGATCACACTTAGCTAATACTGGAAACTTGCACTCTATTTTGATGTAATGTGTGCACCACATTCATTAAAAATGTAGTGCTGGTTGTTGTTTTGACTACAATCTTTTATAGAATAACCTTTTTCTTTCAACTAATCTTTGGGATTATTCACAGCAAATGTTTGATATAAACCATTTAACTGCTTTATATCAACAAGCATGTTAATGAGTAGAAACTAGAAGGATGTGTGCAGGTAATTAATTTATGCTTATGTATTTTCATTTTATTCATGCTTGTGTATTCACATAGACCTAAAGTGAAAGCAGTTGCACTTGAATATGTGATGTGTGGAGTAACTTTGTTTTCTGTTGCCAGAGCCTGGAATTACCGGTGGACTCTCTGATGTTTACGCTCTTCGTGGAAAACCAGTTGAATTAACTGTGAAGATGAACATGGACAGTGACGGTGCCTGGTTCAAAGATGGAGAGCCGGTAAAGCCCAAAAATTAACAAAATTCCTACATACTTAATACACATAATTTCCAGGTATCTAAATATACATTTACATATCTGGATATTTGTCTTTCACATTTAAAGTAAATTTTAAGCGTTTTCCTAAATTGTCTACATTATAAAGTTCTCCGTTTGGCTTTTGATTTGTTAGTTAAATTCAGGTTCTGGGGTCAACATAACCAAAGATGGAACCACTCATAAGCTGACAATTCAAAGCTGTAGCCATGATGACTCTGGACTTTATCGTTTTCAATCAGGGGATCAAAGTACCCAAGGAAAGGTCATTGTTGGAGGTATGATTTGCTCACCTCTATTGTAAAATATGCTGTACATTAAATGACACCACAGTTCTAGTGCATTAAACTGAATTAATGTAATCTGTGTTTTTCACAGATGTACCTGAATTTGATCCAGATGACCTTCACAAGTTCTCTAAACCTGTGATCATAAAAGTAGGCCAAAACGCTGCTTTCAAGATGCCCTTTTCTCCTCAAGAGTCTTTGGTGGTCAGTTGGTTCAAGGATGGCTCTGAGCTCAAAGACGGAGGTGGAGTTAAGATTATAAAGGAGCCCAATCACAGCCGGCTGCTACTCAAAGACTGCCTGCGGACAGACGCAGGGGAAATAAAGATCCAACTCAAAAACCCATTTGGGACTGTGGAGGCCACATCTCAGCTTATTGTGCTTGGTATGAAAACATAAGAAATCCAATGAGAAAAGTGAAACGTGCTGTGAGATAAATAGAAGAGCATTTCCAGTACCTGTTTATCCGCCACAACCAAACATAAATACAGTTTTCACTTTGCCAGGCATCACATTTGTGTCACCTCAACATCACAACAACAATGTGACACTATGTTTTTGTAACAGATCGGCCAGGCCCACCCGAGGGTCCGGTGGAGACTGTTGAAACCACCTCATCTATAATCGAGATTAAATGGAATCCTCCCAAAGACGACGGCGGCTCTGCTGTCACCAACTATATCATAGAGCGGCAGCAGGCAGCACAGAGTTTGTGGACGCAACTTGGGGACGTCGCTGCTGACAAGACCTCCTTCAGAGACAGGAATGTGACTCATGGAAAGAAATACAACTACCGCATACGCGCTGAAAACCCTGAAGGCCTCAGTGACGCCCTGGAGACAGCTGATAGCATTATGGCTGGCATAATGAGTGAGAGCAGAAAAGAGAAGTCTCATTTAACAATCCTCAGCAGATCCCATGTTAATCTCCCTCAGGTTGTAATAAATGAAAATGCCTCTGGATAGGTTTTGTGATTGCCTCAAATCGTTTATCACCGGCACTATTTAGTCACTATAGAACGCCCACCTCTTACCTTCGTTGTAATAGTCACTCTATCTCCAAGAGGAATAGTTTGTAATATCCTGCAGTAATAACGTGTAGATGTCCCCAATTTACTCTACATTGTTAATTACTTCTTAATTATTAATACTGGGCTTACCTGATTAATTAGACTTGTCATTCTTTTAGTACTCTCCGGTCCACCTGGTAAACCCCAAGTGGTGAGTGCCTCTAAGACCTGCATCAACTTGACCTGGACCCCTCCAGAGGATGACAGAGGAGTACCGATCATTGGCTACCAAGTAGAGAAACGAAAGAAGGACACAAATCAGTGGATTGCCTTGAATGCGCTTAATGAGCCTATTGAGGGTTTGTCAAAAATATGCATACACTAATAATGTCTTGATCACAGAAAAATCTGCTTTGCTTTCATAATTCATTTTCCCCTGCAATGCTATTAATCTCATTTTCAGATGTGAACTACAAAGTGAAAGATATCACTGAGGGAGCAGAGTATGAGTTCAGGGTCTCAGCAATCAATGAGTCAGGATCAGGAGATCCAAGCCCTCCTTCTGAAATGGTGTGCGCAAAGAATCCCAACAGTATGTAGTGAACTTCCTTCATTGTGCATATTAATGATTAGTCCAGAGCAATATTTGTTCCATATCTGCATTTTATGTTTTATGTATTTTCATCCAGTGAGGCCTTGTTTTAAAGACCCAGAGGACTTCATAGTTGTCAGAGCTGGAAATTCTGCACGTGTCAAAATTTGCTATGAGGTATGAATGAAAGCTGGAATGTATCACTGAGCTTTTCTTCCATGGTATAAGTCCTAAATGTATCTTTTCAAGTCAGTTCTGTGTTCTCGTACTCCAGCCATGTCATACTCTTGAGTGATGAGTTTACTACACAAGAGCATATACCTCACACTTTGTCTTATTTATCCAATATTGATGTCTCCAGGCTGAACCTCCACCTCAGATCACTTGGCTGAGGGACGATGAGCCAATATCCCCGTGGATTCATATCATCAATACAGAGGGAATGTCTCAGCTTGTTATCCCCTCGTCAAAACGCTCAGATTCAGCCATTTACACCATCAAAGCCAAAAACTCAGTGGGTGAAGCTTCATTCGACATTGAGGTCAGAGTCACAGGTAAGGACAATAAGAGGATTTTACAGGTTTTTTTGAGTGATGCAGAAAAATTTTCAAAACAGTGGTGATATGTTTATACTGAAACTTTTGGTGGCAATTATTTTGTGCTGATATTAACTGCATGTTAGTTAGGCAATCCTCTCGAAGGAGGAAGTCATATGTCTGACATCATTTTGATCGCTTGCACTGTGTTCCTCTGGCAAGAAAAAAACATAATTTATATGAACACTGGTCAACATTAAGCCAATTAAATGCCAAAGACAAAAGGGTATATTGGTAACCCAGTGGCAAGCTTTAATGAGCAAAAAACAACTTCTAAATGGAATGAGAAACATAATTCCTACTGTGTAACATACAGTAAAAAGATTTGATTAATTTAAATAAGACCTGTCAAATGCAAATACAATCCTGACAAAAACCCACAGTGGAGTGAAATGCCTCTTGAGTAAGGTCAGGTAGGATTTTCATAGCAACCTCTGTACAGTACAAATTAATTTATGAACATTAACCCCAAAATTGGGAAAACAGGACATATAATTAGCAATTGATTTTCTTCTTCTCTGTTGTATTTGTTGCTAGATGAACCCAAGACTCCAGGGCCAGTTGAGTTGGAGCAAACAGTCCATGGAAAAGTGGTGATATCATGGGCTCCCTCTCCAGACCAGGACCTTGACGACCGGATGTACTACATGGTGTCTCAACATGACTCCAACACCAGAGTGTGGAAGACAGTAGCAGACCGCCTCTTCACTAACACATGCACAGTCAACAATATCCATTCTGGGATAGAGTACCATTTCCGTGTCTATGCCAAGAATGATATGGGCCTCTCGGATCCCTCTCAGTCACCTACATGGGGCGCCAACAGCAACAGAGGTGGGTTTTGTGGTTGGTCCACATCAGTTCTGTTTGATTTTTAGCATTACAAAAACTAAACAAAACACGTAGTGGTTGACATTCTAATGTGTAATCACTTATATGTTACTGCATGTTGGGATGCTGAAACTAGTAATATGGAATCATCATCTGAGCTAATCTATTTTACGCAAGCAGACTATGGTTTCTGGAGTATAGAATGAGTTCTATAATAACTAACATCAATTATAGGTGAATATAGCTTCTGAGTAGAAGAGAATGCCTGTCAGACACAGACATACATTTCCAACACCTACCTACAATAGTAACCATAAACAAGTGGTGGTTACAGCCCATATCTAAAGTAAACTGGAGTTTTATAAACCATGATCAGTTTGTTATGTACAGAGCCTTAAATGAAGTGTGTAGTATTGAGCAGTCAGGTGGCCACGAAATTCGCCCCTCTCTAGAGTTGATGTCTACAGATTGTTAGCTGGAGAAAAATGGCAGTGAATTATGGTGGACACTGGAAGAAGATACACTCTGTGTGTAGGTATAGACGGGGCTCATTCTATTTCTTAGTTTCTGCCATATTACAGCAATAGATCCCCCTGGAAACACAGTGGTCCTTTAACACCCATTTTCAACTTACAGTAAATGTCTCCAATAGTTTGATTTATGAATATACCTTAAAAAATAATGACAATCTTGTCAGCCTCAGGTCTATTCTTTGCATTTAGAACTAATCAAGTTGTAAGCATTAACACACTAATTTGGAGGCCATGGTAAACATTACACCGGCTAACTACAAGCATGTTAGCATAGCGACTGTGAAGATACTATGTTGGCACAGGCCTAAGAACAACCTCACAAAGTTGCTAACATTACTTTAGTCTACTGAGTCTCACTTTTACACACACAATAATAAATCTTTGTTAATTGCACAGAATTATTTCAGACCTGGGTAATACAAGTATACATTTCTGGATCTTTTTCACTCATGGGGCCTAAATGCAATTTCAGTCCTTTGCTTTTGATTTCTCCATCAAGTTCCAATAACCTCAAATGGAGTTAATTCAACGGATCTCAGCTTTGAAAGGCCTCCGTCTGTCTTGGTACCTCTAAAAGTCCACACACCACCCAAAGGTTACCAACTGTACATGACATGTGCTGTCCGAGGATGCCCTACGCCCACTGTATCCTGGTACCTGAATGACATCTGCATCAACTCAGACAACAACTATTATATCACCAACTCATTTGGTGTGTGTTCCATGTACATTCTTCGAGTTCGAACAAAGGATGCTGGTGAATATAAAGTTGTTGCAGTCAACTCTCTTGGCAAGGCAGAGTGTTCTACTAAACTTGTTGTTAGAGGTAAGGAACCTTCGATTTTTTTGCTCCGTTCTGTTTTGGTTGATTCTTGTGATGATTATTTTTCTTTCTGCTTTTTCTCCACAGATTAAAATGACATGAAGGCTTCATGCAGCCTTTACTGAGATACTCTGGAAAAGGTTGCATGTTTTGTTTTATTGCATAGACAGCATGTTATATAAATTGCTGTTAAACCATTTAAATGGTCTTAATACTAACTTATTTAATTTATTTGAAATGCGACTGATTTACAGTTATTACCCTGTCATCAGAGATAATAACTGCGTGGCATGAGTGACGTGACGAACTATATCACAAAGACATCTGTCAAATTTTCAAGCTTTTGTGACAACCTCAATAAATCAACAAACTGACAACTGGGTGTGGTGTTCATTCTGGTCTTGTTTTGTCCCTGAATTCTTCCTTCATCTATAACTTTGCAAATATTCTTTACAAACCTCACAGACTTACACAAATTCAGTTAAAGCAACAGATTTTACCAGCATGCATTCCTAGTTGCAAAAGGCTCCATTATCTATGCCAATGACGCCATGCACATCCCAGTGCTACATTAAGCCTTTATGAACCGAGTGTACTTTTCCATTGCATTTCCATATACAGTCCACCTGAGCTCCCTAGTAAATTGTCTATTAGAGGATCCTCAACTGCAAACCTTAAATTAGTCCTTTTAATATCTACAGTGAAGTAACCATGAAAGGATAGCTTCCACTGATACAACTATGTCAAGCTGCTCATATAGATCTGTAAGAAGGACTCACATACATACATAGATTCTCATTATACTACATGTTCACGACAAGGTCAACACAGATCAAGTATAAACTGTACACACTGTGACATCTACAACACATTCATCTGTGCTGTGTTGAGGACACCTTTTAATTAAACACATGCCGTTAAGATGCTCATTTTACCTGATTGCATTATACCCACTGATATGAGTATAATTATGCAAGGGCATCAGATAGCTCAGTTGGTAGAGCAGGCGCCCCATAAACAGAGGTCCTCGTTGCAGCAGCCCTGGGCTCAATTCCACCGGACAGCCATTTGCTGTGTGCCGCTCCCCCTCTCTCTCCCCATCTCCCTCTCCCTGTCCTGCGACAAAGGCCCAAAAAAACAGAAAAAGTATAATTATGCAGCATAGTTCATAATATTCTATAATATTTAGCACAGTTGTTCATGTACTTGCTTTATAGAAGAGTACTTACCTCATTTCCTCGGCCAGGTCAGAGGTGATATTTGTGTATATTCTGCACTCGTGTCATCAGCCTGTCCTTTCAGTTATGTCTCAGTCTCTTTTATGAGTGCGGGGTCACTATTCAAACTGTCTGGATAGGTCACACTGGTTTAATTCTAACAATGTGAACCCAAAAGCCTGCTCTGTGCAACGGGTCAAACACATTATGAGCAACCATCTTTTTATAATGCCACCACATCACCAGTGTGACTCACCGAACACCACAGACATTCTGTGAGAATTTCCGCTGATACTTTAAGGCTAATTGAAACTGCCAATTCATTTAAACCAGAGATTATTTTACCAAATAAAATGTCTCATGTTCATGTTTATTAGCCAATAAAGTCCACAGTACAGTGATCATATTACAAGAGACCTTGTGAAGCTGCCAGTCGAAAGCTTTCAGTTAAATGCTTTGACTCTTACTGTACAGGACTATTGTGAATGCATAAATCATAAAGCCACATCCATGAACATTAAGTAAAGCAACATAAAATAAATAAAAATAAATTTAAAAAGAAGCTCAAATTCATCATAGTTTCAATCCAACAGAATGGGGAGCTTGACATTAGTAAATAATGTGCCTGGTGTTTTGACATTGTCAACTGTAATAGTGGAAAAGTGTTGACTGGATATTTCCAATACCAGATTGAATGAACAGTCATAATGTATTTCCAGCTGCAAAGTGATCGCTTTCATAGGGATGGGTAAGAGGAACCTCCACCCTTTGCTACTGCTGTAATATGGGTTTTTAGCAACTACATTTCATCCATGTATGGATTTCCATCCGCTCCAAACGTTTATCACCGAACAAAAAGGGGTGTCACCTTTGAAATATTGGATAGTGAGAAGAGTACAAGCTGGAGACGGATAGCTCAACGAACTGAACTGAAAGTAAGTGTGATTTTTTTTGTTTTTACGGCAAATTTCCCGTGTCAATAATAGCCAAATGAATCTACCAAAAATACGGTGAGATAGAAACTCGTACGCAGGATGATATCAATACGTGGTAAAAGTCAGGGCAGTTATTTAAATACAGTACAATGGAAGAACACAAAACAGTACAGACTTGCTGACATTCTTCAGTTCAATAAATGTTTTTACAGGATTAGTTAAGACACTAGTTTATTTTAAGACCAACAGCACTGTAGAGACTGAGTAGTTTCATCATTTGTATATAATTTACATGGGTAAGTATTAAGATTTCTTTACCATAGACATGCATTAGGCTGTGTTTATTGGCTGTCAATTGATTTGATTCACTGTAGAAATCTTCTAACTTAAGCAAAAAAAAAAAAACATACAGATACTACTTTTATAGACTTTTTTATATATATTTTATGACCTGCAGACATGCTGCTATTTTATGTAGCTGTGTAAAAATGTTAGTGGTTGTTGTTTTACCATAGCCTCACCAACCTGGGTCATAACAAACACCATGAGAAACAGGAGTGCTGTATATTAAAGTATTCCACCCTAAAACTTTACTTAATGCAGAGTTAATGCAGTCAAGTCTGAATAATTTTGATATGCTGTGAAAAGAGGAAAATATGAATGGACCTCTTGAGATCATCCTGTAAAAGTGATACTGAAGGTCTTAACTATGTGTGCCATTTTTCAGTGAGGAATGTGACCTTCCCAACTGACTTCACATGACTAACAAAGGATTGAGCAAGAGACTATGATCAGTTTGCACTGTGTGACACATCAAAGCCTCAATATAATACCTTTTTTGCTGGGTTGTGGATGTTCAAGGTCAGATATCTTTTTTTCCACATTTTTCAGTGTTCCCTTTATGGTCCTAAAACTTAGAGGGCTGTGTAAAAGAAAGCCTTATGGCCATAATCTTGATATACCGCCCTTTTTGTTCTAATTAAAACATTTAACCTCAACAAACCTGAACCAGTTTTAAGATAAAACAAAAAAAATCTTTAACATTCACAATTTTGTGGTCATTATCATGTTTGACTTAAAGGTCTCGTGACCAACAGTCAAAAGTAGGTCAAAACCATGGCCTGATTGTTGCCTATCAGCTGAGGGCTAGGTGATAACAAACTGCATCTCTATATTAACTCCCATAGGTTGTGCTTTCCAAATAAGTAAATAAAGTAAAACAACTGATGGTTTTCCCCATTCTAACACATACATGATTGGTCAGGACAAGCAGATTGAGGTTAAAATTTAATAAAAGTCTTTTTCTGGTAGTTAACAACTAGGCACCTCACTGTGCAAAACATAATTTTTAAGAGTTGCTGGCATAAAAGAGATTTACAGATATGTGCATCAACTTAACAGTTTAATTCCAAGACACTCTGGCCCCGTCTATGTTTGGATCCTGAGCAGTTAAATTGTTGGCACAGCCACTTGACTCCCCAGGCAGACAGGCAGAGTCAGCCACTAGGTGGGATTTCACATTCCCCTTTTACAGTGTCCCAGCATGTCTCCAAATGCCTGCACGAGTCACGCAGAAGTCATAGCACCCCCACTTTGACGGGCTGATGTCATATGGTAACACAGATGACACATGAGGAGAACCTCCAAGGCAGAGTTACTCGGCCCTTTCTTGCCCTCAACTCCATCAGCAGGTCTCCCAGTTTCTCATGACCCCAGCAATTGCAGAACAGGCATGAAGTTGAGTCATGTGGCTTTGAGTATGCTTGAGACCATGGAGGGGGTTGCTAATAAACTATCGAAAAACGACTGTATTAGGGTTGCAACAATCAGTAATTTACTTGATTAGTTGATTGGCAGGATTTGGGGTCATGTTTTGAAAACTGACATTTTGTGAAGTGGAGGATTTATCAATTAACTGAGCAAATCAAGACGGGAATAACTGATAATGGAGAGAATTGCTCATTACAGCTCTTCATATTTGTATAAATGATATGAAATCTATAATGCAAGTAGCCAATATTTTTTTTTTATGTAATTGATTCATTTTCAAAATTCTCATTTTTGTTTTTTATTGCTATTTTTTCATTATTTTTGTTTACTATACATACATACACACACATATATACATACATATACATACATATACATATATATATATATACATATATAGGGTAAAGGTACCTGTTAAGCCCACCAAATCTACTTTTCAGACATTTTTAATATATACCACCCCAATTAAAGTGAAAACATTTTAGTTTAAGTGATACTC
>JBCAUF010000061.1:24842397-24867577 GCA_038406115.1 Haemulon aurolineatum | reverse complement strand
TTGTAGTAACACCTGTTGTTATTTTTAGCACGTCCGGACAGTGAGGAGCTTCACGGTCACGTTTCAGTTACACTAAACATCGCTTGTTGTGAAATATCAACAATACTAGATATATTTTATTATCAGCAGTCATCTCCACTAATTGCTCTGTAAAAAGTATACAGTAATAGCTACAATTTGAAATTATCCTACATCATAATATCACTATCATGATATGGTAGATTCTCTGGAAAATCAGTTCAGAAATGTTTCAAGTGTTTGGCTAATCCCTGAAATTGACAAATCACGTTATCATGCTGATTGATGTAAAAAGCAAGCAGTTCTGCTGTTGAGGTTTTCTGCGATCTGCAATACTGCCCAAAATGGCATAATAAACTCAAAGATTAAAAGTAAAATATTGTATTAAAATATTTAAATTTCCCTAGCCCTAACCCTGACAAGAACAGATTCTGAATGTTTAAACCAAGCCACCCCACTTGGCTAAATTGTTTCTCTCACTTTCTAGACTGATCCAGATGTGGGTGTGGATCAGAGGATCACTGCCCTGGAGGAGGCTCAGAAACAGGCTCAGGAGAGGGCTGAGGTCGCCCTGGCCACAGAGAAGTTAAAGAACTCCGACCTTCACTCGCAGCTTTTGGCCCTCCATGATCAGATGCACTCACGATTGGCTGAGATGAACCAGGTCACTCTGTCCGTCACAATCCTCCAGGCCATGTTCAAGAACCAGAGTGAGGAGTTCGAGGCCGTGAAAGAGAGCATGGCGGCCGGTTTGAGCTCCAGCTCAGCACTGGCTGAAAATGTGGCCAGTCTGACCAATGCTGTGGCCCGTGCATACTCTAGAGCTGATGAGCATGTTGCATCAGTGGAGGCTCTTAATGCACAGTTAGAGGGACAAACCTCAGAGCTGAGTGACCTGAAAGAGTCAATGCACCTTCATAACGTTGCACTTAATACAATCGACCAGGAGACGGATGCAATAAAGTGAGCTCAGTTTATACATCTGAATAAGGCTTTAATTTGTTGACCTTTCAAAGACGTGATCATTTCTGCCGTGTGTGTTTCAGGGAGCTTGTGGAGGCAACGCAGGCCATGCGTGCCCAGGCTTTAGAGGAGATGCTCAGTTCAGTGCAGATGACTCTGGATGAGCAGTTTTTCACTTCACAGACCCTCCACAGCAGCGTCATGGCTCAGCTGCAGACCTTTTATACCCAGGTATAACCTTGCTACTTTTACTAACACTATTTTTTGTAAATATCCGATTAAATTGAAGTATTTTGTGACTGTTCATTGTTCAGATCAGAATAAATAATCCATAACACATCTGTCTATCTCAGTTGGCGAATGCACCCTCTATGTCAATGAAACTTAAGTCACATGAGGAGGGCTCAGCAGCAGAAGAGTTGATCTCAACTACAGCAGAAAATGGCAGTGAGGTGCAGGAGGAGCTGGAAGAGGATGAAGAAAAGGCTGTGCACCTTGCAGGTGAAGAAGAAGAGGTGACAAAGGAGGAGGAAGAACAGCCACTAGAGCAGGAAGCAGAAGAGGCAGCTAGAGAGGAGGACGAGGAAGAGGAAATTACAGAAGAGGAAGACGAAATTGCATCAGAGGAGCAAGAAGATGAGAAAATTACAGGACAGAGTGAGAGTGAGGAGCAAGAGGTGACTGACGAGACAGCAGAGGAGGAGACTGCAGAAGAGACTTTAGTAAATGACGATTTGGACGAGTCTTTGGAAGAGGAGGTGTCAGAAGAAGACGAGGAAATTACAGGACAGAGTGAGAGTGAGGAGCAGGAGGTAACTGATGAGACAGCAGAGGAGGAGATCACGGAAGAGACTGTAGACAGTGATGAATTGGACACGTCTTTGGAAGAGGAGGTGTCAGAAGAAGATGTGGAAAGCTTGGAAACTGTAGAGGAACCTGAGTCAGCTGAACTAATTAGCGAGGTCATGGACGGAGGTGAGGAGGACGAATAGTTGGACTGCCACTTGTCCAGATAACACGTGGAAATCGTTGCAGTTCACCACAATTTCCTACAGTGCAAATGACTGTGATTTTTAAGTCTTATTGAGATGAATGGGAACCATTTTTACATGCAGCACACTTCCTATTACTAGAAGTTGTGATTGTAGTACTTGTTTTATTCCACTTGTGTGGTTTTCGGACAGATAGAGTCAGGTGAGCTGTCGCTATTGCTTTCGCTGAGAAAGAAGAAGAATTTTCAAGAACTTTGATAAATACAGATGCAGTCTAATTCCAGACATATTTTTTAAGGTTTTACTTCTCTTCATCTGAGGGTCTCAATATAAATAACTTAAGTCTTGATAACAAATATTGATATATTATTTCGGATTTGGGAAAAAAGGGTTCTTTGGTCAGACCTAAAACTGACATTACATATCTGTTATAGCAACAGGTGACTGAGAGTGAAGTTTGAATTACAGTATATGTAAAGCCATTTCAACAGATTTGCTATGATTGTGTTAAAGAATTAGCATGTGGCTAAAACAAAATTATTTGAAATTAATTTTAACTATTTTATACATTCATGTATGACATGATGAGGGTACACTGTAAACTGTTTTTTGCAATGAAGAGGAGGAAATGAATGACTTGTAGCTTGTAATTCAATACAGGTGCATGTGTAGTGCCTTTCACTGCAAAGTTATTTATGGTACAAGCGCACATGCTGTCTACATGTGGGTTCATATGATTCCACTGGTACATACTGTTCTCTTGTCATGTAGCCCTTTTGTGAAAAGGTTAAAGTACTATTTTCTGCCAGCAGGTGGTGCCTGATTACTGCCATAATGATCAAGAGTAATCAGAGGAACCAAAAAACTTAAAATCAAAAGAGGGGATCTGCGAGTGTCCCATGATTTTTGTCTTGGTTGTACTGTAAGATCACTGAAAAGATAACATTCTTCATACAGTTGGCTACATCTGGCTTCATGTTTCAGTCTTCTCATGTTGAGCAGACTGGAGTTGCGCCTCTGTGACATCCTGTCTGAGATGACACTGATTGAAAAGAAACAGCAACCGCATGTCATTTATTTGAAATGACTGACTCCTGGGTTGCCATAAGGTTGCCTTTTAAAGACCATGCGGAGAGTTTAATAAAACACTCAAGACTGCCCAGAAACCATTTGACCTGTTGACATTGATTTCTTTTTTAAGTGATGTAATACATTAATTTCTCAGGACGAAATAACAAAAGGGGAGCATGATGGGCAGGTGGAAACAAACTGACATGTTTAATAGAGAACCGTTTTCATGTGTCAAAAGGCAAAATATTATGTGGTTCAACTTATTGTTGTTATTTTAAATTATGTGTTTAAATTTTATGAGTGCATACAGTAGGGTAAGTATTCAGCTCAAAATAGGGGCAAAGAAAAACCCTTGAATCATGTTTGTCCAGTAAGAACACCACATGCAGTCACCAGTATCACACTTAAGAATAGAAATTTGTGAATTATGTTTGTCTTATTTAATGCTTTGATTAGATTACAGCAGGTGTAGGTGAGGTTTTTGACAGCCAACTCTGACTCAGGCTGGAATTAATTAGAAGCAAACTGAGACATAAAGTGATGCACCTGCTGTGTATCACCACCAGAGACCATTTAGACATGTCAAACCTCCAACACTCAAGATTGTTTAAGATGATTAACACTTTCCAAATATTTTGTGTTAAAACCTTTCACATATTTGCAGTTAAATATTTGTCACATTCCTCAAGCGTTTACAATTTGAGCAACACGGATAGCACGCGCCCTTAGATTCCCTTTTTAGGAGAATAACTTGCAAACAAGTGACCTTTGCTGACATAATGAAAGCAAAAGTGTCATGGAACATACTGAGAGAGGTATGCAAGCTCATCTGAACTGTCACCACGCATAGCCTCCATCTTCATTAAATTCGTGAGAACCATCCGATTTTACTCTTAGAAACATTAGTGCATCTGACCGGTCTGTTGTTTTATTAATGTACTTTCATCTCACCCTAACACAAACCAATGTGCGCTTGTCCATCTACTGCATGTATTTTAAATTTTCCTTCCACTTTCAGATGTATACTGTATCTCCCAGTTGTTTTAAATGGGGAATTACTATTTTTAACGTCTATTAACTCACACATATTTTCAATGCACAGGGAAGTACACTGTCAGCAGTATAAATAAATATAAATATACAACATCTCAATTTACATCGTTAGAAAGTACAACAAAAACATCACCTATTATGCTTTGCTTTTTCCACGTTTGCTCAATGACCCTGAGTCCCTTGAGAGCCCTTGTGAACAATACTGCTGTCAGATCCTTGTGTCCACACATACACGCTACAGCCCGCCTACTCCCCCCGTCCCACCACTTCCTCCGCAGCTCTCACACTTGTGCAGTTCTTTCACTCTCATCTGATGTTCAATGTTTCACCATCACATGAAGATCACACTTGAGTTTCCTTACTCTGTCGAAGGAGAGAGCCGCATCAGAATTTCATATCAGTGGATGATTAATTTGTCATCCTGCGTCTTTTTTTGCCGCTTGTTGTTCAGGAAAAACTTTTAAAGAAAAGCAAAAAAAAAAAAACTTTTTGGAAGTGCTTTGGACCATATTACAGCTGCATGCAGACCGTAACAGCTCGAGAGCGATGTCATCTCTACTTTCTCACAACAAAGATCAGCCACGCGTTAGAAAGTCGCTCTCTGACTCCTCTCCAACTTCATCCACTGCCGCCACCAAGAGCCTGAGGGTAAGGTCTAATTGTCTTTAATCTTGTCGGCGTCTGTTTAGCTAGAGGAAATGCCAGCTGACATAATTCAAACACTAACATTAGAGGTCAGTTGTTGTCTATGTAACAAGCCACAGAGGTATTCCAGTGTGTTTGGATACTTATACATATAATTCAACCTGCACTCATGGTATAGCCTTTACATTATCTTTGCAACATTATGTTGAGCCATAAATTATCTTGTACTGCCTCACTTGAAATTAACATGAGTCCCTTATTTTGGGAAACACATTTTACAGATTTATAGCTGTTGGAATGAAATGAAAGAGTATCTTCCTTTGTAATGCAGTTTACAGCAACCAAGAGGATGTACGTACAAGCAGAGCTTCTCAAGGGATGGTGCAATCACTGACTCCTCATTTCTATTTTTATTCTGGTATCCATTTGTCAATTATATATTTTACTATTTATCAAACCATGCACTATAGAAAGTTATTGTTGTTCGATTGAGTCATGTTCTCCCTACAGCTTTAAACTTCACAAACATGTTAATGGGTTCGATTACAAAGTAGCTTTTTACAGTAGGCTACTTTATGGGACATTTGGTTTTATTCTTGATAGTGTTCCGCGACATTGTGGTTACATGATACTTATCTTCGACCCCTAGGCCATTGTGACGCCCCAGATAATAACAGTTTTTATCTCTCATAACACTTTGACATGCTTATAAGGGCTTGAAATACGTCATATAAACTGTGAAGCAGAATTGCACGCTGATGTGCACGAGCGTGGAGGAACAAAACTTGTGAGCGAGATTGAGGCAAAGTTGTAATGAGCAGTTAGTCATATCTGTTTATGTAAACTAAGAATCCACTTGGGAAGGATAAATGGTGAGACACAGAGTGAGGGATGCAGGAAGAGAGTACAGGGGGAGAGAGAGAGAGAAAGAAAACAGGGGGCGAAAGACAGGATGACAGGGAACAGAGAGAAGGAGGGATAGAGTGCTTAGGACTGGCCTGTGGGAACTCAGACGCAGTATTTATGGATGTTTATCTCTCTGCTAGTCCTACGGGAAGCTCACATTTTCCACTTGGGAATAGCTGGTCAGCAGGCAAGAAGTTCCTCATGGGATCTAGAGAGGCTGGAGGACAGCTTAGTGACAGAGACGCTCTCATACGTGGGATAAAATGTCACAAAAGCCCGTGTTTCCATCAGCATCTGTTTATATGTGATGTCGCTTAATCTAAACCAGAGCTTTTTCCAAGTCTGCATACTGTATATCATTAATGACCGTTTACCAAGCATATCCAAGTGTCCAGAGACAGCCCTGAAGGAGCTGACATCAGAGTCTGGTGAGGATCCAGAGATCTTGTAAATGTCTGAGCTGAGGCATATCACTGTGTTTACACATAGCGTCTGTAACTTAAAACCCTGTTTCTCCTTTAGAGGAATCCACTTGCCATCTCCATGATTTAGCTAGATGTGTAACTGTTGAAGCAGGGGTCTCCAGGCTGCTTTTTGCTTTAGTTTGTGACTGTCACAATAGGTCTCTATGTCTAATAGGGGAAAGTACAATCCAAAACAGAACTGCATGTACGTGTCTAGGAAGTTATGTCAAAAGGAATAAGTAATCTGGTGCATCTTTATTTATCTGGTATTCAATGTGCAGCAGTAATTCCTACAGGCAAATTACCTTTTAATGCTGGCACATATTGATTGTTGG
Organism: Haemulon aurolineatum; assembly: GCA_038406115.1. Taxonomy (NCBI): domain Eukaryota; kingdom Metazoa; phylum Chordata; class Actinopteri; order Lutjaniformes; family Haemulidae; genus Haemulon; species Haemulon aurolineatum. The sequence goes on along the minus strand of JBCAUF010000061.1, from coordinate 24,861,130 downwards.
TGAATGTAATAAAACTCGAGTCACATTAGCTTTTCCTAGAGTATTATGATGAAAGGGCCTTTGAGGGTGGAGAGGATGAGTTCAGCAGCATCAGAGAGGATATATGGCAACTCTGGGATTTCTGTCTGCTGTGTGTGCTGTTTTACATTTTGTGTTAATGCAATTTCTCTTTCATGTAAAGCACTTTGAATTCCCAAGCTGTTGAAAAGTCCTGCAGAAATAAGACTAAGAGTCTGTACTAACACTGGTGACTCCATGGGACTGTACCTTGGCATAGCAGTGCCTTGAGCTCAATGCTAACATCAGCCATGATGGATCAGATGAGCTTGTAAGAAGGTCATTTTTTAGGCATTTGGTCATAAGCCAAACTACTGGACAAAATAACATTTGACCTGATGATAATGAAGTTAGGGCATCATCAAAGTGACTACACTCAAAACCACAGATGTGAACCTCATGGTGCAGCAAAGAGAAAAAGTCAGAGGATCCCATTTGTCATTAGGATTCATCCTCTGGGGACCACGAGTACAAATTTTCATGGCGATCCATCTTGTTGAGATATTTCAGTCTCGACCAAAGTGCTGGTTCCACCGACAGACTGACATTGCTATTCCTACAGCCTAAAATAACCTACATTAAGTCCTCGTATTGTAGCACTGAATAAACTTTTAGATGTTTGTTTGAGAGCCGACACAGCACTGTGCACATGGGTCTGGTTATGATAGACTAGTTTGAGAACAATACATTTCCAATTTGCATTTTCCTCTTGTTCTTATTGAGTTTGAATGCACTCAGACTATCAGTTTATGTGTGTATAGTAATGTACCTGCATTTTGCACTGGGGTTCATTATACTTATACTGGTCATGTAAGAAATAATCCTTTGTCCCTGATGGTCAGTTAAGCAGTGTGGTATTATGCCACATTTTCTCATCTTTTAAGAGAATTCGTGTTTTTATTGTTTAGCTGTTGGCTCTCCTCTGTAACTTGAAAATCTTTCATCAAGGACACCCTATAAACCTTCCAACCTCAGCAGGCCATGATGAACAAATTGTGAAAGCCACTGCCAGAGCTATTACCTTTTTTGGATGTGTTTACTTATCTGTGCTTGTCAGTTTATTTAAGGGATCATTTCCGCTCTCCTTCTTTAACTTGGCTTGGTATGTCAGACTGCCATAAACCTTTTCTTGGAAAACTGAAAAAAAAAGTCCCGGTACTGTCACTTCAAAGAATCACTGAGCTTTGCTTGCATAGTCGATGTACTGGTAATGAATGTACTTGCTGACAGTGTACATGTAACAAAATATTCCCTGTATAAAGACAAACTGCATGGCTGTTTCTTCTGCATAATTATAATTTTAGGCAGAAGAAACAGTCAACTTGGAACAAAATACAGCCTCATTTGTGGATTTGACTCCATATTATACTTCATAAATCTCACATCACAACCAAACAGCCTGTCAAGCAAATGATGATGTCAAGCTGTGTGATGTCATATTTGTGCAGTAATGAGCATCTACTAAAATAGAGGACGGGTCATAATGGGGTTAAATGACTTGTTTTTGCCATGTAAGGTTTAAGTACGGCTGAAAAGTCAAGTAAGACAATAAGAAGTCTCCTTCCAAAAACCTTATGTTGGAATTGCTGTTGCATTTTTTGTGTTGGTCAGATAGCCAGTTCTAAAACAATTCTCCTCTATTTCAGCATGAGCGACTGTCTAGGTAAGCACCTTCTACTTTAATTTACAGAATTTATTCATGCAAAAGACATTCAATTATCACCTGAGAGACTGACGGAAACAAAACTCGAAGTTGAGCAATGACTGAGTGATAATAAACTCTGACACCAGCTGAACCAAACCACAGTGTCAAGTAGTTAATACCTCTCTTGTGTTTTCAGATTGAACTCGTCTGGATCCACTGACGTCCCCAATGACACGTCATCAAACCATGCTGAGTCCTACTTCTTACGGAGGGAAAACAGACTGTCTGCAAGGAAAAAGGCAGAAGAAGAGACAGCAAACAATGACTATAAAAAGGCAGGTGCTGCACTTTCCATGTTGGTAACTTATAGAGTGACTCTGGTTTTAGTGCTCAAGTAATAAAACTAAAAGTAATCACCTGACAATTAAATAACTTACATAAAGTCTGCATCGTATTCAGCTAATGAGTTTCAGCACAGGTTCTTCTTCAGGAGGTTTTACAGGGTGGAAAAAAACATCCAATATATACACCACAAGATGGCTGAGCCTTTGCCAATTATCCAATGAAATGTAGACACACAAACGTCCAGCCTCTAGGGTATACTGCACTTCCAACAGGGGATTTTCAAAATAAAAGTCAACAAAAGCTTAAAAAAAAGTAATTTCTTACCTTTCTTTTTTAATTTTTTTTCTGAATGTTGTTTGGATAAAAAAAAAAAAGTGAATTATCTAATCTTGGACTTTTCACTATTTTCTGAGTTTCTATGGACTTAAGGATCCATTTAGTAATTAAAATGACTACTGGCCTACAACCATGCTAGCAGCTCCATGAGGCCTTACATCTGCTTTCAGTTAAATGCTAACATCAACATGCTAATATGCTCGCAGTGATAATGCTAAAATATTGACGTTTACCAAGCCAAACACAAAGTACACCTGAGGCTGATTAGAATGTCATTACTTTTGCACAGATTTAGTCTTGAACCAAAGACAGATGGACCCCATGATGTTACTACAAAAGAAGACATTTCACTTCATCCTGAGTGGATCATGAATGTCAGGGCAAAAATTCACGTCAATCCATCCAATACCTGTTGATCAATTTTAGCACAAATGATGAATGATGAAAACGATGGATATCTGTACAAAGTTTGTGCCAATCCAGAAAATATACGTTAAGGTATTTTCCTGAACAAGTGTAAGCTTTTATCTGTTTGTAGTGATAGAAGAATGGATGTCAGGGAATAACCTAAGTCATTAAGATTCATGATCTGGACAGTGTGAATAACTGTACCAAATGCCATGGCCATCAATTTGAAGATGTTTCCATAAGAAACAAAAAGACTCACCTCATGGTCAGTAAGGTACCACACAAACAGTCAGTGTAGCTGTTGGTGTCAACGTTTTTGTGCTTTGAAAACAAAACAAACACTCCTTGGAAATCCTAACCGGTGAATATTTTGTAGATGTATGAAAAGGCACTGGCCACCAATCAAAGGCTCAAGTCCAGGCTGGAAACAAGTAAACAGGAGCTTGCCATGATTCAGGATCAGCTGCAGAGAGCACAGGTACTGCACCCACAATAGTCAACAGTCATTTTGTCCAGTTCCTTCAGGAGTGAAGGAAGTGAGGGAACTGAGAAAGTAGCTAAAAGTTTCTCCAAGTCATAATTTAGATTATTCAGATTATTCTTGTCAGTACAGACAGAAATGTGTCCCATATATTCTCATGATGATATCAGAAAATACTGTAATGTGACAGAAATGTGACATGAAAGATAGCTGTTACACAAGGAAGCTGCAATGTAATTTCTGTCAGTTTCCAGACGTAATTTTTGAATAATAACAGTGAACTGCTTTAGATTCTCTGTGTGCAACTGTGGGTATATTGAACAGATATATGTGCTCACTGTTATGAAAATGCTGCACCCTTAATCACACAGTTTCAAGGCTACTGTCTACTGTAAAATAATAATTTTCTAAATAACCTGTCATTGCTGCAGAAGGGAAGACCAGGAGATTGTAGCTCTAACATGCTTGAGACAGAAAAAAAGGTATGAACACACCACTGCACAAAACATGTTTTATTTTAAGTGTTTTTATTTATCTTGATTCTTTTCATCAAATGTTGTTCTTCATAGGAAAGTTGGAGTCTAAAAAAGAGGATATCAGATATGGAAGATCAGTTGAAGGTAATTCAGAAATATTAGTGTATATGTTTGTTTTTTTTACCTAAATATTGACTTCAGTTTTCTCCATTAAAAGGATCTCTAGTTAACAATATAGCAGAATCTCTTACCCAGGAGAAAGATAAGCTCATTTGACATAAGGCAAACAACGAACAATCAAATCCAAGCAGAGCAAAGTGTCTGCGGGACTTGGAGCCACGGTGTTAGCTGCTCTGTCTGCGACGGTTTGAGCTGACATCATTTGTCACCATTATGCTCTGTTGGCTGTGGAATGTGTGAGCACTTTGACATTGCAGCGAGTGAGCCATCAGTATTCATCTACAGTGTAACGTTCACAAATGTATGCTGTGTTATGCCCAAGAGGATACAAACAAAAAGCCTGTTGTTATCTGTGGATGAGGGGTCTAAACAAACATGGGATAGCTGGTCTGAAAATAGACACTGATGACAGAGGAATGCTCTGTATTTAAATGAGCAAGTCTGGACCAAATGTGTCTGTGTGTCAATGAATGCAAGGTTGTGTGTGTTTGTGTGTATGCAGTTGTATTTGTTTTATTTTGGATTACTTGCTTACTCGTGCAAAGTCAATTTTGGTGGTATTCAATTACTTAAAGTTTTGAATGCAGGAATTTCACTTGTGATGATGAATTTTCACAGTGTGGTATTGGTACTTTGACTGGTAAGAGTTACCGGGTCTAAAAGCTTTGTCCACTGGATTACAGCAACTCATAAGTGTTGCATATGGACATGTTAGAAATTTTAGGGGGTACATTTAGGGTACATTTAAAAAACATGGCCTGTCAAAGTTTGTGTTTATGGATTACCACATGCTGTATGTGCACCCTGGATCTTGAAAGCATGGAAAATCATGCCTTTGTTTTGAAGCAGCAGCGTAACATATTTGTCATGTGTGTTCTGTTGGGCCCCAGCTCTGTTCACTCCATATTGGTGTGATAGAGGCTGAACAGGTTGCTAGAATTGTCAGGAATCAAAACCAGGACCTTTTTGCATGGCATATGAAAATGCTACCAAAATAGGAATTAACTTGACAACTTCACAGCATGTAAGGTAGCCCAGGAGTCTATTTAGTGATTGATAGTCTTGATCTTGATCATTATGATGACATTAAAATGTGCTTCACCCAGGCCAATGAGACCTCCAGCAACATGTAATTTAACATCTGCACTCACTTGCGCTGTCTCACGCTCTCTCCACAGGTTAAAGCCGAGCTTAAGATGGAAAACCAGAGACTGAAGGACGAGAATGGAGCTTTAATCCGGGTCATCACCAAACTGTCCAAGTGAGACATTAAGGATGAGAAGCAGAGCGACAGATACCAGCGGCTGTATTTATACAGTACATGCGTTCCTACATTCAACCTATCCTCAGAGAGAATGTATGTACATAGTTTGCAGGGATAAAGACACATTTAACATCAGCTGTGAATGCTTCCTGTTACTGTACTGGATCTGTATTGGTAGTAACACATTCCAAAAATACAGAAAATACATTAAATTAAAATTCATTTTGTATATTCATTTAAATATTTCTACATAAAAGCAAATGCCAACACAACTGCCACATGTGTTTTCTTCACTGAGTGTCTATGAACAGATTGTCCAGGAATGATTGTATCAAAAATATCCCAGCATAGGTAAATGGACAAAATATTGCAGGTATTTCTGCTGAGGTATTACCATGGAAACTGCCATATTTTGTTCGCTCCATATGCAGACCTTGAAAATCGGGCACTGAGCTATCGCGGATGATGGATGAGCTACATTTCCCAGGAACGTGAGAGCGTCATCTCTGATTTAAGAGCTTTACCTTGGAGTGCGATGTCACAAATGACAAGCATTTCCTCCTAACCTGCAATATAAAAACAATCAAATGAATAAAAGGTAGTTGTAGAGTAAAGAAAATACCCCTCTTATGTTGCCTCAAAACTGTTAACAGCACTGGAGCAAAAACAGACTTGCATGTAACATATGAATCAATCAAATTATGATGAGCGGATAGGCTTCAGATTGACGATCATTGATGGAACATGTTCACCCTAAGGTCCATTTAGTAGCTGTTCTGGAGCTTTCAGTCACATGAAAAGCAAAATAATAATAAATCATCTTATGGTACAATGGTGAAAGTGAAGTTGTTTTGCCAGATGCTATTTCAAAGGTTAAAGAAGAACCCAGTTTTTAAGTCAAAATGAAACACAAGTCCTGATGAGGGTCATGACCCAAAAGCTCCAGAGCAACTATTCAATGAACCTTGAGGTGAAATTGTTTTGTTGACTGCTAGTTTAAATGTCTAGAGGGAACTTTGAATCTTAAGTGCAGATCTTGTGTGTATGAATTTCACTTCAATTTGATATGATAATGAATGATAATCACAACTGAAAACATCTATTACAATCTTACATTCACAGGATTCATGGCAGATTGAGATTTAATTCTCAACACTGTTCATATTAATTTTGATTATTGTAGATTAGGAATAATTTGATATTATGTTTATACATTTCCTAGAGACAAATAAAATGATAACGTCCTCTAAAAATCCCTGAAAACTTCATCCAAGCCCCATGACTCTGAAGAATCCATGTTTTGTTGACACATTAAATTGCATCAGAGCAGTGGCTGTAACATGTGCTGCATAACAGTGCTTTGCATTTTTCTCATGCTGCGCATAGTGCCACCCACTGACCGCAAGTGGAAAAGCACCCTCTGATTCCATTTACACACCACACAGGACAAGGCTACTTAAAATGCCTTTATTTCCTATGATTACATTTTGACAACACACAGATATGTCTTGACCACATCCCATATTTTGGTTCCCTTGAGTGATTCAGTTCTACATAGAGTGATATATGAGTACAACTTTGCTTGTCTTTTTGTTCTCCCTCCCCACCCTTTTTTTTCCGCTGGAAAACATGGATTTTTGTACAGAAATAAATCATGCAATTCACAAAAAGGCACAACTACTGAAACACCTCTACAACAAGACAAAAACAAGAAGAGTCAAGAAAGACATTCAAGCATTTCTCTTGTCTGTGTTGCTCCGAGAGTGAATGCGTGACCGATTACAATGACCGTCAAGTCTTTGGATGTTCTGTATCATGGCTATGTTCACAGAAGAGGGCTAAAGAGGAACCATTATCGAAGCAGCAGGTTGGCAGTATTGCATTGCGAATGTTGTTCTGCACTGTTTGGGTCTGCTCTGTGCTCAGGATAGCTTGTGAGACCCAGGAAGACAGGGATTTTGTTGCCTGCATTGCAGAAAAGTGACAGACTCCTGTAGTCCTTTAACTGAACAATGATAAACAAATACAGGCTCTATTGGTCCTATTGCAAATACACAAAGTAGCAGACAAAATCTGATGGCAGCTCATACACGTAGGTGATAGGGAGTATATTAAGTGATTCCAGGAAAGGATGACACACTGTAGAAAAGGATGTGATGTGGTGTTCCTCCACAATAAGATCTTAACTTGAATTTGACACCACATTGTGGAATTGAATCTTCTGATATTAAAAATGGAAAATGTGTCTCGTGTGTATTCCTCTCATCCACTTGAACATTGAGAGACAGCTACATTATACTCTAAAAGATGGACTGTCATGAAGACTGCTCATCTTCATGCCCTGTAAATAAAGGTTTATATATCAGTATAATGTAGACAGTGACTCCAGAAAAGCAGAGGGGGTGAACAAATCCCCACATTACAAATGTCATGGTCGACACAGCATCAATATATCAGAGCATGCACAAGTGACACAACACCAGCTCATCCCATTGCAATCCATTAGTTAAACTGTTCATTCATGAGGCAACATTTGTAATGAAAAGATTATTGATTGCTTTGTTACTGTATATTACTGGAGCTACATGAGAGGACTGCATCAATAATATGCAGTAATAATATTTCCCAGAGCAAATCCAGCAAAGGAATAATGATATATATATATATATATGTTAAAGAAAAAAAGACCTGTATAATGACATAACACAGTTTGTTTTATATGCAACTTACTTCTAACACTCATTTATTTGGTAAAGAAGTATAATCAGACATGTGAGAGCAGCTTTATTTGAATAGCAATAAGATGAGAAGGTACAATTTAATGAAGTACGGAAGGAAAAAGGGGCTACAAGTCGATTAATTTGTCCATTGTATCTACATTTAAGAACCTAAGACTTGACACCCATCTGGCAGGAGTAAATGAAGGAAACACTTACGGTACACTGAGATAGAAAATCAAGGAGCCGGCAAATATTCTCCTCTTTTGAAATATATACAGTTTACTGGTCAGCGACCAACACATACTGTCTAACAAGTGCAAGCAAGAATGAACAATAATCACATGACTTGTAGCCCGAGCTACTGTAACACTGGATTTAGCACAGAGGACACATACAAACGATGACAGAAAACCAGACAGTCATGCAGCATTATGGCCAACTAAGTGGGATTTTTACATGATACACAAAGCGACCCTGCTTTAGTTCCAGGCGTTAAAGGAGCCCGTGAGCCCTAACATGGATTATTCAGACATACATTCAGTCCCATTCAGCAAAAATACATACACTTTGCAGTCAGTGCATACTCTTTTTACTCTGTTTTATTATCAAAAATGACACAGAACACAAACACACATACACAATATAATTATGGTTCCTCTTTAAAACATGCTACTATTTACATCATCTTGTAAATACATGCTGTAGCCTATTAACAAATCTGCGTGATGCATAATGTTAACAATAGGAAGAAGAAGCATTGTGAATGGACCAATCAGTGTGCTGCTTTTCACCCTCCTGCAGATTTATTTTGACTCCTGGTGACAATATGGCCTCCTACTAAAACAAAGAAAGGCTGTAATAATATGAATTTTATACACAACTGAACGCTTATTCTGATAAATAAATGTAATCACCACTGCACACTCTGTTAAAACTTAAATACCACTGAAATTACAGAATTGACATATTTTACTTCAAATCTTCTGATCTTTCTAAGTTCATATTGTTTGAATTCTTTGAGGGTTATTTCAAGTTATGCAGTTTTTGTCTGGTGTATCCCCACAGCAGAAATACCACTTTTTTTACCCATAGGTTTGGTTGAATTTTCATCAGTACCATTATTACTTCTCTTTCTAATTTTCTAACTATTGGTTATTCAGACAATAATGTTCAGCATCACACCAATTTGCAGCCCTGTGTGTGTGTGTTTATTTCAGTCCTAGCTGAATATGGGGATTTAAATAATTTTCTCTTTGCATCAAATCACACTTTCTCTATTTCTTTTTTACTAAATGCTGTGCTACTCCACAGTCTTTTCACATACCCAACACAGAGTCAGACTGTGCTATAAATTCAGTGGTCGTAAAACTTCAGCATTATTGTGCGCATTAAGTAGTGATTAAACCTCACAATTAAGTGCTGAGTTGCTTATAAGATTCAGATCCTCATGGTGTTTTTTTTTTTGCCTCCATACATCTGCACACCAAAGTAAAGCAGGATATCTGTGATGAAGTTGTAACACCACCATGTTGCAGCAGTCCAGGTTTACAAAGCTTGTTGCTGATGAGTGAGCGAATCCAAACAACGTGAAATACTGTGAGGCATGATAACATGCTAAATTCTTCAGCTGTATTTGGTTCAAGCAAATGGTCCAAGATATGTTTATTGTGTTGTACGTTTTATGTAGCACTTGACCTCCCCTGTTGAGATTTTACAAACCTGCATGTTGTACTTGAATTCACGTTCTCTTAAAAACTTTAGCTACATCTTACATTTCAAATTCAGTTCACTATAAAAACATCTCATCTTTGACAGAAATGCTTGTGTTGTTTCACCAGACGCTGATAAAGTATTGAAGTGCACTACAGTATGTTTGGTAAACTACAACAATTGTCAAAGAAAGACATATAATCTGATGGCACTGTTTTCAGGAAGCAATTTAAAAGAAGCATAGTCATAATTGGTTTTAACATCATTGGTAAGCCTTCTCGTATCCTTACTTTGTCCACAGGTAAGTAAGGTTTTACATCCAAGTGGTCAACACAGCTCAAGACAGATTCCAGATGGCACATTCACAGTGTCCCTGACTACTTTTAAATGATATTCACTCTGTAAAATGTTCCCTCCTAGATCAGACAATGACGCTTACTGTATTTCTCAAAGTTTCATATCAGGAAAGGCACCCTTGTATTCCTGTCCTACATTAGATCTGTCTGAAGACACAGAAATGTATGTTGAACCTAAATGCATAGACATGCCTTCATGGCAACACAAGACGAGCAACTTAGACCAGACAACTGTGTCACCCCTGTCATACTATGTAATACTGTACTGCACTGCATGTGTGTCCTTCTCCGCTGTGATAAAATGAAGACAATCATGTATGCACATTTCTCTTGAAAATATATTGCAACATGGATCGCTGCATTCAGTGACCTCATTCATTCTCAATTAAATCTTTTTTGCATTAATAGACTTAAACAGACTCTATGCAGGAAATAACCCAATACTACAGTACTTCCTATTGCAAGTTATAGCACACTTATTAGCAAGATACAATACTGGACGTGGTGTATGCAGAGCAGTGGGGGAGGTAAGTAAAGCATGCTCTATGAACTAAACTAAAGCTTTATTTCCAGCATTGTCTTCACCAAGACTTCCATTCAGTGTCAGCACCCTAAGAATCAGTTTCTAAGTTTCTTCAAATGAAAGAAAGACCAAAAGTCGATCATTCATGAACCAGTCACCCGATAACTCAACGCCACTCTTCTCAGCATACACTAATGTGTGAAATGTGATGCTTAAAAAGAGTTGTTTCTCGACTTAACCATGAATGAGCAGATATTCTAAGATGTCTCTTTTTTGCTGAGCAGGTTTCATGACGAGTAGTCATGTGTTAAGTCATGGGTTTCATGCAAAGTAGGGGAGGGGGTTGGATTTCTGAGTTAGTGCATTAGCTGGTTGGTGGAGCACGTTACTTCTTTGCAGCCAAGGACGCCAGCTGACCATCGATATCCTCCTCTGGCTGCAAAGGATGCCACTGGGCAATGGGGCGGCGAGGATTGGCCAGCATGTCAGACCAATGCTTCAGACCCAGGCCGGTCGCCTTACTGCCCACGAAGATCTTTCCGATGGCATCGTTCTTACCGATCTTGTCATAATCAAACACTGTGACTGCCACCAAGATTTTCTAAGAAGAGAACAAGAAAAGAACATGTCATCACCAAAATATGAGTGTAAATTACTTCTGAAACCTTATGTAAGGAGGAGAAACAACATCTTTGCTTTACACAGCTTACTGAAATATTTCTGGTTTGACTTGTACTGTACCTGCATCTGTTCCAGGGGGATTTCAAAGCTGAAGGATTCGTTATAGTAAGGGTTCAGGGTGTTCTTCTTCACTGTAGTCTTCTTTTTCTTCAGACGTTTACCCCCCTGAAGCAGCTGGATCTTTACATAGGGATCTGCAAAGGGCATTGATTTGATCAGTAATAGAAAACATAGAGACAAGTCATTGTAATGCAGTTTTTGGCTTTTATCTTATTTCCACTTTCCCTTTATCACTTCTAATATGTATTTCCACCATTTTGATCTCTTCATTGTGAAGTTTCCTTGACACTGTTATTGGCTCTGCTGAATTATGGTTGTAAACTGCATCTCCCAAGTGTACCGTGGTCTGGGATTACTCCAACAAAGGTTTTAGGGACCAAAAGATCGTCCTCACCATTTACGCGTTTTGATGCATCAGTCAAAACCTCAGTCCAAGACAAACACAACAGCGGCAATCTCAATAAAACTGTAGTAATCTAGATTCTAGATAAGATAGAAGTTAAAACTGGTTTTGGCATTTTCCTACCAGATAATCCACAGGCGTCCATCTTTTTCAGGTTCTTTGCCTCCAGGATGCAAACGGTGAGCTTCCCGGCAGTGGGGACGTAACGCAGGGAGATGCAGATGTCTCCGAGTTTCTCAGGCTGAGCAGTCAGCAGACAGAGATGACAAGCACACATGTTCATCAGCCAACAACAGAAAACAGCTTGCTTTTCAATATGATGCTGAGCTAAAGCTTTTTGATTTGGGCTGAAATTGAAGTCAAAAATCTTTTTTTTTTTTTTAATTACTGCCTTGTTTACCTCTAGGCTTTCAGCATCTATGAAAGTGAATGAGCTTAAGTTAATTTCTGTGTGACAAATGTCAGATATATCAGCCTAAGAATTCCTAGTTTGTGTAATATTATGAAAATCATCCTGCCAGTGCAAGAAAATTATGATTTTGATGATGTGCTTTTAGAAAACATCTCATTTAACAACAGTTGTATGTCATCAATCAATTATCTTCATTAAAGGTCTGATTCTAAACAGCACCTCCTCTTGATCGGCGCTTTCCAGGTCCTTCCACTCTTCGATTGGCCGTCCGAGGTCGATGGTGTTCATGGGAATCTTCACCTCACCAATGACATCATGTTTGGAAAATCGGTCGTAGTCATAAACAGACATCACCAGAGTCTTCCCACCGAGCTCCTCATAGGGCACCTGAACGCAACAGACACAGTGTTTTATTGTTTCACACCTTCATGCCATATGTTTTTTTTCAGTGGTGATTATATGGTAATATATTACATTACCTGCTGATATGATATTATAAATGAGTCCTCAATTCAATAAATTCAATTTCAATTAAATTGCAGGATGTCATCTCTGATTTAAAAAGCTAAGAAAGATATAAGGAAAGACAACACACTCCACACACACAATCACACGCACACACACACACGAAAAACTACACAATAAACCTTTAAAATAAAAAAAGTAAGAGGTAATTTAAATGCACATTCGCAATAAAGCAAATGGAAACACTTGTGCAAAATAGGATTCATCTTTTTTTTCTGCTGCAAATTTGCAGACAGACAGAGCTTCCAGCGTGACCCAGAGCTGCTTGTAAAGTCTCTGTGGGCTTTATTAGCCAGGAAAGGAAAGAGCAGCATGTACTGCAGGCTGCACAGACCAGTGATACACACATCCTGAGAAACCTGACAAGACACAGTCAGTCCTATTATACTTAGCTGGCAGCAGGTCATGATGATTATTTGTGCTGCTCATTTCATATAAGAAAACCCAAAAACTTTCTCACTGTCACCCATAAATGTTTGACCTCCGTCTCTCTCTCTCTGTTTACAGCTGCATCGATTCATATTAAAGCGGGGACTGAACTTGAACGCAGCATGCACCAAATTCTCGGACAGCAGACATATTTTATCATTGCACACACTGACAAGACCTACCTTGAATACAAATGTCTCATTGAAGACAGGGTTCAGTGTTTTCTTGTGGACTTTGGTGTCAAACTTCTTCTTCTTCTCAGGCAGGAGCAGGACTTTAACGTAAGGGTCGGAGGTACCACCTGAGTCCATGGACATGAGGTCCGCGGCTTGGAGGATGCCAACGGTGAGCTGTGTGCAGAGGAGGTGTGTGCAGGGTGTGAGGGATAGCATAAGTGAGGACAAACATCAGGCAAGAATCCAATGTTTAGAAGATTCATTTGTGTCAGGGTCACTGCGGCAGAGACTGGTTATATAACATCATCTGACAACTTAAGCCGTGCAATCAATCACCACAAACCTCTTGCTCGACTGGAGACGTGTTGAATGTCAGTGTTTTCTTCAATGTCACGCAATTGTCACAGTGTGATAACTTCTGAAAACAGACTATTCCCTGTGCCATAAGACGCGTATTTATATGCTTGAGGCAGTTATATAACGTGAGGGCCAAATACAATAGACACATTTAAAGTACACCATTTATTATAGTCTCTGTTCTGTTTTATGTTGACTTAATTTCCTCTTTGATTCAGCACTCAAAGCCTCATTAATTCATGTCATATACTACCACTGGGTCCATATGCTGCTGTGAGCATTACAGTAATGATGATAAAGTCATCGAATCTCCGACAAATGTGCTCCCTTTTTTCTTCAGCTGGAATTATTGCAGAATTAGTTATTCCATGTCTATTTTTTTTTTCCATTCTGCAAAAATGATCATGCTGTTGCTCTGCTGGGGTTTTACAGAGAAGCTGTCGATAAATTTGCACGGATCAGACTTTCAGGACGGCTTACCTTAGCATAAAGACAGGGGAAAACAGTCTGGCTCGGCCCAAAGAAAAAAATCTGACTACTGGCTCCTCTAAGGCTCAGACACTATATCACAACCTTTAGAGGTGCAGGTAGGCAGATTTTTGTTACCCCCTTGACAAAGCAAGGCGAGCTATTTACCTCTGCTCCCGGTCATTATGCTAAACAGCTGCCAGTTGTACATTGTACATTATATTCAGCCGACAGACATGATAGTGGTATTGACCTTTGAAAATAACTCTTCACAGTTAATCATTACCAGCGTATTTCCAAAAACTTCAGTTTTGGGGCATATAGAATATCAGTATAGTGAAAAATGTGCAACACTCTCCAAAAAATCAATTACAGTCGTACCTGAAATTCACTACACTTCAATGTTTCTTTTCATGCGTCACAACATGTGCAATGTACTGTGTTTACAGGCGACAGACCTTTGTATTCTCAAAGTCATAATCTATAGAGTACTGCAGCTTCCCAAGTTTCTCTTGCTCTTTCTCCTCTTCCTCTTTCTCCTCCTCCGTCAGTCCGGTCTCTCCCTCGTCGTCGTCGTCGTCCTGTTGTTTCTGTGGTGTGAACGTAACAAGACAAACCACAGTGTTAAAGGTCGGGCCACCAGGGACCAGAAAACAGGGCTCCCCACGACAGCCAGCATGCCACAGACACCGGAGCTCCAGGAGTTTTTACGTGGGAGATACATGTTTTGGTTACTGCTTACCTGCACAGCACCTGATGATAATAACCAGTGATTTATCATTTACACGGTGAGAAATCTCTATTGGTAACACATAAATACATGTTCATACTCTCTGCACATCTTGTCCTCTCTGTGTTTTTGGATCATTGGGCAATCCCCTTTGACATGCTTGTGCAGTACAGTGACAGCCAGAGTCAGTGGAGGCTTTGCATGCTAGTTCCACTAAGAGGGGTAATAAATGCCACAGTTTTCCAATGAATTCACATCTTAACATATTTCTCTTGTTTGTCAGAGGGCTTTGATTTTACCGAATGAACAAGGAGGTAAATGATTATAGAAAACCCCTAAGGAACTAGCTCACAACAGCGAATGCCAGTGCATATTAAAATGACAAAAGGCAAATAAGACAGAATATTCAGTGCAAAGAGATGGCTTTCAAATAACCTACTGCTTTTAGCAGCATTGAAATCTATTCTTTAACCCTCCATTCACAACTTTCATATTTCAGGATAAAATCCCAAACTTGTGTAACCTGCAAGCCTCGATTCACCTCTAAATTTATGTGGCACCAAAAAAAGAATGCCTCTCTTTTCAGCTCACCATCATTACAAGAAATGGTTCAGGATTAAAGGGCACAGCCAGCTATTTGAATAATGTAGTCTTATTGCTGCAGTGTTATTATTGTAGTTAAATTAAAGCCTCATTGCCAAGGTGACCTTGACTTTGACATGTTTTTTCAGGCCATCCAGTGCCTCCACTTCCTACCTCCTCCTCCAGTGTTACAATCAAAAGGACAGAGTTGCGAGTATTTGCCTCCTCATGCAGTTTTATCATCACCATTTCCATGTCTCCCAAACAACCAACCATGCCCTTTATCACATGCATATAGATTAATAGTGTTAAGAAAGTGTCTTGCATATCATCTCTTAGTCCAATACTTTCCATATTGGCGTGAGTTACAGTTACATTGTCACAGGAACAATGCGTTAGATGGTTAGACTCTCCTCTCTGGGGGTTTATGGAGCACATCATAGCTTTCCATTGTTACATTCTCAAGCTGTCATAACAAAAATAAAAAATAAAAAGTTTGGGGAGGGAGGGGAGGGGGACTATAAATAAAAAAAAAAAGAAAAAGCAAAGGAAGCTAGGACTTTCATTCCATGAAACCCCCCTCCGCCCCAGGGGTCAGAGAGCGTCAACGTGAGCTATCCACCTACCGTAGAGCGGGAGTCCACCACAGTCAAGAAACACGAGGCACACACAAGACAGACACAAAGCGGGGGGAAAAAGGAAGGAGAGCAGAGAGAGGAAGAGATTCAACTCACAAGACACCGAACACACTACAAAAAGAGAGGCAGTCAACACCACCACCACCACAATTATGATGAGAAATGACACGCCTGTTTTCGGCTGGGGTCGATAAATTCACATTGTGGACACAAGTAATTGATTGCTTTAATTAACTGTCACTGGAGCTCAGGGTAATCTATGGTGATGTTAGCTGATTGGTCCTCAAATGAATCACTGCCTTTTCTAACATTTATCCTCTGATTTTTAATGTGCTTTGTGCCCAAAATCAACCATGAGCTTCAATTATAAAACGCAGCTTTTCAAACACGCGTCTCGTCAGAGGAAACTTTCGTCCTCGCAGTGCTCATTATTCTTTGCCACCCTGTAACAAAGTGTGTCATTTTTCACCACGGGCCACAATGGAATACGTCACACGGTTAAACAACCACCACAACAACATCAAATAAACGGAGGGGAAGAGAGCTCTCCTTGTGTCCTCTACAGCCTGGGCTACAAAAGCTGCTGGTAAAAGATCAAATTTGGTTAGCTAGATACATCTTTAAATGAACAAAAAAATCTGCAGAAAATGTTGTGAAAAACAATAACATTTGAATTATGAATTGTTGTAGAAAAGAAATGGCCGAACATCACCCAGAACATCCTGACACCCTGACTTTTCAGCATGTAGGGAGCACAAGGCGTCATACCTCGCCACCCTGCATGTTCTTCATGTTGAAGCCGTCCTTGCCCTTCTTCCCTTTCTTGTTCTTCTTCTTCTTGCAGCAGCATTTTTTGATTATACAGAAGCAGCAGGTGAGCATGAGCAACGCGGCCACCACAGCAATCGCAATCAGCGCCCACGGAGGCACTGTCAGTTTCGAAACAAAAGAGGGTAAATTGAGATTGACTTTGGCATTTCTCAGTAAATATTATCAACTTTTTGTAACATGAACAGCAATTCAAATCTCAGCAGAAAGTGTGGGCGCACTGGGGCATTACTCACATGGGATTTTATCAATTTCATTCAAGAATTTGCTCTTGATCTCCTCAAACATGTCATTCTTGTTGATCTCTGTGTTGTTGGAGCCAGAGGTTTCCGGTGCAGAGGTGGAGATGAAGGCCTGGGTGGGAGACATGGTCATGGTGGTGGCACCGGTAGGCTCGGCCACCACGGCCTGTTGCGTTTTGAACAAGTTGAACTTCATTGTCAAAGACTAGGCGCAGCGTCCCTGGGGTACACACAGATCAGATGGACAGGGAAGATTAGATATGCCAAACAAGAGCAGTGTGTGTGAACACGGAGGTTAATATTTTACCTTGGGTTGCACATTTTATAGCTTTGACAGGCTTATTTTTGCTGAAGTTAACTGAATTTTGAAACACAACAATATATTAATTAATTCAGTTAAATGATTGATCTTTTAATCAATTTCAATTAAGAATAAGTTAAACATTTTGGGGAAATACGGTTATTTGTTTTCCCAAGAGTTAAATGCAAAATTTGAAATTGATCTCATGTCATTATGGATGCAGTCTGCAAGGTGAATTTGACAGGTGGCACGATTGCATACAAAAATGGGAGTGGGCACGGTTTGCCATTGGCAATGCAAATTAGGGATGAAACATCTACCCAAATTCAAATTGTCTTGACTTGAGCACAAAATACATCCAATCCCAGGGCTTTATGAATCCACTCTATACGCATACAGAGCTTAAAGGTAAAGAGGAAAGAGACTGCAGGGAAAAGCAGAGGGTCCCCGATGAGCTCTGAGATCGGTCGGTGTATGAGCTGAACACGAACACTCAGGTAAACTCCCACACACAAGGTTGTTGCTAGCTAGCTTGCAGCAAATTACTGGACATTCGGCACACTGGCCATTCAGGGCAAATCAACACCGACTGCAGTGGAGAAACAGGCCTAAAACGTTGTGGTGGGTTTTGAAATGGGGAGATTTGAGCTTGTTTCTCCTTTCTTGTAATCTTTTAATGCCAAGATAAGCTGACTGGCTCCCAATTCCTTGTCCATACTTTAAACAAAGATGCAACACTGATATTGATCCTCTTATACAACTCTTGAAGATTAAACAAGTAAGCATATTTCCAAAAATGCCACTACATTATTACTAAAATTGCCAAATTTAACCAAAAGAAAGGTGATATATGATGAAAAACAACAATTAGGTGCAATCATACTTCTACTTCATCCTTGATGTATTTCTGCTCCTTCAGTAAGTGACTCATTGATAAAGATGGTCCCATTTGTTTGACAGATGATTGGATCAAGAGCCGCAATGAAGCTATTCAACACTGTGAAATATGGAGGTGTGCATAAACAGACAGTCATGGAGTCATAACAATGAGCAATATTCATCATTAGTGAGGGATTAGACAAAAAACATTTCTGTGAATGAGACCGAATTCTTCACAGAGAAACCTCATGGGATATAAAAGCCACCAACGCTGGGACTCATGCAGCCGTTATGCCGATGATGTGAGATTTTACTGTCTGAGTGAAGAATGAGCAGAAATTAAGGTGAGTCCTCCCCCCCCACCACCACCACCTCTGCACACAGTGATTTGGCAGAGCTGAAGGAGACCCAGAGTGCTGCATCTTAACTGTGCTGTCAAATAATTAACGGGGTGCTCCCTGAAACTCCACTGTATCCTTTCATCTGTCTTCTAGCTCTCAGCAAGAAAGTCAGTGTATTTC
>JBCAUF010000061.1:24824825-24836203 GCA_038406115.1 Haemulon aurolineatum | reverse complement strand
TTCATTCGGCATGATAAAGTGGCCTCAAATCATCAAACACATGAAGGCATCCCTCGTGTAGGCACTTCTGTACATATTTGAGCCCTTTTCAATTCCAGCATTCAATCTTTTCTCCTCAAACCCTCGTTCCCCCCTCGCTCTCCTTGGGGAAATACCTCTCTGTGTGCTCATGTTCGGCTAGCAGCTGTCAGGAGCCGCTGTGAGGTGAGGTGGCTCCTCTCGCCTCTCTCTCTCTCTCTCTCACACACACACACACACATGATGCAGTGAGCCGCTTCTGCCAGAGGGGGGCAGGGATCTCACACAAAATTGCTGCATCATTTTTTTTTTCCTTTTTCGACACCAGTGTACTGCAAAGTTGTGCCCAGAGATATTTCTCTGCCATATTTTCCCCCAAACCAGTTCTCACCTGCTAAATGCATTTAGAAAGCGTCCAAGCGACACAGACTGTTCCTTTTTTAATTTTCAAGGTCTTTTGCTTCATTAAGGCCTGATACCTCACTCGCAAACATGCAATGTTTAATGGCTCTCTCTTCCATGAGATTCTCTAAGCGATTTCATTCCTGCGGTGAGTCGGGCGACCTTGCCATCAACTTGCGTGCTGCACAACTCAAATTAGAAATGAGTGAATCTGATAGGCTTAGGTGGGTAACGGAGGGACGTCAGGGGGGTGACAAGAATGAGGCGTGTGGGAGCACCGAAGCAGCAAGGTGAAGTCAGGTCGGTGTTGTTGCTGGTTTGCCGTTTAAGGACTAAGCGTGGCGAAGAGGCTTGAGAAATACAGCTACTGTCACGGTGAAATCTGTGAAAGCAAACAGAAACTACATCTGAACCCTTTGGACTGCTTTACAGGATTGGATTTACATTTTGGGAATTGTGTCATTCTCTTTCTCGCTGAGAGGCCGATGCAGTCAGGCCCGATTTCGTCTGGCAATATTTACTCCTGTGGTGTGGCAAAATAGTAGGAACGACACTAAATAACTGTGGAGGTAGCATGAATAGTGGGTCAACAGTCGTCCATGATGAAGCACATTATGCAGCGTCTTATCAAGCGCTATATTACAGCAGTACACTCTGTCATCCCTCACTCTCTGCTGCTTTTAATATTTTGCTCCACAGTTTTATAAACAAACAATTCCTGAACGAGAGGTCAGTCCAAACCGGAGTCTGGAGGCAATTAGCTTATCTTTCCTTAAAGACTTGAAACAGGGGTAAACTGTTTGATGGTAAGAAAATCCACCTTAAGACGTACTAATTGAAATATCCTGTAACATCTTGTTTGTTTGATATGTGCAAAAACTGAAGACTGAAAATGAGACATTGTGGTTTTAATTTGTGGTTAAACAGTGTTGCAGTGATTTCCTGGAGTAAATTGTGCTTAAAAGTCAAATTAAAGGACGCTAGAGGCTACATTTTGTTACCTTCAGGCAGAGCAGACAAATCTTAGATTCTCTTTTTCTCTTCTAGTTGTTTCAAATTTGGTTGTGAGAAAATGACAAGGAGATTGGGAAATGCTAAAAGTGTCACGGCATCCTGGGCCTTTAGACCCTCGTTTAGAGGTTAGGGTCGGCTACAGAACAACAGAGTGGCTGTTTGCTGTTCAGCTAAAGGGCAGACTCCCAGCTCAATGATCTATTGCGCTGTCTCACTGGAAAGATCCCACAGTCAGTAATTATACAATTGCATTTAATGCTATGTATGGCAGTGCTTACTGTAAATCTGCATTGTCAGAAGAGCAGACTTGGCAACAACAATAATTTAATTCAGTCAAAAGTAGCCTTAGGACACAGTAAACACAGACTGCATTGTAAAATAAACTGAAAACTGAAAAAAATTGATAAAATGTTTGTGGAAGAGAGCCAAACCAAGCAGGATGAGAGTCAATAGATCTGATATAAGACTAATAACAGCATTATTCTACGCAAAATCAGATTTTATTTTGCATTGTAGTAAATCATAAACAAACAAAGATTTCCACGTCAGTTTATCTGGACGACTGTTGACCACAGTCGTCCATGATGAAGCACATTATGCAGCGTCTTATCAAGCGCTATATTACAGCAGTACACTCTGTCATCCCTCACTCTCTGCTGCTTTTAATATTTTGCTCCACAGTTTTATAAACAAACAATTCCTGAACGAGAGGTCAGTCCAAACCGGAGTCTGGAGGCAATTAGCTTATCTTTCCTTAAAGACTTGAAACAGGGGTAAACTGTTTGATGGTAAGAAAATCCACCTTAAGACGTACTAATTGAAATATCCTGTAACATCTTGTTTGTTTGATATGTGCAAAAACTGAAGACTGAAAATGAGACATTGTGGTTTTAATTTGTGGTTAAACAGTGTTGCAGTGATTTCCTGGAGTAAATTGTGCTTAAAAGTCAAATTAAAGGACGCTAGAGGCTACATTTTGTTACCTTCAGGCAGAGCAGACAAATCTTAGATTCTCTTTTTCTCTTCTAGTTGTTTCAAATTTGGTTGTGAGAAAATGACAAGGAGATTGGGAAATGCTAAAAGTGTCACGGCATCCTGGGCCTTTAGACCCTCGTTTAGAGGTTAGGGTCGGCTACAGAACAACAGAGTGGCTGTTTGCTGTTCAGCTAAAGGGCAGACTCCCAGCTCAATGATCTATTGCGCTGTCTCACTGGAAAGATCCCACAGTCAGTAATTATACAATTGCATTTAATGCTATGTATGGCAGTGCTTACTGTAAATCTGCATTGTCAGAAGAGCAGACTTGGCAACAACAATAATTTAATTCAGTCAAAAGTAGCCTTAGGACACAGTAAACACAGACTGCATTGTAAAATAAACTGAAAACTGAAAAAAATTGATAAAATGTTTGTGGAAGAGAGCCAAACCAAGCAGGATGAGAGTCAATAGATCTGATATAAGACTAATAACAGCATTATTCTACGCAAAATCAGATTTTATTTTGCATTGTAGTAAATCATAAACAAACAAAGATTTCCACGTCAGTTTATCTGTATGCACTTAAACAAAAAGCAAAAAAGATTAAAAAGTCTCAGCACTGGTTCTACAGGAGGCTTTTAATGACTTTTAACTGACAAAATAAAATATATTACCAAATAAAAAGCATCAACGTTAGTAAGGAAAAAATGTGAAAATTCTTCAAAAATCCTGCAATGCTGATTATTATTTGTTTATCAGATCTAGTGTTTTCTCCATAAATAAGCTAAAGCTCCGTATATTACCTATTTGATCAAACTATTTCATCTTAATTTTAGCAGCCTTGAACATTCATAGACACAAACAAGAAGTTGAACAAATTATGCAACATTAGCAACACAAGGAGTGGTGAACAGCAGCCAGATATCAAGTTTTTCAATGATTATTTTAAAAAATGGTTTAAGTCATGTTATGGCATTCTGAAAAGAGTGCTGTAACATTATTCTGGATGTGGTCTCCAGATGTAATCAGCTAATGTTCTTCACCAGATTTGATAAATCACCACTGCCTCTTGACTCAGCAGCTTTGGTGCCTGGCAGAGTTTAGTGCAAGGTCACAATGCAGCTGCATTATTAACCGAAGCAGTGATAGTACAGAGGGATTGGTTCACTTGCACTCCCAGTGCATTATGGGATACTCCAGCCGGATTTCTTCTGTGAATGAGTAAATCTCTCGCCCTCGCTCTCTCTACTAGTCGTCCTCCTCACCACAAAGGATGAGTCAGGCCTGAGGTTGTGCGCTGGGACGTCGATAAGAGCAAAACAACCCCCATCAAAGCCCCAGATAGCGCACATATGCAGAGAACAGCTGCTGCCGACACGTGCAAGTGCCGAGTTGTGCCGGGACGTTTTGGTCGAGATGATTTGTCTCCTCTGAGGCAGCACAGAGGATGTGGAAAAGACTGCACCCTCTCAGCTCCTGCAGGGAGTGCTGCAATGCAGGGGTGTAACAGAGAAATACGAAGCTAGAAGGCAGTTTGTCCAACAGTCAGCTGCTCGCTCTCCCCTTCTGTTTCCTTCCTCTCCTCACTGTTTTCATCTTTCACTCTGATTATTTTAGCCCTTTATGCTTCCCTACCATCACTCTCTCTCTCTCTTTCTCTCTCTCTCTCTCTCTCTCTCTCACACACACACACACAGCACTGGCCGTACTCTGGCCCGTCATTACTGCAGCGTAGACAACAGTAAACAGAAAGCACCATATGGTCGTAGTTGGCTCTGTACATCAGCTGCAGTGTTTGGGTGTCTTGGAAGTAGCGGTTGGTCAACAAGGTGACAGTGCGTCTGTGTTTGCCCATGTGTGAGTCTGCGTGTGTGTGTGTATGTGTGTCTGTAAACAGCGTGTGGGTTTGTTATGGAGTGTGTTGAGTGGTGGGGAGTGAGTGGGTGGGTGGAAGGAAGGCTGTCAAGGATGAACTCTGCTTTGACTGCAGCTTTTCACTCTGAGTTACTGTCATCGTGACACTACAGTGTCCCCTGAGTGAGGGGCAAAGGAGCCGTGACAACTTGATGATGTGGGTGAAGTCTTAATTATCTGAAAATGGTGCAAATTAAAGGATTTGCCACTAAAATAGATCATTAACAACGCAAACAAAGCTGACTGATCCTTCCTAAGTCTCAACTTAGTTACTGTTGCTAGGTTGGATGAGCTTGACAAAGAGAAACATGGTCATAGTATCGAGTGTCACTTTTATAGGTCCCTCGGCTTCATCTTTCAACCACCTTTTAAAATGGGTTGTCTTTTCAACACGACACCCAGCTTTTAACTGTTATTGGAGAACAGAGCAAACAGGGGCGGGACTTACAATGGGTCAATTATTGGAGCTGCTGGACTGACCAATGTCCGTGCTTCAAGTTGGATAGATAGATAAAAGCTAAACCATTGGTACATGAAACCTGTATGCATCAGTCAAAGATTTTACAAGAGATGACAAGTAATACAGTAAGGGGATTCAGACAGAGCATGTTGCTATTCTTGGTAAGCACCTCAAACCTCTAAACCAGAGGCACATCTTCAAATTGCACATGACTTTTCTTTTTTGCTTCGCATGTGGCTTCCGTGAAACTGGAATGGACCAAGTGGAACTAACGACATTGACGATGGTTCAGTCTGAGGTCCTGTATGCTCAGACAGCAAGTTGTAGCTACTGTGGGTCAACAAACTCCACTCCAGTCCAAGACAGCTTATAATAGATGCAACCAAACTGACACTAAAGTGGAAGAAATATAAATAGACCTTCTTCACAGCAGCCATATTGACATGAAATAGCAGAGTAAACACAGGTGTTACCAGTGACACTAATTAAGGTTCTGCTCCATTCAGGCTTTCCAGCGGCACTCTGTTAGACCAGAATAGAACAGAGCTTTAATTAGTATCATTGGCAACACCTGTGTTTACAATTTCCTGTCAAAATGGCTGCTGTGATGAAGGTCTATCAATCATCACAATCCTGAGAAGGTGTCTAATTGGGCATTGCCTGTGGTTCAGGAGGCCATATTAGTGAGCCATCATGCCCTGGAACTGGTGAACTTAAAATATCCTGTGCTTTTCCTGTAGGATGTCTGCATGTAAAAGGCCTATTAAAGTCAGTAAGAATAATATTTAGACATTTCTGCGTTTGCTGTCCATCACTGTTGTATGATAATGATAATGTTGCAAAGAGCAAAGCACACAGCTAAGTTACTCATGGGACCAGTTACACCGACAATGAAGGGCTGAAAACAACTGACACTGCACCAGTTGTATCTTGTATGCACAAAGACTAATGCCATCAGTATAGGCTTTTTTCAGAGCACACTTTTTCACTTGCAACAGTAGGGAAAGCATAGGCTAGATGTTATATAACAACCAGTAATATTAATAATACATTTGTTTGTCTCAGTAAACTATGACAGTGGGCCACCGGGACCCTGGAAACTGATGCAACTAAATTCAATTCAGCCACCATTTTTTTTTTTTTTTTTAACAGCTGAACTTTTCTTACTGTGACATTTAAAAACGTCTCCTGACACATCACTCAGAGCCTCCTCTGCCTATGATGCAAATGATGTGCTGAAATGCTCAAACTAACTTTAACAACAAGGTGTGGAAATGATTTGTGTCATCAATTTAAACAAACCTACGGATCTGTGAAATATATGGTGTTGAAGTGCTGAATGGACTCAAAATTTGAGAAGAAGCAAAATTAGATACTTGCCCAGATTTTTTATGGTCCAGTTACAAACCATGAAAAGATAAAAACACATACTACATGGGAAATGCACATGTCTTTTGAGCAATCAAATCATCATCCAAACCAAACGTCTGCAGGCTTGTCTATTAGAAATTGTACGTTCAGCAGTATGTTTCCATCTTCTTGCATACAAGTGGGAAACAATGAGAATCACAGGGGTAAAACCAACAAAGGTAATTAACTGCATAATATCTTTCTGCTGAATTTGCCCTGCGAGTTTGTTCACATTAGCTCGAAAGGCAAATTAATGCAACTATAGCGCCCACGAACATTTCCCCTGTGGTGACGGCAAATGTGGCTCAAGCAGTTGCACAATGCAAAAGTGGACCTTGGTGAGAAAGCTGTAGACAACAACATGCGACAAACTGGCTTTATGCTTATCATGTGACAAAAACCGGACCAATATATTTTTTTGTGGCTCAACTACATGCCCATTTAAGCAAATATTTTCTTATTGACTGCAGAAATAGGATGAATGTGGCTGTCTAGGAGTGTCCTTCAAGTTTTTTCTCACTTTGAATGGACTCACATTGACTGGTGACTCACTCATTTATGATCAGAGAAGAAGAAAAGAATTGTTTCTCAGCGATGGAAACGCTTTAATCCTCTCCACCTATCCTCTTTCTGCACCTTAAACACAAACACAGAGAAACTGGACACACCTTCAGGGTCGAAACCAAACAAACGTATAGTTATGCTCATCTACACACACTGTACACACTTCTCTCTTTCGTCCTCCCAGTGCTGAAAATAGCCTGGCCAACTATAGCGCGGGATATTGGTGCATTTAGGGTGTGAGCAGGAGGGAGGGAGAGAGCAACATTTAGAGACAGAGAGGGAGAAAGAAGAGAGCGAGGGAATACATCTCCCCACCAGTGAAGGATGTGTTGCCCAAACTGCATAGATCTGGGGCAACATGGCGGAGTAGTACTGAGTAAGGAGAAGCCAGAAGGGACACGAGTTCAGTAAGTAATTATCTGATCCTTCGGCACAGACTTCCACCATTTCCTCTTCTTCTCCTCTGGCCTCGAAACCATTTCACATCAGATTTTATTCAAGATGCTTGCTAATTAAACAGTGAGCTGTCATTTCCCTACTACCCCCTGTGCCTTATTAAAACACACACAGAGTGATGTGAATGTGAGTGGAAGCAAAAACTTCTGCGGCAGCATTAATAAAATCTCTAGTCCAGAGGCCTGCAATGACTACAAGAACCAGATGTGTCAATCTCAACATCTTCCATTTTCTGCTCCAGCAAATTTCCAGATCTGTCTCAGGGTCTCATGCTGGGAGAGGAGCAGACAGATTGGCATCGTTAAGAAAGTCACTCATCAGCAAATCCTGGAAAACAAATCGGTATTCTGCGTATGGAGCCACCAAGAGGCAGAAAGACCCTCTTGGTTCTGCTGCTGTAAGCAATGATGTATTTTATTCAGTGATTTGAAATATTCAGTTCATAAATGTGAATATTTTGTTCACATTGTTATTCCTGGTTACCAAGCCTCTTCACCTACTTCTAGTCAGCCAAGAGTGTGGGACTCTTAATGACCAGTTGAGGGCGCTACATCTACAGTCTTTACTGTATAGAGGTTAGCAGATAAATTGCATATTTCAAGGAGATTTCATGCACGTTTCAGCATTTCATCCACAATTGTATGGCATGAAGTCACCCCTACCGTGTACCGGTGTACAGTTCACATTTCTGTCCGAGTGGGTCATATTTTGAGACTGCAGTTTGGAGGTAGGGAGATGTACAGTATAGTTTAGTATAGTTAGTGGGATCATTTCCATGTTATACCCCATATTACTTTGCTAACAATACATTTTAGAACCAAGTGTTGTATTTTTTACTCCACTATGTTTATCTATTGTTCTTTACCTTTTCACTCTTCCTGCTTTCATCTGCTGCACTACAATTTTCCTTGGGATGAATAAAGTTTATACCAAATTCTACCAAAGAAAGATTTCTCCTCTAAACTTTGAGGACTAACGAAGTAAAAATTATTCATTATTTTACAAAAAAAGAGCTTAAGATTAGAGAAAGATCCAGAGTATAAATGTAAATTAGAGTAGCAGAACTTTAACTTAAAGCTGCAGTATCTGATTTATTTTGGCCACTTGGGGGCAGCAGAAACACATTTTGGGACAGAACATTGACACATTGGCTTTAGTTGAAAAGGTAAATTTGTTGGAACAGTTGCTTATTTCCTCATCCGACAACATTGTCATTCATTTGGAGTCATGGTTGTAGCCACCTGTTGAATCTAAGTCCAATATACCCGCCGGTCTCATTCACAGGGCATCAGAAAGTGACACTTTGTCAGTAATCCTCAGCTTCAGGTACTGATGCAAAAGGCCCCCTTTGGTTTCAGTATGAGCCGTACTGGGCTTCCAACTGTCTAAACCGATAAGCTTCAATATTAGCCCCACAGATCAATGCAGCAAGAATTCTGCACCCAGGTCACAACTGTTCAAGTCCTGTGCTAAACTACAAGTAAAACCAACTTAGATTACGTTGTTGATGTGGTTGTTGCGTTGTTGACCTAGTTGCCTCGTACGTTACGTTGTTAATGTAACTCTTTTAGCTGAGACAGTGCCACCTGACAAGTAGCCTACAATGTTAGGTGACAAGCACGTTATGTTGTTTATCTGATGTCAGGTGACCCGCTGTCACATGACAAAGACATTATGTTGGTTAGGTGGCAACAATGTAATGTCACCTGCCCCAGGACCATTATCTTTTTCCTGCCAAGGACACCTTGATGCCACGGGGGTGTGACAAAACAGTGGAAAATGACACAGATGAGATTGGGTTATTCACTCTATTTGCTCTGCACCATTTCCTGGCAGAATTATCTGGCTCTTTAGCTGCCATTTGCTCTACTGTGTCCACCAGCTAACAGCTGAAAGCAGCTGCCTGCAGTCAAAAACATCACTATGAGAGCAGTTCGAGTGAACCAGAACAGTAAACCTCTGGGGCATACGCTGCAACTCACCATAAAGCTACGTATGTAAGTCATATGTAGATTCAGTAGATTATTCTCCACATGTTCATCACTTTCGCAGTTTGACACAGAGTCATTGCAAAAATACAGATTATAGACACTTTTAATTAAGGCTACTTATACTTCCTCCATCACTGATATTCAAATTACTCAAAAACTGAAACAGCTGCTGTTTATTGTGTGCTTCACGTTTAAACTGAAAATGTCTTTTACCTCCCCTGACATCAACTTCAGGCTTTAGCTTTACAGTACGACATACAGTATAGCCAGTACACAGACTAAGCTTGGGATTGTTGCTGCTCAATCTGGTACTTAAATATATTAATTCGTCCATGAAGCACTCAAAATTGATCTGCTGAAAGGTATTGATCCTCCTCTGCTGTGGAGGTTGGGCTTGAACAGCCACTCCACTACAGTCACGACAGTCATGTGCTTCTTGAGTAAATAAAGCAAGAAGCAGACCAGTGCACTACAGTAGCATCATATAATGTTGTATTTTTATCATTATAGAAACACATTTAATCAGTTGCAGTGTCTATGATTGGCTGATCAAAACTTAAATGCTCCACTGTGCTCACCAGCTAGCTTCTAACTTTATCCGTCTGCCATTTGGTGATGAGCAGATGGCGTACAGTAGGTTTATCTGAGCTTTTTTGCTGCCTGAAAACAACGCAGATGAGAGCAGCGAGAATGAACCAAAGCAATTAAGTTGTGGATCATAAAACCAACCCGTTAAGCTAATACCGCGGATGATAATATGCTCTGTAGAGTCAGGAGAGTGATCATTATCTGTGGGTTAGTCACTGCGAGGGAAACTTCAGACATTACATGGAGTCCTGTGATCCCTGACTGATATAACATTGAATGGAGCAGCTTCCCATCAAAATGCTTTTCAACCTGTTTCTGTCTTCACCCCTTCATCCTGGATTCCTTGTCAGTGGTCAGATATTGGATGCCCGTTGTTTATTAAGTTAACCAGATATCAGTGTTCTCAGTAGAGCTGTAGATTCTTTTCATGATAAATCAAATGATTGTTTGGTGTTTAAAATGTCAAAACAAAATAGTTTAAATAGACCCAGATGGCATCTTCAAATGTTAATTGGAAAATAACTTATACAATCAATCAATTATCACAACAGTTGCCTATTAAATAATCTCCTAATTGTTGCAGGTGTATTTCTCAGGAAGTCTTCACTTTCCCTTTCAGTCTGTCTAGCTTCTTGTGTGCTCCCTCGTGTCTCTCTCTGCCGTCGCTGTGATCTGTCTGTATTGTGCATTTGACCTGCAGCACTTTTCTACCTTTTCCTCAGGGCCTCTGAAGGTTTAACATCAACATTTGTTTCCTTTTGGATGTGCTAACTGACCACAAAAAGCTCAATCTTGGCCAGGACTTGAAGGCTTGTGGATTGTGTTGCTCGCAGGCTAAATGCAGTAGTGGCAAAAAAAAAAAAGGCCAGAGGTTTAACACCTGAGTGATTTAATGATAAACACCTTTTCTTCTAGACAGGTCCGAGCTTAAAACAAATCTGTTCCACTGGTTCCTCCAGCACAGCATTTGTACTGGTGGCGTCCAGCTGACAGAAAACGCACTGCAGTACCAGCAAAGACATCAGTTCAGCAACTTTCACAGGGAAGCTCCTAAAGTCTACAAAACATCTCCCTTGACATTGCTGTTTGTTATAGATGTCAAACTATCTCTCCAGACATCATCAAATGCCATTTTATTAACTTACATTACTGTGTATACTGCACACACAGAGCACTGCATGTGGAGTGGAGTACAAATAAAAAAAAACACCAACAGTGAGCTTCATGTACACTGATGCACCTGACAGCCTGTGAAAGAGGATCTCAGTTTAGTGAGAGCAGGATTATAGGTTGCAGCACAGAATCCCATTTCATGAGCCATCAAGCAGCAGAAGTGCTCGGGGCATGATCACCTCTCCTCGGGAGGAGCTGTAATGTAGAAACTTAAAGGAGCTCATATGAGGCCTCCTGAACGCTGCAAGAACTGCCTACAACCTGGAATACATATTCAGACACTCGTCAAGGTTTGGGAAGCTCTTATTAATCATTAATGTCTGATGCAATGTGGGTGGAGATGTGTGAGCTCAGAGGCAGGGCCCGAATATTTCCATGATCACAGAATCGCGGACAGAATCACAGAATTG
>JBCAUF010000061.1:24799537-24817013 GCA_038406115.1 Haemulon aurolineatum | reverse complement strand
ATTGAGCAGCTGAGTGAAACATAGTGGAAAGCAATCAAATCAATTTGGAGATAAAGTGGTTTTCTACATTAGCGCATCCCATTAATCTTGTCAGAAAAAGTGAGTTTCTGAAACAGTGTCTTGATGTGTTTTATCTATTTATTTTATTACTGCTTTTATTTATTATTTAAAGATTTGTGTAAATTTAAGAGCGCCTGTAGGTAAAACAGGAGTTTCCTTTATGGAAGAATTCAGTATAAAGCAGAGGAACTAATCATTAGTCACTAATCAGCTTAATTCATTATATGTGTTGTATTGTGGACTTGTCTGTAGATGCTTTTTTGCATTTCTACATTTCTACATGTCCAGTTGATCTGCGCTGTTCTGACCAAAGACTCTCCAGGTCATGTGAGCAATTCAATGGAATAAATTAATTTGACATGTTGAAATATTTCCAATATACAGTTCCAGTATAAAGTTGTCATTTTTTTCACCTTATGTACACAATAGTAGCCTTTACAGTCCGACTGCTGAAGATTTCAATATGAGGAACACACCATATTAAAAAAACAAAACCAGAAATTAAATTATTTATTCATATAAACACGTTGATGTTATATGTCGTTCTCCTATGAGGAACAGTGAGTTCATGTAGTAAAATCCTTAGTGTACACCTAGTTAGACTGACAAGATGAAAAACCTGGGAGGAACATGTGATAATTTTGTTACAGGAAACAGTATCGATTGGGAAAAAGCTGATTGTGGACATGGATACGGACTTAATATAATGTCGTGAGTGATAAAGGCATAAAACGACAACAATTGTTCATCATAACACAGGGCAACACTCGGCAGGAGGCCACAGGCAAGAACCCTTTGGGAGTGTGGTCACCAGCCATATATACATGTTCTTCCAGGAATCCAGCACCTTCCTGTAAGGACAGAGAAATAATGTCGACTTTAAAATCTGTATTCATCAGTGGGCATGCCAGTTTTAGCGACGCTAAAAGTGTCACACACCTTATGCTGCAAAGGCCTCATTCCTTCTGCTCCTAATTTGGGATTGCAACAGATGAAGAGAAAACAACAACAGGTGTTAAAAAGGGAGGCAGTGCTGCAGTTTGTCGAGGCAGCAGTGATTCAGGGTCACATAAAAGAAAAGAAAATAAGGCATGCATAATCTTTTTTATCTGCGTTTATTAAATATACATGTGTGGAAAAAAGAGCCTTAGCTAACAATTCAGCATTATATAAAGCCACGCATTTGCACAGATTAAAGCTCCACCATGTTTGAATTCTGTTAGTATTGAGAGAGCAACCTGCTAATAAAATGTTGTATCTCAAAGGAGGCTTCTGCTACTGCTGCTACTGCTGCTACTGCTGCTACTGCTGAGTCAAGGAAATGTGATTAAGGCACCTAACTGAGCGTATGAGGAGCCATCACAGATTTAATTTATGAGTGCTACCTCTTGGACCCTTTCAGTGGCAGAGGCCACCTTTTCCAAGTTTAGTGCCCTCCATGTATGGAAAGTAAGTCACGGGGACGGCAGATGTCACCTCAGGACTTGTATAGATCAACCTACCCACTCTATCCGGTTTAATTGTTAAGCTTTCATTGCATTCATTTTGCAAATATCCCCGCTGTGCAACTGAAGCGACAAGTAAAAATTTGCTTATTTAGATTCTTTATTTGCTTTTAGCTTATTTTGCAAACAAAGCGATAAGAAGACTATTGATCATTCCTTACCTGTGAGAATGTGAATGTTGACCTATTTCTTGTCGGCATCTGCAACTGCTGGCTCTGTTGAACAGAAAGGCAAGTTATTGGCTTTCAAAGGGTTAAAACTCAAATACTGGTGAGGCAGTCTCCACAAATTAAATACCCATAAAGAGATTTTAAAAAGCCTTTTAACATTTTGAAGGTCTTGACTTACGTTTGACCTCCAGCTTGCAGCTGACAGTTGCCTCTCCGTGATCGTTCTTGGCTTTGCAGGAGTACACGCCTCCGTCGAAGTTGCCAGGCCTACGGATCTCAAGAGAGCAGATACCCTGAACGCAGATCTGCCTGTACTTGGGGTCGTCTCCAATAATCATCTGGTTCTTCATCCACTGAACCTTGGGCTGTGGGACAAAAAAACAAAAACAAAATGGTTAACGTAATGATTAAGATGTAATGTTTGTATGTTTTCCTATCCAATATCAAACCATCTCCTCACAGCTATCACCTCATAAATAAACAAGCAGTTAAGATGTTTCTATTTGTGGACAAACAGCACACACCCGGTTTGGTAGTTTTAATGGCACTGACATGGTAAGGACCTGCTGGGGCCCCATGGGGAATGTTACAAATGTGACCTGCCTTCCCTGCTGACCAGTCGCCCTTATGGCCTCTTCTCCTCCTCTCATGCTTCAAAAGCAAATAATACCACCTCTCATCAAGAACTTCTACTCTACTGTCCTGTTGTAGGTGAGAAGCTCAGACAGCAGGCTCGCACGGCCAGTCGGAGATCTAACATATTCTCAGGTCAGAGCCAAGCTGCTGACAGACTGCATATCCCAAAAAATGTGATGAAGTATTTAGACTGCATCCTTGCCTCCCGTTTATTTACATGAATTTCCCAAACATCTATGGAAATCAGCTTGAATTGACTTGTTTGAGATCATTTATCATAGGAAGCAGATATATTCACGTTTGTCAGATTTATCGTATTACAGTACTGTTGTGTCAGCAGCAGAAAGTGTGGTTTTGAAAACTGCCTGATGGTGTGTTCAATGACAGAAAACGTTTTGAGGTCTGAAAATTCAAACTTGGAAGACAAACTATGTGCAGGTGTTGTTTAAAGAATTACATCAGGTTGTCAAATCTAATCTCAAATGTTGAATCTCAATTCATCCGAGAAAACCAAGAGTGAGTGGAGAGCCGCTGCTAGCGCCTGGTGCTACTGTGGTGCCAATGTTTTGCTGAAGCTGTTAGTTTGGCGGAAAAAAGGGATGACATGATAGCGGTTTAGCATGAAAAAAAAAAAAGCAACCGTACTTTTGGGCATCCCCTGACGGAGCACAGCAGCTTGGTGCTGTAGCCAACGGTGGTGGCTCTGTCGGACAGAGAGGTGGTGAACTTGGGTGGCTCGGTGAAGTCGTGCTCCTTGTACTCTGGAGGCTTGTACTCAATACCTGCAAGATGGGAGAGAAACACACGTTAATTGAATCTTTCTGGTCAGCCATTAGTTTGATGATGTTTTGACATTGTATGATTCTTAGAATAGGTGTAATAATTTGTTCTTTTGTTCCAGTGATAAAGGTTGGTTGTCTTTATAGTGGAACCTGTTAAAAAAAGACTATGGCTCTGGCTTTCTGAGCTTTCAACCATGTCTAAGAGTCTGCTGAAAGTGGACTCCTGGTTGTAGATTATTTAGTGAACATACACTGTTCCCAAAGGTCAAAAGTGAACATCCATGCTCAATTTTGAATCTATTTAACCAAGCTAAAGAAGGTCCAATGAGACGCCAGCATAAGAAGAAACAATTATTTCTATTTTCATGAGGGGTACCTGTCTTCAGGATCTTGGCCTCCTCCTTTGCGACGGTAGCGCCCTCGCTGATTCCACACTTGTTCTCAGAAAACACCCTAAACTTGTAGGTGTTGCCCATGATGAGGTCAGAGATGGTGGCATTCAGTCTATGGTAGTGCTCCAACACAGTGAACCAGTCCTGCACACACATGACACACACACACAGTGAAGAAATTATGAATTCTCCTTCTATTCGTAATCATCACACATCAACTATTAACACCTTGCAGTCACACACACTTTGATACTGAAAGCACTTACTCCAGTCTTTTTGTCCGCCTTCTGGATTGTGTAACCTGTGATCTCTGTGTTGCCGTTGTCAGTGGGTACGGTCCACTCCAGAGCGACATTGAAGCCCCAGGTATCCACAATCTTCACGCTGGCAGGAGGCCCTGGCAGCTCTGCAAACAGCCGAATAGGTATCAAGTATTTAAATAATCTTCCAAAGCGCCTATCAATCCAATGTCCTCTCATTGACGCAGTCTCTTTTGCTCACCAACAATCTGAAGGATGAGTGAAGCCTTGTCCTCGAAGTCATCCACCTTCACGGTCATCTCGTACACTCCAGAGTCGTCTCTCTCGGATGAACGGATGAACAGGATGCTGTCTCTCTCGGTGCTGCGGATGTTCACCCTCTTTGTGTCCAGGGGCTGCCCATTCTTTGTCCAGGACACCACGGGTTTGGGTTTGCCCTGAGTAAAAAGAAAGAAAGAAGAAGAAAAGTAATCAGACAGCGAATTCTAAGGGGTCATTCGGCTTTATTCATCGCACATCTACGGGAATAAAGAGACATTTTCAGCTTACTGTGAAGGGGATGGTCAGGTTGATCTTAGCTCCGACATGAGCGACGTACCTCTGCCTGAGGTAACGAGGCAAGCGGACCTTGGGGCGATCTAGAGGGAAAAACAAAGAAAGACTAATACAGTGAGTCAACTTATACACCATTAATAATGAGAGCCTTTCTGACGTTTTATCTGCTGGCTCCACAGGGGATCAGCGAGGGGACAAAACAGCCTGAAAAGGATCTGTTCAAAGATGTTTCGGAGCGAAGCGAGAAGATTTAATTTTCTTTGGTGACCAACAAATCTCGAGGAAATCAATAAACCTCCCGAGCTGATCTAAGCCCATTTTAGCCGGCGGATTTTAACTGGTGCCATCAGGGTGCGTCTGTGATTTAAGTGGTTGTAAAAGTAACTGCATTCAAGGTCCTCTATCCCTTCTGCGATGTTGTCTCCGTGGTGCATACTTTTCCTTTTAGTGTGTCACAGTAATGCAACAGGACGTGGACCAAGTAGGATGTTTTATAGATTATAAGGAGGAGATAAATAAGGAGGTAAATAAAGGAGATGATGCACAGACAGAATATTGGAAAGCACGACAGTTAATATTTGTGCATGCATGTTTATATCCATGTGTGCAGTTTTTTGGCTGTGCATTGTATTTTTGTTTCTGTGCTTTGCTTAAAGGCTTCTTTGTTTGCTTGCATTGCTTAAGTCCATCCAATTTCCCTTACTTTGTTGTTGTTTGTTGGTGTCACTGGGACATATTAGGTTGAAGTGGCACATGACATTTGAAAAGTAAGAGATGTAAATCTGCAGGTGGGGAATAAAAATCATGATAAACATATGACAGGTGTGAGGTGTCACGGTGGCTCATTCAACAAATATGTGTATAAAGTGAGATCGCAGCTCAGAAGTTGCACTGCTCCCTCCCTGACTGCTCCCTTCTCCTCTAAGCTCCTCTGTGTTAGCTGTTGTAAAAAGCCAAAAATAGCCCATAAATCATCATAAAAAGAAAAATCATGAGGGTAGTTAGCCACAGTGACGTTTGAAATGATACTTAAGCCTCATGAGGATCTCGCCTGGGCTCATTTGTAAGAGTAAATTTGGTGAGAGGCACCACCTGCTGAGTCCAGCAGGGCAACACTTGTCGGGACTCTAAATAAAGCCTGCGTACTGTAGTATATCACCTCCCCTCATGACGCATGATTGGGGGCTTCAGTTACTCCCACTCCCATCAGAATGCATAAAAAAACAGGGATAAATTA
Source organism: Haemulon aurolineatum (assembly GCA_038406115.1). Lineage (NCBI taxonomy): Eukaryota > Metazoa > Chordata > Actinopteri > Lutjaniformes > Haemulidae > Haemulon > Haemulon aurolineatum. The sequence continues at coordinate 24,811,416 of JBCAUF010000061.1, read as the reverse complement.
AGCGGGACACCGAAACTATTACACGGCTCCGAAAGGCGGCTGATTTGTAATCATAAACTTGGACATAAATTATATCACATATTAGGTGTCTTATCACTTCGTACGGAGGGGATTAGACTTAATGAACATTCTCCCTGTAAAGTCTTTGGCATGTTTCAAAATAAACAGTGAATCTCTGGAAGTGTCATGAGATTTGGGTGTCACCTGAGACTCTAGATCCATGCCCACTGCCCCCCGCCTATGCATGCAAAGACGGGACACGCTGGAATTTGCCATCCAGCCCCCTTTCCCTCCCCCACCAACCCGCCCACCCAACCCTTCACCCAGCCCCCCAGCTGCTTGCACTCAGATCACTTGTCACCATCGATCTTGCGGAGAGGGAGCCTGGCTTTCGCTCAGCATGAATCCTGGCGGGGATCACAACGCAATGCCAAGCTCTCCGCCGAAAAAATCAGTGTTAATCGCGGTGACAGCCCAGCCATTGTGGCCATTTTGCCGGAAACCATTCATAAGTCCTTTCTCTATGCGGACCGCTTGCTATGGCGAACATGACGGTGAACATGGACGTGACTGTTGAAATATTGCCAGTCCAGCTGGTATCAAGTTGCCTTCCCCCTCCTGTACAGGTCTCCATTACGCATAACGATGATTTGTGAGTGAGCCAACGTAACGCTGCTCCTCCTTTTAAAGCCCTCTGGGTCCAATCATCATTTTACCACAAATCACTAGATATTCTGTTTATGATTAACACTTTAAGGTGCACAGCATCAGTAAAAGCACCTACTTAACAAGTGTGTAATTATCACGCATTGGTTTGGTGGATCAGCGTTTCAACTCAACTTGGAAACGAGTGAGAAGACCGTAGTTTTACACCGTTAATACTGCAGCTATGTGCCAACAGGACAAGGACAGCTGAGAGGAAAACATTGCTGAGCTGTTTCTGTCTGACTCCTGAACTTTACGACTCCCCTTTAACGCAATAAAATGTCTCGGTAAACTTTAGGCCAGACCTGTGTCAAATGCTATAAAGTGTCCTGATGAAAAAGACCTATTACAAATTTCTAGATTAACATTTGCAGACTTGTTATTTGGTCACAAGGGAGTTGAGGTCCAGACATATGATGTCCTCGGGTCCAACATTTTGAGGACCAAATTTAAAAGAATTAACAGAGAAAATGGGCTAATATATGACTTTTGCATTCTAATTAGTCACTTATTTGCGATTCCTGTTTCCCAATACGCTTTATGCTACATGCGTCTCTGTGTTGCATGTAGTATCTTCTTAGCATCTACTTTTCCTTCATTTTATATATAGCAGACAGGAAAAAAGGCCTTTTTGAGCACTTAATGGCATTGAGTGCCTGTATTTGCACACTGCATCCTCATATTGTATATAGTATTCTTGGTTGCTCATCTATAAGATATATACTCTTGTCCTTATTTTTGCTGCTGTGACACTGAGTAAGATCAATAAAGTTTCCTTTATATGGCCTTTCTTTGTGATAAAAATAAAGTTATTTAATTTCTCATGCTGCTCTCTGTCTTTGTGAACACGGCTTACCAGCAACCTCCTTCACCAGGACAGCCTCGGGGAGGGCGACTGGGGGGCTGCGGCCGCCAGCATTCACGGCCACCACACGGATCTTCAGACGGTCACCGGTGGTCTGGTTCTTGATAACGTAGCGGCAGGATTTCTGCAGATCCTCATTGGCTGCTTTCCAGTCCTCAGCTGAGTGGGAAAATTATACACAATGAAGACAGACTGGTGCAACTTATGGAGAGCTGTTGTTTTTCTTGATATTATAGGATTAGGGCTGTGATTATGAAGTATGCTGAATATGAGAAGTGCATGCAGACTAAGACAAACAAATCTAATTCAAACTGAATAATATGCAAGAACAATAAACACTGATCGTTTTGCAGCTTCCTGATGGAAATCGAAAGATTATGTTTGACACAAATTTCTTGTCTGAGATGTGAAAGTGCTGTTCTGTGGATAATCAGTGTGGACTGCCTGCTAAATCAAGCCTACATTGAACTGCTGCTGATATTAGCTTAGGGCCTTAAGTCTAAAAGCAGGACCTCCAGCAAGACCATAGCAGCTCCTGAAATGCCTCTTTCCTTGTAGGGAGAAGTTAGGTAGCTCATGATATAACTCTGCGAGTGACACTTCGGGGACAGCTGCAACTAATATGGCTGACCCACATTAAAAGAGCAATTTAACAGGTTCCTGCGTGTATTTAAAAAGCATTCAAACATTAAAAATGTAATTATAGACGTAGAGATATAATGATACTAATGTAAAAACCTAAAACCAAGTGTTGAAATAAAAGCCTTCAAAATCATTTAAAAGGTCAGCTGACATTTTTTGTCAGGTGTATTAATAATCTGACCTCCTTCGTGCTCATGTCAGTGTTTAGTGCACCTGATCAAAAGCGAGCAGCACTTACTTCCCTCCTTAGCGATTTCAATGGTGTATCCATCCAGACCGGAGTGTCCAATGGTCTCTGGCTGGCTCCAAATGATGGTGACTGAAGTGTCATTCTTGTCCTCAATAAACAGGTCCAGTGGAGCACTTGTGGGCTCTGCAGACACCATGAAAACATTTAATTACTCGACTGACATTTGCAAAGGGGCGGAAACTCATTCAAATCAGAAGTCGATGCAGGTTCATACGAAATGATGACGCAGTTCTTTCTTTTAACACTATAGTAAAAAAAACACCAAGTGAAGAAAGGCGAATCGAATCACTCTGACATTTGCCTCTGAATAGAGGGTTACCTTTGGGTGGAGGTGGTGGGGGTGTGGGTGGCTTAGGCTCCTCAGGTGCAGGCGCTTCAGCAGCTTCAGCTAATGTTAAATAGGCATTTGCATTATTATTGGCAGCATGGGATGAGCAGAGCGATGCTGCAGCATCAAATGAAATCCAGTTTATGTACCTCACAGCTCTCTGCCTCCCTAACTGGGAGGTCAATGGATTCAAAACGCTAATACTCTCTTTATCCAATTTGTCTCACATGCCAAAACCATCTGAGATACTAAAGAGAGAGGAGTGAACATGTTCTGTTGCAGCAGGTTGGTTTACCATCAGCAGGTGCTTCGGAGTCAGCAGCGGGAGCAGCTTCCTCTGCAGCTGGAGCGGCAGCAGCTAATATTAAAGGTTAGATATTAATAATTAGTGCGTGAGGCAGATGTGACATGTTCTAACAGATGATGGTGGAGGCTACGTATGTGTTGAGACGCCAGAATGTGTTCATAGTGTTATATAGAAGTCAGTTAGTGACGTTAGCAAGTGGCTGGGCATTCAAATGTAATGTGTTACATATATGTATAAGATCACTTTTGTGGCTCATGTGATTTTTTTTACCATCAGCAGGGGCCTCAGCTGCAGCAGCTGGTGTTTCTTCTGTTGCAGGAGCAGCGGCTGATATTAGACGTTAGAGGATATCGGCATTAGATATTAGATGTTAGGAGATATTAGCATTAAATATTAGTGTCGTTAACTTTACAGTGGTAGCTGGACTGTTCAGGATTTACTAATGCTTATACAAGTCATGTATAATTAACACTTTTTTTACCATCAGCAGGGGCCTCAGCAGGGGCCTCAGCTGGTGCCTCAGCTGGTGCCTCTTCTGTAGCAGCAGGAGCAGCTGATATTAGAGGTTAGAATATCTTGGCATTAGATATTAGTGTAGTTAGCTTTGCTGTAGGTGGTTCAAAAGAAAGTGGTTTAAAAGAATTCTCCGATCTCTGTTAATCCACCAATAGTCTGTTTTACCATCAGCAGGGGCCTCAGCGGGAGCAGCTGGTGTTTCCTCTGCGGCAGGAGCAGCAGCTGATATTAGAGGTTAGAAAATATCAGTGGATGCATAACATTTTGAAAATATTACATGATATTTTCAAAATGTTATGAAAGAGGTTAAATCTATTAAATAAGAAAAGAGGAGAAGTTAAAATGAGCAGAAAAGGGTGAGTCTGATAGTCCTCATGGGGCCATCATAGGCTGTTCTGAAGCAACAAGAGAAGCAGTTTCTTCAGTGGGAGCAGATGATGTAGATTTGAGATGATCAATTAACACTGAAGATCATGTTACATATTAGAAATAGTAAATAAACGTTGGTATTGGTATTATGCATCATACATAGTGATATAAGTTGAGCACAGCAGATTTATTTAGACATTTAGGTTGATTCATGTTTGCTTGTTTGGCTTCAAGATGAAGCGTTCACTGATGTATAAAAGACATATTACCAACGAATTACAGGTTAACATCACACAGTTTGGCTGGGGGAAGGCGACGCGCCCTTGAAGCGCAAAAGGCGTAAGAGTATGACCTCAAGTAACTTTGAGAGAGGAGGTTGTCAGAGGTCCAAGCAGGCGGTTTATGCAGTAACCATGCAGTTTGCGGTTTTATTTGACCTTACCAGCGGCACCTTCACGCTCAAGAGCTCGTGCGTAAAGGTTGCCGCGTGCTTACCACGAGATAAACCGACTACTTTGCCTTCAATTAAGAAGTTAAACAACTAATCCAAGGCTCATCCAGTGAGAAATAAAATGAAGGTGGGCTGTATAACGGATGGTAATTCATCGCTCACGCGTCGCTGCGCTCAGTGCATTACCATCTGCGGGTGGAGGGGTGGGAGGTTTGGGCTCCTCAGCTGGGGCCGCCTCGGCAGGTGCAGCTTCGCCCTCAGCGGGGGCTGGGGCGGCCTCGGCTTCGGCTGGGGCAGCCTCTGCTGGGGCGGCCTCTGCTGGTGCAGCCTCAGGCTCTGGTGCGGGTTCAGGAGCCGGCTCCGGAGCCTTCTCTTCCTCCTTCTTGGCTGGTTCTTTCTTAGCCGCCTTCTTGATCGGGGCAGGCTTGGACGGCATGTTGGAGGTTGCAGCTAATTCCCAACTCGGTAAAGTCCTTAAAGTGTGGATCCAATGCCGGTAGTCTTACGGGGGTGGGAGACTTATATAGGGCTTAGCAAGTTCAGGCACCGCCCTCCGATGAATTAGATGTAATGGATACTGGGCACCATGTATGAGTCAGACCACCATGTGTGTTTGTCTCACTCATCAACACTCACTACGCATCAATTAATGTCCATCTGAATGGGTTGCGACTCAATTAATATAAATATATGAAACAAAAAAGAAATATATGATACAAGTAAATAGCATGACTTTAATCTGTTATTTGGTATTTATGATCCCATGTGGTGAAACTGAAAAATACTTTAAAGAGCTGATGGGTGATAAAAGTAAAGATATATTATTAATTGTCAGAGGTCAAATTGACACAAAAGACAAAAGAATAAATATAACATGTATTTTATTGATTCCAACAACCAGTGATAGGTGGATGAAAGCCTTCAGAAACATGCCTTATCCATGTAATGGATCCAACTCTGAAGAAATATACCTTACTCTCAAGGACGATTTGTTTTTTCTCTCCTCAATGATTGTTGCCGCATCCAGAATGCTGACCTATTTACAATCTTTACAATGATGTCCTGTACAAAATAGAGAAATTAAGTTTTACAAAGGATTCTTTAGAAAAGAAAAAGAAATATCAAATATCTGAGTATTAAAAAGGAAAACATTATCTAGAATGATCTTCCTAAACAATACATTAATGTTAACGTTTTTCTCATCACACAGCAAGTTTACATGCATTTACAACACTTAGAAACCCTTAACATTTGCACGTCAGTGACATTAGATACCGCATAACATTTTTTTTAAATCTTAGTTTAGTCCACGACAAGCTTTGCAAAAATATGACTATTCAGCAACCTGTATTGGCCCAAGATATCAGATTCTTCTCTTTATCTGGTTTGATTCTACCCACAATCAACTATGCAAACAGCAAAGTGCTGATTCTAAGGATCATTTGATTTTCAATCTTTTTGTGTTTGTTTAGCGTCATTTGACCGTTAACAAAGCCATCTATGATCTTTTGTTGCCATTCATAAGGACAAAAAACACATGACACAGCTTAATTTCTCTAACTACATCTATGAACCCTGTTCTCAACACCAAAGCAGATCCTCTTTTCATTAAGGCTCAGCATCACTTGCAAAAACAAGTGTCCACTTTTATCCTGTGATGCAATTTGGTCCAAATTAGGAACTCAAAGACAGACCAGATGAAAACACACTGAGTTTGCTTGTGAAGTTCTGACATTTGCTGACTGCCAACACCAGTAGAAGTTGCTGCATAGTCCTGATACACTATAAGCAAACACAAATCACAGCTACTACAGAGCAACAGGCACAACAACCAGTGAATGAGATGAAAAGCTTGAGCTGATGGCTTTTGTTAACCTGCAGGAATAGACCAGGGTGGGGTTCGTAATACTGATACCTATCAGATACCTAATACCTGAAATATTTACAGAATTGAGATTATTCTCAATCGGCATGTGATCAGTGGGAGAGTCACTGGCCATTTGGCATCTTTTTGTTCTTTGATAACTTTAATTCATTCATTTTTTTCCCATTTATTGTCGACCAATCAGAGATGCAGATTAGTTTGAAGTTTTGTTATCAGCCTTATGCAAACAGTGCAATAATGAAGCAATAAGCAGCTCAGACGCTATTTAAAATGTTAAACTTTCTTATTAAGCTGTCATAAAAGTGGTCTGACATTCATTTACAGAATTTATGTACACGTGAAGTTGAGTCTGAGCACCTGAACAATGACACAGCTTGGGATGAACAGGTGAATCTTTTCCAAACCACTTGCACAACCATGTGCCTTGTCTGTCTTTTACTCCATTAGGGCCTCTTTACAAATACCTACACCAAGTACCATAAAAAGTGTTTAAATCGTTTTTTCACTCCCAGTTTGGAACAAGTACTCTTCATAATAATATTTTAACGTGTCGTGTACCCAAAATGTTGTTAAACATGAATACTGTACGACATCAACATGGGCGCACACCATACAATGTCTCACATCACTTCACTGTCTCTACGAAATGTTATCAACACTTCTTCAACAACATGTCCTAAAAAAAAAAAAAAAAGAATTATCATCCAGATCTATTTCACGTTTCTGTAGCGTTTGACAGCACAAAACTCTTTGTTAACCTACCCTGTAAAGTCTACATGATCTTTATTCAACACCAAAACAGTTTGGGACACTGTTAAAGAGCACCATACGCACCTAAATGATGATAATAAGCATGAGTGACGTTAAGAATGAGCTGTTGTAAATGAAATGGGCATAGGTAGCTTTAAAGTCACTCTACTCAGCCATTGTTAAAAGTGTTTCGCAGTGTAGCTTCGTGATAAGGCTTCCTTTAAAAGCATCTACTACATGATTGATACTGTTAAATGGTTGTTTTAAGTGTTTTCTATACATTCATAGTTTAACTTAAATCCCTTACTTGACAGTCAATATGCATGATTAAAGTACAGTATTTGGTTCAGTATATTAGATATTTGCACCAACTAATATAGATAAAGTAACTGCAATGTAGCCTGATTGTATGTACATAATATATACAATAACTACTCTGAATATGGGGGGAAAGATCTGAAACAAATGTATTCTTTCAAAAATAAATGTTATAGAAAAAAATCTGAATTGGATTCAATAGAATTTGCTCAATCTGTTTAATTGGAGGGTGTTTGTCATGTTATATTATCCCTGTGCATTTAATACCTGATATTTATGGCAATGTTGGTGAAACCGCTCGTTTTACATAAAGCAGTTCATAAAACTAAATTAAGTGCTTGGAAAATATGGTACTGTGCAACGACAAAGTGATGATCTCTCATCACTCATAAATAAGTTTGGTGTTATGTAAAAGAGTATGACAGCATTTTATTTTGTCAACTTAAAAGCCATAAAAATGATGAAGAAATCCTTTCTTTCATATTGTTAAAAAAAAAAGAAAAAAAAAGAAGATGATTCACTGGAATAAATAATGTCGAGAGCTGTAGAAATAACTGACTGATTCCTGACTGGCTTGGCTGGGATGATATTGATGAAAGCACCAGTATTCTCTGCTGAAGTTGAGGTGACATAGACGTCTTTGTTCTTAAGGCATTTCATTTGTTCCACCTGCTCGGGCTGTAAAGTTCAGGATTGCATATGTATAAGGTTTGGTCTTCGAAGACTTATACAGTAGATATGTACCGAAGAACTTTGCGATAAACAGTAGCATCTGTTCTGCTGTCATACTCTTTTCCAAAAATGAGTCACCATAATTGAGAATAGCTCCTGTTGACAAGCACTCCATATCCCATGATGCACTTGGGCACAAAACAGGACGGAGTGCGTATGCTGTTTGCAGGAAATCACCTGAAGTCTAAGTGCTGAGACGATGAATTTCTTAGTGACCTTTTAGCACCGATCTAAGAGTACTGAGGGCTAACGTGGTGGTAAAGGGATGTGAACTGAAGTGAATGTCATCCAGTCAAACATATAGTACAGTAATAGAATATAGCTTTTCATTCAATACTTGTGAACAGTCTTTTGAAAATACTGTATGTAATAATATTTGTAATTACCCAGGTACACTTTTAACCTACTGTGGGAATGACAGTTTAAATCACCCTACAACCATTTCTGAGGGTTCATTTGTTCCTGAATGTGCACTGCGTCATCACAGTGGACCAAAAAAGAAAAAAATTTGAAGTGCTAAGTGTTACGTGTAAGCTCTGTGTTCAAAGCTTAGGCAGGCTGGGGTCTTCTTTGTCTGGGGACTCAATGTAATTGGCAGCCTCTTGAAGTTTCAAAAGCATCGCCATCTACAACAAAGAAGAGAGAGTTGAGGAATTAGCAATCCTTAAGAAATGCATTTAATTTGAAGTGTTACACAAAAATCATACGAAAAGACCACGTGGTACTCTGTCTTACCAGTGGGTCAGATTCCATGGAGCTGGGTGGAGTCTCCTTGTGAGGCCTCTCCTCGAGGGCCTGACCGGGGCTGCTGGAGCCGATGCTGGGGGGAGGCAGGTGGAACAGCTTTGCCTGGTCCTGCTGGGCAGACGGCCAAGGCAGTGTGCCCCTCACCCACTCCACTGGGTCCTCCCATACCGCCTTCTGGCCGTGGACCTGAAGCGTCACAACATACCAGTTACAGTAAAATTAGAGTGCCAACATCTCCGGTGAAAGGGAAGCCATGGGCACTTAGGGAGAAGGAATCCAATGCTAGCAGGGGACCATTTTGTTGATTTGTTGGCGCCATTTCTCACCTTGATGCCGTCCTTGGCCCCCTCTTGCAGGTAAGGGATAATAGAGTGGTTCCAAAGGTCGATGAACCAGGATCGAAACTCATCCACAGTGACTGGACAGGACAGGAAAAAGCAGGGGCCTGAGGGGACACAAGAGGAGAAAGAAGAACATTAAGTCGCACAGTCAAACAATTACTCATTCACACAAATTAAACTGTCAGTATCCAATACAAAATATAAATGCAGCTTATTTCAACCGCAAAGTCATGACATGAGTGTGTTTCATACCAATGAGGAAGTCTGACGTGCTGTGCTTCTCCAGGAAGGTGTGCAGATGATACCACAGTTTTGGCACCCAGTCCAGCACCCTGATCAGGTCCTCGTTGGTCAAGCTTCTCTCGTCCTCCGACTCCATCAGCTTCCTGTGCAAGTAGCGCACCAGGAAGCCGTTGGCTGGCTCCACATTGTTGGAGAAGGTCACCATCCTAAGATGATGAAAAGCACATAGCAAAAGTCAAAATACAGGACAATATGTGTATAGATTAGTGGGCTAGCTTGCTAGCTGCATACAGGATAAGGTGGTTGAAAAAAAAGATTCTTTCAGGTCCAAAATTGTTGCTTTGGAACTGAAGAAATTGTTCTTCAATAGCCATTAACCCTTTTATCCACAGCAACTTTAGATCCTGGATTGAGATTTACAAATGGCACTCATCATAGTGTGACCTTGGAAACCCAAGAACAACCGCCAATATCAGTCCTAAGTTCGGCCTTGCTCCATTTTATGTGGATATAATCTCTTTCCTCGTCAATGTGACACTATCATTTAACCAAATGTAACACAAGAACGGTTCTACTATTCCATTCTGTCAACACTGGTCTGATTTAACAAAAATGTGCAACTTTGACAGTTTCACAGTCAAAGCCTGCATTTTATAGACATCTCTATGTGCAGACACCATGCTTGGTTTTGTTTTTGATGTTTTTGCTGTCCAACCTCAGACTAAAAGCAACAAAAGTTGAAAAACTCATGACCTACTGAGGTGCAACTACAAAGAGATTTCAATTATCAGTTATTTTACAGATATTAGATTTCTCTTTTTGATCACAGAGTCTGAACTGTAACAAAGTAATCTCTTATTAAAACTTATTGGCATTCACGGCACTGAAAAAAATCAAACTGTATTGAATCATCGGCCTCCTGTATCGGATTAGATATAAATACATTAACTCACACTTTACTATTGATCTGCTTTAAGAGGTTTTTATTACAGTGACTTGTTTACTCCATGATGAGCTTCAAATCTGACCTCAGTGTGACAAAGTCAGCCACAACACAGACGATGATACCGCAGGAGAGGAAAACACTTAAACCAACCTGAAGCTGAGGTGGAGGCCGTGGTTCGCTATCATCTTCACTGGCTGATTGCTTGTTCCAATAATGTAAGGACTGCGGGCACGGAAAAATATTACAGTTTAGGTCACATGAAATGATCACATCAATGCTCTTGCAGCCAGTTTCTGTGAGTGCATGTGCAGCTTACCATTTGTGATATTTGCAGGTGAGAGCACCATTGACAAGCTCACTGATGGAAGCGGGGTCGTGGATATCATCCAGAATAACAACCAGCGGTACTTCTGACGTGCTGGTTTCCCGGTCGATTTGATTGGCCAGGTTGGAGAGATACAGCTGCAGGTCCTGAAGAACCAAAGGAGACAAGAGAGACAGAAGCTGACAACGTGACACACCAAATAATCCTCTCTTGTGCAGACTCACTCGGGACATCAGTTCCTGTCACCTTGCATGACTGGCGGTGCATGTTGAAAGTGACCACGATGCCGTCGGTGACTTCGCGGGCGCTGCGGTCCACCAGGTACTCAGCCAGCCGGGAAGCGAGGTAGCTCTTGCCCGTCCCACTCGGTCCGGACAGGATGAGACGACGGTGTTTGAGGAGCAGGCTGATGTAGTGCTGCATCATGGGTTTGGGAATGAGCGTTTCAAAGACCAGGCTGTCCACGCACTTCTCTTTCAAACCTGAAAATAGTGAGGAAGAGTGACTATGGACTGTGAGGTCATAAACAATGAAGCTGATGACTGTCTGCTCATTACACAGCTCAAAATAGAATCGGTGGTAAACTGTGATATGACACGATAAGTGCTTGTTAAGAATTCTGTCAATATCTATACCAAAATGAAGATACATTACAAACAGGAAGAGCCTGAGTAGAAAGATGTTGTGAAAACAGATTTATATCACCTTACATGTCCTCCGTAAGCAACACGGAGTTCAAACATTTTGCTCTTAAAATAACTTTGCATCAAGTGTGGGGAGTCTGTGCACCCCCCACCCGCCTGCAGGAGTCTAATGTTCCTCCCTCACATCTATGGGGCCCATGTGTCTGAGGCCGGTCAACCAGCTGGGCCTGGCTGCACTGGGATCGTGTTACCCAGAGCCCCGTCTGGGCTGCCGCCGCTTTCCCAGCTCTCCTAGCACTTCACTCCTTACATTCCTGCATGCAAAGCTGCACAAGGGTCGACTGGCAGACCAGAACCTCACCTCCCCTCCCTCAGTGATAACAGCTCTGGTTTAGAATCACTGATGGGCTCCACATATGTTTTTTTTTAATGTTTTTTATATTTGATCTCTATTGTTGATCTATCTATCTATCTATCTATCTATCTATCTATCTATCTATCTATCTATCTATCTA
>JBCAUF010000061.1:24753050-24778296 GCA_038406115.1 Haemulon aurolineatum | reverse complement strand
ACAGCAGGTGTCATGACATCAGATTTCCAGCAGGAGGCACACTGAGTCAAAGCAGTGCTTGCTATGGTTACAGTTCAGTGTGTCATGCACTGTAAATGTGTGTAAAATGAAGCCCCACTTGGCATTCAGAGAAAAAGGATTTTTTTTAGCCCTTTGATGCAGAGAAACAGCAGACATTCCTCTACTGTGTGCATTCAGTTCAGTGGTACAATATGGGAAATTACTTCAAAAATCACAGGGAAGCAGTGTTCAGTGATTTATGGATATTTAAGTATCATTCATTCAAAGGGGCTACAGATGAAAAAGCCAGCTGAGCTTTGCTGCCACACATCTCTGATCTTCCTGGTGCCTAATTTTGATCTGTATTGAGCTTGACCGCAGATAGGCAAATAGGACTGGGCTGCCTTCATCGCAGAGCAGAGCAGTGGTACATCAGTGTAGTAAATGGGCCTGAGATGCATCAGTGACTGCGTCTGCGACGGCAGCCGGCCGCTCCATCTTCGCAGAGTCCCAGAAAATGGATTCGTCGTCTGATTATTGGACTGGAAAATGATTGTACAGTCTCCATCAACCTCAGACAGGAAAAACTTCCCCCCACAGATGAACCACAATACAGCTGATGCACACTTCTGAGAGCCACGGTCTCACGCGGTGCCACATTTACAGCCTGTCTGGAGCGCTGTGCTGTTCTGGTATCATGGAATTGTATTGTTTCATGATGTTGTCCTCGGTTTTATCTTGAAGACAAATTCACATCGGCTTGATTGATATGGCATTTAAAATACTGAACTTGAGCTGACTCTGCTCGCTGGCTAAGTAGTGCAGATTCACTATCAACATAAGAGTTGAAGCTGAGCCAAATCTGACATAAAGCAGTATATTATGGACTAATCTGAACCAACCAGACTTCATTAGCCATACTTTACACAGATAATCTGACATTTCTGCACCAACTTCAAACAAACACTGTGATGAATGGGGAATGATGGATTAACAGGTACCATGTGATTCACATGTATTTTATATAATATCCTACTGCGATCCAAAACAGTATCATATTTTCCACCTGGAGTTAAGCATAATGCACTGGTGGAATCCAAACTGCACACCCAGACGACCACACGCAGACATGATATAGGGATGATTCATGCTCCCCTGGGGCGTGCTGTAATGGTCCATTATACACGTGGCTGAAGATGCTGGTGAAGGTGGAGGCGGGTTTGGTGTTGGGTGGGCCCTCTAGATCCAGTATTTATACTGACCCTTGTTGGGGAACGAGAGCTCCATATTGACCCCAGATGTGTTTGGGCTGCTGACTGTGGGAGCCAGTCTGGGTAACAGTAACACATAGCAGGATCTCGTGGTGGCTGTTTTCTATTGTTGCTCTTCCTTCAACCATTTTGAAACATGTGCAGATGAATTAACTCAGCTTTAAGAAAAAAAAAAGCTTCTCAAAGTGAGTAAGTGTACAACTTTATGTGAGTGTGCAGTTTTGTGCCGTAGACAGGGACAAGAAAACAACATCCTTCTTACAGAGCCATAGCCCATAAGGGACTGACCCCAGGCAGTGACCTCACTAAACTGTAATCCCAGCAGCGCCTGCGGGGAACCAAAGCAGAGAGGCCAAAGCCCAATTTTTTTGCAGATGGGTTTAAGTGGGTCAGAAAACGTGTGAGGCTTCAACAGTCAGGGAAGCTCTTAGTGACTATAGAGAAGGTCCAAACCGGGCAGGAAAGGGAAATTGAGTGCAGACTGCCGGGGGCACAGATCCAGGATCAGATGACTGCAGAATACCCTTTGTGCATTACAGAATGCGTTTGTCGATGCACATAGTTTCCACGAGTGAGGCTGTGAAGTATTCCAGTATTTAGTGAAGTATAAACACTCACTCTCATACTGTACATGCAAAGCTTTAACAGATACACTCACAAGCATGGGCAAAGCTTTATTATGCTTGCCATGGAAATGACATCGCCAGAGGAGCAAAGTGAGCCAAGAGCTTATCTACAACATACAGTAATGTAGGCAAAGAGAGCACTGACTTGCATTCAGTGCATTGAATTACATATATTTGTTTGACCCAAAAAGATGTGAGTGAAAGCACACAATAGCACATTACAATCATACAGAAATCCAGGTCAGATTTCTGGAAAAATTGCTTCAATTAAATAATTTTCCACAACCAGTGCTGTAGGAAAATCCTGAAAATACAAGGGCACAAATGGAAGTACAAACAATGGTAATCTGTAATAGCTATAGGCAGACAGTTCTCCCCCACAATGCCAATTGCAAAACAATCTAATTAAGTGGTGAGCATGCCGTCCTCACACCAGTCCCTCTCTGTGTCTGTCAATCTGTCTTTGTCACTCTGCCTCTGGTTTTCTCCCTCTGTGTTTCCCACCACCTCGACGATGCGCACACGCACATCCTCTTCACATACATCCATTCAGCAGCTATCACACTGACACACAAGGCAGCTCCATCAGTGGGTCAGTGGAAGACGGTTGCCATGGCAGCACATCCCGAGCCATGTTGCCGCATGATCAGAGGTGTGATGCTGCTGAACCAGCCCCCTTTCTCTGCTCTCCACTGCTGCCTGTCTTTGCGCTGCCATATAGAAACACAGAATGGTACGCTCCAGGTCCCTAGATGTCCACACACTCGCCCCCAAACCCTCTGTTACCTTGTAGAGAACAGGACAAGCTATTTATTTTCATCTGCACTACGTCTTTGTCCACAATGTGCATACACACACACACATATCATAAAAAAGATTTGTGCCCCTATATCGTATCTATACTATATGAAAACCTAATAATTGTATATCACAAAAGGGTAGAGGGTATGATAAATGCATACCTCCCTGTCCATTGTTCTTTGAAATTCCCGTTATTTACAGTTCTTTTGTCCGTTTAATTAGGAGTAGCTTGACAGCGCTAATATTCCTCCACAATACATTAAAGCTTCTCTGATCAATATTTGTAATTAGCAATAGATGACATGACTATGTGTAATGTGAAAGGGCTCATCTTAAGACTCACTGCACTTCCCCTCAGCTCCACACACTGTTTTAGTGTCTTTCAGTTAATTGTTTTGGTATTACAGCCCACAGCTTTATTATTTTAGCTCAGCAGCTGTTTTTAGTTAAAACGCTCTAATGAACCAACTGCACACTTCTTGCCCAACAACCAAGGACAGACAGACACGGCTATGACTAGCTGGTGAACACAATAGAGCATTGAGCTAATAACTGAGCTGGATATTTCCCTCGGGAGTTACCAGAGACCAAAACAGACACCATGTGACTGTGAAACTTGACTCCAAATGAGTGCTGATGTTTCTCTGTGTCTGTTGGATGTGTAAACCTGCAGCTGGTTCCTAAGATGTGCACAATATCAACTTTATGAAGTGATAACACAGTGTGTAGATGTGTTGACAGCTTGGTGTACTGCCCCCAAATGATCAAAAATCAGTTTAAACTAAAGCAGGTTAAACTAAGGGTGCAACAGCAACAGTATGTCTGAGCTGGGTTACTGCATGAACTGTACAGTAAGTAGCACTGAATCTATGACAGTGAGGAATGAATTCAGCCAAGTAGTTGGCCAAAGCTAATCACAAGGCTTTTTATTTTTACTTTTCAGGCTTTGAAGAGAGGGTGATCAAAGAAACCAAAACATGTTGTGGAATAAAAGCTCGTTCATGGCAGGACTTTAGTTTCCTACGAGGCACTGCAGTCATCACAAGCCCTTTATTGTAGCTAAGTGCCTTTCGCTGCTTCTCTCCTCAGTCAGCCAGCGAGTTTGGAGCCAAACCAAATGCTGAAAGATATTTGACTTTTTTTCATTGAGATCTTCCAATTTAAGGTTTTCAAACTCTTAATCTGCCAAGATAATACATATATCTGTCAAAAACAATAACCATGATCAGGCAGATGGGCCTCCTGTGAAATTCACATGTTCTGTTTCAGACATTAGGCTTGCACTCATCCCATCCACTAAATGACATTATGGAAAAAACAAGTAATTTTCCTAGCAAACATCTGCATTAGACATGAAATGCTAACCTGTGCTTACATACACTACAGCTGAGTGCCTGCAAAACATCAACCATAATTGACTGAACACCACTAAAATGACACTGAATTCTGCATAGTAGGCATAATTCATATACCAGATATGGAAAAACCAACCATACACCAGCAATATAATGTGATTACTGCTCGACTCGTAAACCAGCATTTTAAATATGGCTTGCAATAGGATGACATCATATGACTGATGGTTAAACTTTGCCAACATGGTGTGAAGAACGTAACCGCAGGAAACATTTATGATTCTTGACGTGGTTAGACATGGTCATGGCTGAATAGGAAGCCATCTCAACACTCTTGAGACATGAAACACAGTTACTCACTCATTGAGGAAGTGGTGCTCAGTCTCATAAAATTTGGTGAAATGAGCAAAAACTCTTGTTACATTCATTTTCAGCCAACAATTCAAGCAGACGCAGTGTCTACTGAGGGCAAGATTGGAAATTACGTATGAGTCTAATATTACACTGTACATAATAATGGCAATATCAGTTGTAACAAAAAGTAAAATGCTCTTTATATTGTCAACAGTTTGAAGATGGTTAGTAACTACTTTACAAAATACAACCGTCTGAAATAACAAACCATAACAGATGTCTGAGGCTGTACTTTGTTATCAATGAGCTGGCCTCAGAGTTGGAGCACCTTTCAAAATAACCGTAACCACCGTAAAGAAACTCTCAAAATCCACCAGAATTGATGCTACTTCCAAAAATTCCAAGCATTTTAATCAACATGTTTGCAATCGCTTTTTTTAAAACAAGAGTGAATATTTAACTTACGTTCATTAAGTGATCAGAATCAGAATATTTATGGTGTGGTAACGACTTCCGAATGTGAAAGGTGAGTGCAGTGGTTGTGTGTTTGCCAGCTCATATTGTTGTTTGTCTGCCTGTGAGTGGCCAAAATGGCTTAATGCTGTTCTAGGTTTGCTGAATGTGTAAATGCGCAAATATTTGCTTACATGTCCACAACTTTAAAAGGCCACATCAGTAAGTAAGGACTGTGGGTCTGTCTACTTGTTTTTGAAGTACTCTGTCCTCTAGTGGCCAAAACATGATAATGCAGCATTAGGTGCAGTTTTATTTAGTGTAGGTCTGTATCGTTTACCGTGCGATCACGTACAGTAATACTAGCAATGACAGAAACTAGTAACAGATGAATAGTCCTGGTTTACCAGGAACTAGCAGGATGGTTATATTACAGATTCATAAAACAGACTCCTTGAAGTCTTTTTTTTCCTTAAACTGGGACAAGCACGATTATCGTGAAGCTGTGTGTTGCTGTAGAGAAGCGATGGTTCCTCTTTGATGGAAACATGGAGCTCATGAGGAGATCTGGGATGCATGTGGTACCAGATTATTGATGAGGCAGACACACAGTAGCAGTGATTACTGTCAATGTGTACACATTTAGGCCTTCGATGGCCAGTGCTGTCTGGTGTCTGGGTTAATCAATATCCATTAGACATCAAGCAATGTACTGTTGGACCACCCTTCGATAAACACCATCTATTGTGTCTTCTTATGTGTTTGTTTTAAGCATTATACATTGGTCATACATCATCATACAACATCACACAACAACCAATACATATAAACAACCACAACAGTTTCATTGACTAGCAAAAAGTCTCATTTTACCATTCAAATAAACTGTAGTTAATCATATTAGGACTCATTTTAGTTCAGTATAATGTATAGAAATGTAAGGAAAATGTAAAGCTGCCACTTTAGTGAAAGGCAAGGGGAATTGCACCTCTCCATACAGTCGATTACCAGCTGGTTTCCATGGTTACGTAGGAGGAGCCTGATCTATTTTCAAGAGCTAATGGCTCTCCATGAGCTGAGCTGAGAGTGTGTGACAAGGGGTGTACAGTGAAAATGCAAATGTATCACAGAATTTGCAGGAGGATACTGTAAGAAGAAAATTAGAGCATGAGCTGCTCTGCCTGCTTCAAAAATTGGATCAGCTTGTTATCTACACCAAAGGATACTGGTATATTTATGAGCCAGGATTAATTCTTGATATCGAGAACAGCAGCATTCCAGTATTTCTGCAAGAGAACTCAGGATACTTTCAACTGAACCAGTGCAAACGCAGACCAGCAAAGCATACAAATCAGAGGGGCTTCTTCTTCCAAGTATAAGCATGCAGCCTACTCAAGGTCAGAGAGAAAATAGCACCCAGTATTTCCATATATTAGCGTGTTTTGGCAGCCACAACAGCCTATTATTACTCTCCTGATAACACATTGGAAAAGGCAGTGCATGTATGTATTCACACCCACAACATAATCCTCTTTGGTAATAACTGGTAATAATCTACTTCAGGGACCAGTTGTACCCATCAGGAGGGCATACAGTCACCTTGAAAGCTTGTTGAGGGACTGTTAACATCGGAGGCCTCACCCAGAGCATGATGAGGCATTTTTAAAAAACGGTTACATAAAATGATTAGCATCTTTTGGGCCTGTGGTGCGGCGATGCAGAGGCGAGTCTTCGCGCTCACCTCTCGCATAAATTTGAACCAGAAGAGAGGAGCTGATGCAGCGAGGGACAGGACAAAAAACAGGGCAGATTTAAATGGATTTTAAGCGCATGGAGGTTACTGTGAGGAATATGACATAATCCCCGCTTAATCCTAACCTTATCAGGGTTCTGCTGTCTGATCTTTTTCTCCTCCCTCCAAACAAAATGCTGAACCTTTACCCATACAGCTTGTTGTAGCTTGTTGTCCCCTTTTAACCTGAATACAATGCTTCTTTTTTTGGGGGGGATCATTTTTAGAATCAGTTACATCAAGTTGCTCTGATTAACCACAGCTCCAAATTTTACAAAACTTAAATTGACCCACTTCCATTTCACACTTTTTCTTCTTCGCTCTATTTTTTGCTCATCTAAAAGTGTGTCTCATTTCTTTCCTTCTCCTCACTGCACTCCGTAGTAAGAACGTGACCTGGCTAGCGGGGCCTAGTGAGTGCTCCAGGGGCTGAGCTTAAATCCCACTGCATGTCCAACTGCGATAAAGCTGCTAAACCACACTAGAGAACTGTCCTGGATTCTTTCTCTCCCTCTCTCTGACTCTCACTCTGAGCTGTCGACTTGGGAGAGGGAGTTAGATAAAGACAATGAGAAGGAGATGCTGCCCTCCTAACCCTAACCCTAACCCTAACCCTCCTGTTAGGAAAAGTATTGTCAGATGTTTGATCTAAACTATTTGTCGCCTCTGCATCTGTTGGAATAGTCTTCACAAGATCCAGAAGCTGTACAGTTTCTATTAGTCAGAGGAAAGGGGGCATTTATTGTGCGACCGAAGGAACACCTGATGAGTTTTCAAATTCTCTCCTCGGTGAACAACTTCTCAAAGCATTCCTTCACAGTCAGCAGCCTCTGACAACGTCATGGGCACTTTGAGAAATCCTTAAAGAAGTGTATCTGCAGAGACTGCTGATGAAAGCTCTTTGATAGGCCTGCCAAGTGCAAAACATCAGATACCAACTCAAAGCAGAAATCCATGATGTCGGCACGAAAGTTTCCCTCGTGAAAATTTTCAGCGCTCGCTACAGTTGAATGTTAAAATGCACAGTTACCCACAAGCCCTGTGAGTTAAATGACATTTGACAACAGCTCCTAACTGACCTTTTCAAACCAGCATGCAGCCATTCGCAGCCACTGATTGGTTCAAACCCATGCTTATCTCCAGATACTCTTACCCGTTTGCCAGATTGTCGTCGTCGTCATCCGGCAGGCTCTTTCCTAGAAGGTCGCTGTCACTCAGGTAACCAGACTTGAGGTCGGTGTCATCCACGTCCAACCCTTCGATGAGCTCAATGCGAGATGTGCTGCTGAGTCGGCTGGAGCAGCGAGCTGGCATCGTGTGGGCCGTATACTGGGAGCCAGTCTTGCCCCCCTGGTACCCTCCACCCGTGGAGGACGGGGCGTCGCCCGCTTGAAGGCGAGGGCTGGACTGGCCGTGGCGCCAGGAGAGCGGTGATGAGCGGTTGGACATGCTGGATATGCTGCGAGCGTTGGTCTCATCACTGTCATAGCCCACGTTACTGCTGTCCAGACAGCTAGGGAGACATGTGGGGGTAGGGTTAGTGTGTTACAGTAATATACTTGCATATTGGCACTTACTGGCATATACTGGCCATTCACTGACAGCCTTGTCTCAAAGACGCACAAATTCGGCATATCCACAGCAGTGCGAGGGATGAGAGCAGAGCACCCAGCCAAAATCTTTTATTTCTCTGTCGGATGTCCTTCAAAGAAACTCGCAGTGGCATTGAGTCACTGCTGACCCAGATACAGCAGTTGGATCGTCTTCAGGGACAAAAGCAAGAAAAGTGGCCACTCAGAACCCAAAGACAAAAAGAGATGACCTGATATCTTTGTCATAATAGTGCACACTGTATCTCTCTCTGTCTGTCTCTTTGGGTAATGCATTCACATACATCGAGGTTTTTGCATGACCGCACCCCAAAAATGCTCTTGTAAATACAGTACACCACTTTCCATTATTTTTTCTAAGGGAGCATATCTAAGTTTTCCTATTCACTAGTCTAAGTGGGTCAGGGTTAGAAATGCCCTCCAAATGGCTGGAAGCAGCTTCCCTGTCTGACGATTACATAACTAAATGTACCAACTCACCCAAATAAATATTGCAATGGCTACAACCATGAGAGTATTTTTATCCATTGTTGATGGATAATTCATCAATATGGAGACCAACTGGTGCCTCTCCAGTACTGAAACTGGCAGAGTGAGAATCCTTACTTTTGTCAGTGAGTGATATAGTAGCCTTTTTAAAAGACATCTGAATGATTGTCAACTAATATCTGTCAAGATATTCTACTGCTGAAAATTACAAGATGCCTTCTCGTTGATTATAAATACGGCTTGTAAAGACCTCCAAGGCACACTGTTTTGTGAATTTTGGTTATACAAATAAAATTTGATTTGATTTGATTTTAAGTGGGGCAGGACGGTGGTGCAGTGGTTAGCGCTGTCGCCTCACAGCAAGAGGGTTCTGGCTTCAAACCCAGCCAGTTGCATTCGTTCATTAGCAACATACTGCATAACTACACATCCAGCAGACAGAAAGCAACATCAGTATGTATTTGAAGTCAGGTTTCTGGCCACTTAATAAAATTTGCCTAAGTTCAGTATTTAACAGTCTTTGATTTTTTTTCCAAAAAGTATCCAAGTCTTTAGGTAGCTTATGCTTGCTATATCAGTGCTTTTTGCAAGAGACATGCACAGGTGGAGGACAGCAGCTTAGACTCACCAACAGGGTTAATGTGGGTGGGTAAAATCTAAATAATGAGCTAAAAGAGGCTAAAAAGCTTTGCAGAGCTGCAGAATTTGGTTGAGTTTTTTAGGCCGCTGGCACTATGAACACTGATTCTGTTCTAAGAGATATAAAGCAGAATGTTGTTCCTGGTTGCATTCATGTTTCACAGGATATTACATCCCAACTTTAATGTCCAAATGAAATAAAGACCTGTCCTCCACCAGTGTCTTGTTATGCTGCGGTTGTTGCAACAAATTAATGCCTGAGCCTTTTGCCTGTGAGAGCCAAACAGAGATTTCAAGAATGAAGTCATGACCATGAAACAGAGAAGGGCTATTTAAGAAGGATGGAAGCCAGATGTGAACCAGGTGGCAACTCTCCAAGCGGCCACAGCACAACTGTTTACACATGATTGTTATGTATCGATCCAACAAACTATCTGTTCCTCGTTCACATGAGAGCTTGTCCTCATGTTAAACCAAAGACAGAATTTGGATCAGAGTTTTGGGTTTTCATGATCAAAACACACACCGTCTTTGATTTATGTGTGATATTATCCAGTGACGTAGGAGACACCATTATGAAACAGTACAGATTCTAAAATGCAGATGTAGTGCACTTACCTATGGCTAAGCTGCGAGCCCCGCAGACTGGACATCGTATCCTCCAAATTCTGGCGGAGGTCAAGGACATTCTGCACGGTCCGTTTCCTCTGGGACTCAGGGTCTGTGGGTCAGTCATGCAGAACAGAAGGTTATAAAACATTTAGAGTGTCAACATAAAACTCACACACAAGCTGCTGTTTCATTGTGTTCTGTGTGGTGTTTTTTAGAGAAATCCTGCGCACACACCCACACACATTTTTGCCTCCGCATGAATATGTTCCGGCTTGCATTATTTGTGTCTGGACTGATGTGACAGGTGTCTTTCCTTGTAAGCACACAGCCAACGTATGTTCACATCATTAGGCAGACAAATTTCACTCCATGGGCTCTCTCACCATGGCAACCTCCGCTCCACCCCCCCTTTCTGCACTGATATGGTGCATCCTGAAAATGAAATACTCAAACGTTGCCTGCAACTTAGACTGCCCACCAGGGGGATTTACTCTGACATCTATGCCACACCAGGATCTTTTTCAAGGTGATTAGTTTTTTGTTGTTGTTTTTTTAAATCCAGTGCTTCGTTTTTGTTTTTTTTATTGAGCATTATCTCAGAGTCATTCAGTTGAAGTCGTCAGCTGAACTGCAGCTAGAAGAATTTCACTGCAGGTCAGCTTATTTGGACAAAGCTATGTACAGTGTAAAGTGTTCAGTCAGTGGGTCGCGGCCATGTCAAATCAATTTTACAGAACAATTAGGAGTGTTTGTTGTGTTAGCTGTAACAAATGAGAGAAACCTCCCTGTCTCAAAAACACAAGCTGGGGTTTTCCACTGCGGTGTGCAGGCAAAAATCCCTTGGGAATAAAGAAATTAACATTCACTGCATTCACTGGAATAGCCAGAGGAGAGGCGTGAATGTCAGGGGAACACGCGTCAAATAATGTGCTGCTCTTAAAAGGGGATGTTGAACTAATTCAACATAGAGTGTGTTGAACAGGGTGTGAATCGTCAATATCACATGCAAACATTAACAAACAGTTCAAACATTTTCTGGCATCGTTTTTGCAAACTAATGCTTGCAATATACAGTCCAGTTCTGCAATGAAACTTCAGGGCTTATTTAATATGGCACTTTTGATACATTAGCTGGATTCAACAGCACAGAACCCAAATACAATGAATTTACGGGCTCCATGAAAAATCAATAAATAGTTTTCTCGAAACGTGTGCCTCAGTATAATATAATACATGTCTGCATTGTGTATGTTCAATACTCACAAGCACTGCAAAATATGATTTATGATATAATATTAGGTTGATGGAAAGTATGTCTGGGCTCACGTATAATTAGCTTGCTTGAGTTAGCTTGATTTATAAACCCAGAGTTAAGTAAGCAAAGACCGATAAAAAAAAAATACAAATCATCATCATCACCAGTGGAAATCAACGACTGTGTCCAAAATTTTGGTCACTCATTCACTATGTACCACGCAATACACAGTTAATAGGTTACCCAGTAGCAAGCAGTAAAGTGAGATATTTGACACAAAATGATGATTCAAATGCACAGTAATGTAATTTTTGTATCTATAAAATGTGATGTACATAAATTAGTAATGACCTAAACTTAAATAAGTGGTAAATAGGATATGATTTAGCCAATAGCATTTAGCCGTGATTGCATGATGCGTGTCATCCACAGTTTTTGTTAGGAACTTTCCAAGGTTTCAGTAGCCAGGAAAGTATATTTCTAAGAGACACTATTGCCTCTTGGAGTGTCCACCTCTCTCAACCAGCATATACTTCTTATGATCCGAAACAGGTAATTTGTTTAGTTTTGTTTAATTGACATTATGAGAAGGGAGGCATAGAATAACATCCACTATTTTCAAGGCTAACACAAGCAAGTCCAACACTTGTTTCCATTGTGGCCCTTGATGTAAAAAATAAAGTTTAGGAAAGAGTTGAGGAATTAATCTTTCAGTCACATCACATCTACAAACCACATTGTAATTCTGGATGCTTATTTACTTGATGAATAATGACTTCCTGGGAATATGCTTAAAGAGGAACCCTGGACACAGAGCACACATGTGAATCCCATCTGTTTGGAGTATATACTGTACGCATTATGCACTGTGTTCTTGTGCTGTGACCGTAGACTATGACTGACAGTCATCTGGCACCCTGCATTGCAGTGATGTCTACAATACAGAGGAGGAAAACTCGGACAGAATACTGAAGCAGATGTGAATCAGGAAATACCTATGAATGATGCAACACAGGAAGTGCTCTACTGTATATGGAAAAAGTGCAAAGGCAGGCAAAAATGATTGGAAAAATTAGCCTAATTCTAAAATATTGCTCATAGTTATTAGCCTCACAAACACTGCTAAATTAACACTAAAGGTGATACATGTTGCGCAAATTCATGGGACATGAGTTTAATTTCCAAAAACATAATTCTCCAGTTGATGATCAGTGGGAGGACTGACAGTCTTTATTAGCCTCTACAGTTCATTTTAAACCCTGTTTCACTGGAGGCACTTGACAAAAAATAGACAGGTTGCTTCATGGCACAAAACCAGAAGTGGTTTCATTTCTTCAAGAGCTTTTCAGAGTTTCTCACAATGGCAGCTAATAAAGTGAGAGAATAACTCAGATAATAAAAAGAAACACACTCACAGTGATGTCAGACAGAGTTAGAAGTGGGTGATCACTTTTCAGATAGTGATCATGAATGGCTATCACTCAGAGGTAAGTATCACCGGTTTTCAGATCTTTCGTGTGATATTTGGGCCAGAGGTCCATTGCTTCGGTGTTCTTCATTATTGCCTGAAACATTCAATCATGTTGTATCTTTGGCTAATACTTTTGTTAAAACTGGAAGCATCAAAAACCTTGTAATTAGAAAACTGTTGTCACTTCCAAACAAAAATGGCTGACTTTTTGACAAAGACATTAACTTTCATTTAATCTAGCCACTGACGCAACTTTTAATATTTATATTTTTTACACTTATGCATACAGCAGAGTGATAAACAATTCAAGGTTTCATGTTTAAAACGTTACCTTTATCGCAATATACCTTTACTCTTGCCTGCCTGTATAGGTTGGAATTAAGCCATCCATGACCATACACTCATTCCACTTCTCCATTATGATTCCACATGGCTGTAGGCCATTTCTGCATTTGAGATCTTGCATGACAGATCACATATAATTACAATGACATGAGGTTTGCTCATCCCCCATTGTTGTCCACAGAGTTTTTTTTTCTTTTCTTTTTTTTTCCCAGGCCTGTCTGCACTACTCACTACTCTGCTTTCTTTGTGAATATGTACCATCCTAATGACCTGGAATGAATTTGTCATAGTACATTCATCATTTTGAAAATAATTTCAAGCAGCTGATTTGAGGTCTATTTTCTTTTGTTACAGAGCAGACAGAGCAAACTCTGTGAGGAAGAGAAAGACCTAAAACAGAAGTTGCAAGTATTTTGTAAGATGGATAAACCACAAAATGAACTATGAAAATTTTTGTTGATCTGTATGGAAGTTTTTTATTTTGCTGTGCATCAGCAGCCTTGTCTTGTGATGAGGCAGTGGTATGCTGGTATGCTTTCCACACTGGACGACAGCCACAGTGCACAAACTTACATGGCGAATTTAATAAATGAGCCCATTAACTAAGGTCACCATTCTTGATGTCATATTGGTAAACAAAGAGACCCTCTATGGTCTGAAATAAAAGCATCCTTTATAATAAGATATGCTGCAAAGGCAGAGCACAGCATTAAGCATTTAACTGGCCTTGAATGTACTGAAGACTGCAGACTATGAATAAGAAGATCTATTTACAGTAACAAGCATGTCTACTGTACATACACGTGCAGCACAGTAGTAGCAGATGGGGAAAAAAGTTCCAGTCTAAGACAGAAGTGTGTTCAGAATGCAACCATGAATGAAAAACATTAATATTAATGCTATTGTGCTGATTACTTCAATAATTAGTGTTTCATGAATAGTTTCATTTTTCTATCACAGTTGTCTGTTCCCATTTTGGTGGCTGTTTTTCCGTTCATGGTCACAAAGCACTTGACTCCTGTCAAAGGCCCGCATGGGATTATCATCTTAAATGATGATAAATAATTCATTAAGATAATCAACTCCCTTTTAGAGAAATAATGACTTTCAATTGATTTGGAGACATCATGGAGGTCAGTGCATTACATTGAGGAGAAAAGATGTATCAGCCCGGGGCATTCTGCAGCAAATTTCATGAAATTAGCTTGAATAAAGGAGACGTGGGTGTGGTGCCGGATTCTGCAGAGCTTTTAGAAATGTTGTTTGTGGTTTCAGACTCAAAACGCACAAAAAACCCAATGATGCAATCCTGCTATCCATAACATCCTTGTCATTGTTTGCTGTTCTTAGTTGACTTTTAGCGTGACTAACATGAGTGATGGACGTCCATATAGGCTAATGAGGCATGGGTAACAGATTAAATCAGAACGTGTTCATTAAGCTGCAACAGAGAACATGCTCACGTGATGATAGTGGAGCAATTGAATAACAGCTAATTGAATAATACATGAAAAGCTTGGTGATGATATCCTTGAAGCAGATTGGTCAACAATGGGATTTTTGGGGAGATGAATTACTGCATTGGCGCAATTAGTGTCAGTGAGTGAGAAATGTGCATCATAACATTTCCATTCTTTAATTTGGAAAACCATCCATCAAAAAGACCAAAATACTTAATGTTAAATGTTAAAATGTTAACTACTTGATGGTTTTATGCATAATGTTTAGTCCATCTGGCAAACAGATTTAAGATCTGAACAGTAAAACAACCAAAATCTATGATGTCAAATAACCTTGCAGGTAAAACTGAATTTGAATTGAAATGCATCTACATTTTGGCTAAAACTGGAATCCAAAAGAAATACAAAGCCATACCTACTCCCGTCATGAGAGTGAAACGCATGTCATAATGAGAAACACACCACACCTGCCATTAAACAAGCAAAACAAGGCCATAAAAATGATTAAGTCATCTGAATCATAATCACCATCACATGATCAATACATTATTCTTCACCAAGCCCTTCCTATTGATAAACCTGACCCACACCTCCGGTGAGAAAGCCATTTTCTCAGCCATTTGCACCGTTGTAGTACACAGGGTGTAAACCATCTGTCAACGCTCTACAGATGAATGGAGCTGGGAGGAGGCTAAATATGTGTCTGTGTGCCGAAAATGAATTCAATATGGCATGCCTTCCTTCCCATCTCTCTGTTTGGGAGCGAGCGTGGAGCAGCGAATGGACCCTCGAGTGCATCGGCACATGTTGCAGCTAACGAGAGCTTTAAAAAGGAGATCAGTCTGCTGGTAATAATCCCTGAAGCCCTTAGGCTTTTTTCATGCAATCAGCCGGCAATGCCTCGATAGGAAGCGAGCATATTTCACATAATCAATGGCACCGAGCCACAGACACCTGAGTGACATGCTGGAGGGAATAGGAACAATAGAGCATCACTACGGCTTTGGTATTCTGCTAATCATACAGCTTTACGTGAAAACTGATGCAGCATTCAATTAAATAATAAGAGGAGGAACATGCTTTGCAAGCACAACACGGATGTCTTCATTTTTTTTCTCTCGGTCGGTGAGCCGCATAAAATCCATTCAGGGGGAATGTGGGTCTGCAGCAGCAAGCAGGTGCCGTGTGGTGGTTGTATTTAAAGGGGGCGTGCTGCTGACTTTGAGAAGCACTAAGCAATCGTACAAGCGGGGCATTTGGTTTGTAGCACATGGCGGCCACACGTACTGTCGAGGAATCAAGGCTGCTCTGCTGTACTCACCTAACATCTGACTGAAGAGCAGCTGCTCCAGGTCTCCCAGCACTGTAACCACCAGTTCTGGATCCACCTTCAGGAAGGGCTTGTCTCCCCCTTCCTCCCCTTGGCCTTTGGAACCGGACTCCCCTCCAGCTCCAGCTCCCTGCTTCTTAGTGTTGGCCTTCGCCTTGCTGGAGAGGATCTCATCATCGGACTTTCCATCCTCAGGTGCCTTGCTCAGGGGCTTCACCTCAGCGTAAGGACCGCGGGGAATGCGACTCTGCTTGCTCAGGGCAGAGGGAGCAGCCAGAGGGCTGAAGGGCTTGGGTTTGCCCTGGAACAGTGAGTGTTCGGATTTGGATAGGTTTCGCGAAAGAGGGGCACCCCCACCGGCACTGCTGCCACCCCCTCCCGTCTTTGGCTTGCCCGTCTTGGTCTGCCCCGCTCCAGGCTTGGCCATGTCATCGCACCACTTGGGCTCATAGAGGTGCAACTTCTTCTCAGCATCAGTGAGCACAGCCAGGTTTGTCATGGACCTCTGCTTGCGGAGATTGGAGGGCACTGGTAGCCTGCCATCAGAGCTACCTGCCCGATAAACCTTCAGTTCACCCCGCTGTGTGCTCTGGGGCACTCCAGACTTGGCCCTCTTGGCTGCCATGCCAACTCCTTTGCCATCTGCTTGGCCGTATGCCTTTGTGCTATCCGTCCTTTCCATCTTCAAATCTCCTCTGCCTTTCACACTATTTCCAAGCATGCCTCCTGCATGAGACCATATAGAAAAGCATCAGCAAGGGAGAAAACAGGCTTCCTTCTCAAACCCTTCTCCTTGTGCAAAAGCATACATAAAAATGCTTACTCTAAGGCAATCCGGCAGCCTTCTCTTTTTTCCCCTCTGTCTCCTCTTCTCCCTCTTTCGTCCTGACAGGCTGCTGCAGCTGCAGCTGTTGCAGTGCTGCCCAGGCACTCCCTTTCTCTCCTTCCCTCCCGTCCTCCTTTCCTCCGTTTTTTCCACACTCCTCCCTTCAGCACACCCTCCTGCCGCTGAACCGCGCAGCAGCGGAATGGCAGCGGCTGCAGACGCAACAACGATCCCTCCTCCCCCTGCCTCTCTGCTGCCTCTCCCTCGCCTCCAACTTCCCTCCCATCCTCCCTCCTCCTTCCCTCGTTTTTTCCTTCATTTAAAGATGCTTCGCTGTGCCTCAGCAGAATATGCGAAAATAAAAGGGAGCGATGAGAAACGATCATCTGTGGCTTTTAAAAACCAGGCACCATTCTCCCCGAACACACCATGTTTTCCCACCATCTCCTCTGAGTCCTTTGTTCTTCCCCTCCCCCTCCCTCACCTCCAGTGCTCCCCGTTCAACACACTCAACATGATGCATGATTTGTGATGTTAGTAGAGGTGTCATTAAGGTGAATGGACACACATTTAGATATATATTTACAGTCTGCAGCATAAATGATCACTGTCAAGATCCCACACAATGCAACAACTGGAGCATCCAGATTATCTCTTGATCCTGTCTGAGCTTCCTTACAATATCAATTCCAGATTAACAGCTGGATAAATCTCAAGCTAAAAATCAGCAATGTGTTGCCCTGCTATAAATGGATAACTGGCAAATTCTGGTTAATAATAGCGACATAAATGTTAAAGGCTCATCTATGCAATGTGATGTTAATGAAAGCTGTTGAACGATCAAAAATGAATATGCAGTTTTTTGTCGACTGCTTGAAAAAACAACAAGAAAGAAAACTTGGCTTAAAATTCATAAAGTGTATTGGCCAAACGGGTGACTTCACTTCAGCAGAGTGAGCGAGCGACAAGATGTGCCAGTGTAAGCAAGCAACACACCCAAAACCACACTTTGGAAATATCTTCAGATCAGTGCAGGACACATGCACACACACAAACGTTAAATTGAAAATCCAGTCATATTGTTTTGAGGAAGATTTGGGTTTTTTTGCTAACATATGAGTGTAATCATCTTTTTAAGATATTCCACACCGCCGTCTCCCAGGAGGATTGAGGAGGCTCTGCAGCACTCGCATGCAGCGTTGCTCCATGGAAACCACCCTCTCTCATCGCCTGCATGTCATCCGCACCAGACCTTACTGCTGTGCACAAACACAGCTGCCAAAGAAACATCTACCTTTTCCATAAACCACCATTATACAACCATCATGCTATTATGTGCTCATCAAAAAAAAATCCTATTTAAATAATGTGAACAGGATGGTGGATTTTTTTCCGCCCTTCTCTTATTAAGTGAATAACAGAGTAGGTGGTTGCTCTTTTCCACAACACAGCATGATTGAACACCAGCATGCTAGATGGTGCATATCCATTGGATGTGATTGACCTGTTAGCTACAATGCCCAGAGGGTAACACTCTTTACTCTCACAATAGGTTTGCAACACACTCCACTGCTTTTTTTGTTTGGGTTTCAGGGCACCTGTAGTGGCTCATGGACCATTGAGGTTGTTTGATCTGGCAATTAGTTTCTGGACACAATGTCGTGTCTTGTTCGTCCTCATCACGAGTTCCAAGGCTCCCCTGCTGACTCCAGTTCACTGACGGAGGCCTTTCCTCCCAAGATGCAGTGAATAGCTCATTTGTTATTGGGAGTGGGAATTTCTTCATGAATCATAGGATAACAAATTCCGACGTGCTGAATTTACTGCAGGCTTTGGATGGTGTCATAAGACATCTGTGCATGAAGTTTGCATCAGGCAGAAGCAAACTCAGCACCTCCTATTTGGAGTATAATGACGTGATGGCAATGTCAGCCTGCCTGTCAGTTCGTTGGTCCACTCCAGACCAAAACATCTCAACAACAAAAAATTGGATGGATTGAAATTTTGTACAGACATTTCAGGTCCCCAATGGAGAAATCCTTTGGTGATATTTTCATTTTTTATCAAAAATTGCTTGACAACTATTGGATGGACTGCCATAACATATGGCACACATACTCATTGTTCCCAGAGCATGAATGTTGATGACTTGGCGATCCCCTGACTTTTCCTCTACAGCCACCACCAAGTTCACTTTTGCAGTTTTGAGTGAAATGTCTCAAGAACTACTGGTCTGATCGAAAAAATCTTTCAATCGCCACCACATCTCAGGAGAGAGGAGGGTGGAGCTCCATCTTTCATTTGGTTTCTTTCACATCTGGGTCTGATTCTGACTCTCCAACTGGCCATCTGACTAATTGTGTGAGCGTGTGTGTGTTTTATGTGTGCGCATGGTATGACAGGACAGTTACACAGCTGTATATTCCCAGGACAGCACATGTAATCATTTTGGGGCTGCTCAGCTGCTAAAGTGCATTGGATCCAAGAATGTCTGGGAGACTTCCACATGTGCTCAGAGGGGAAAACCACAGATAACATCAATGTAAATGTGAACACAGTCACATGTCGGTTTAAGCATGGTGTTAAGGGAACATGTAAAGATCGTGTTTGTGCATGAAATGAAGTCATGTGGTAACTACAGTATTGCTATACTAAAGCCCATAAATAGAGATCTAATAAAATCATTGTGTTTGCTGGAATGAGAGCAGCCTGAGGGAAGAAGACTGACCTGGACAGTTATGAGAGTTTTCTCAGCAAAATATCCTCCATGTGCTGAACAACAGTCTATTCATGATGAAGTAAAGTTGGAAATGAAAGCAAATGTAAAAAGTAAAAAAAAAAGCATGCTATCTGAGTTTCACCATTTGCCAAAGTGATTAATCTGCTGTTTTGCAATGGCAGCAAGTCTCCCTTTTCTGAGTCATGTCAAAGATTTCTCACCAGGCATCCTAACAGAGTTTTAGTTTCTGCAGATGTTTCTACTGAATGGAACAAGCCGATTTTTCATCTTCCAGCTAACTTGTAGTTGAAGCCGGATGACAGCTTACAAAGACACATCTCTCTGCTCTACGGTCAAAAACTGAATTTAAGCATCCCTCTGGTCGGTCCAGTAGGGACAAAAGGAACTCCCAGACAGGAGGTGAAAGACGATCCTCCCCATCGAACCACTCAATCTCTCAGTCCTGCTGCATCTGTCCACCCTCCGCTGAGGACCACTCAGTCTCTGGTCTAGTCTCTCCCTGAGGAGGCTGGCTGGAGGCTCTCAACCCTCAAAGTCATTAAGATAATTAAGACGACAGTTAGAGGGTTTTGTAATAGCCCAACACAATTATATCTGCATGGTGGGTGATCAGGGGCGACAAATTTATCAGACATCTGAGCCAAAATGATTTGTTGTAAAGTAAGTCAGGCTAGTAATTTGGATTTTGAACATGATGGGCCGGCTACTACTAAGACGTTAGACACTGCTGCTTTTAACATTATAACTGTTAAACCTCAACTTATTGATTTTAGCATTTGGCTCAAAACACTGTTATGTCCAAGTACGTCTTCACAGAGCTGCTAGCATGGCTGTAGAGTCAGTCTTGTTTATTTTCAAATCTTTCATTTGATTAGCGGAAACGATGAACATGACAGTGTTTGGTGCATTTCAGTGATTTGGTTTGAGGTCTGGAAAGAACTCGTTCTTTGTCCAACAGTGGGCAAATGCAAGTTTTAACATTAAATGGCGCAGAAATGATGAGGCCTCTGGAAAAATGAATACCAATCTCTTGATGTGAAGTCACACAATAAGCATCTGAAGTATTAATTCTGTTTTGTGGTCAAAGCTGCTACCCCTGAGGCAATAGTGTCTGCTTACTTGCTTGAATCAATATCACTTATTTACAGTGGATCTTTAATTATGTAAATCTCTCCCTAATTAGAATTAATTGATTGAATTGTTGTGGTTGTACGTATCTGCTAATGGTGGGTTGCCTTCCCTCAGCAGGATATTCCTTGAAATAATGAAATATTGACCGATCAAATGTGTGTCTGTTTGTGTTCACATGTCATATTTGTATGTCAGTCTCTAAGAAACCAGATGTGAGGTGCAGGATTGTTGCAGGCGTTGGAACAAACACAAAGTTCAACTTTTAATGTTTATTGCAGTACTGACAGAAATATAGTCACGAGGGTACATCTGAGACCCAAAAACATGTAAGAGACAGTGCTGCATTAACAGTGCTGTGTGATTTGAGAGAAGCACTGTGAGCCAAGAGCCTGTTTTCCCACATAAAGAAAGAAGTGAACTACTTCAGGAAATCCTGATGCAAATAACAGGTGGTACATACAGTGTGAAGTGTTCGTTGTGAGTTGGCAACAGCTCTGGTGAGAACAACTGCCACGCTGAACGGAGTCCAGTGTCAACATTCAGCCATATTAAAGCTTGGGTGTTACAGGATGCAATATAATACAATTGGAAAAACAGGGTTTTGCATAACTTGCTGGTTAAACTCTGTGAACTGAGTGAAAAAGTGTGTTTTTTCCAAGATTTAAGTAACTTACTCTGGCATAATGACACCACAGAGAGAAGTACTTCTAAAGGACAAAGGGTGAATTCAATTGTTAGACGACAAAACGATTAAACTTTATGGACTGCCTGCTCTTTAATTTTAAGATTCTGGATGATGACCCTCAGATGTCACCCTGTTTTATCACTGAGCATCAGACTTACTGCTCACTGGTAGGTTTCCAGCAGTGGTACCCAGCTTCTCTGTCTTAAAACCAAACCTCTTCGGTATCATTGTGACTTATAATGTTTGTATAACCGCTTGTTTCAGGCTGCATACGTCTGAGCTGTGAGCATTTGTATTTATGCATTTTGGGGGGTATTTTATGCCGACAGGCATAGAGAGATGACAGGAAACAAAGGAAAAATGTCCCCAGCTGGACACAAACGCAGGGGAAGTTGCAGTTTATGATCTCTGCCTTCTAAACCTAAGAGCTATGAGTGTTTTAATCAGAGGGTGATTTTTCTCATATTGTTTTGCTGAAAAATATCTAGAGGCCTGAAGAAGAGGCCTTTTTCGGCATTACTCAAGCAAACAAAGATTATGTCTAATATCTAAAAGTCTAGGGATATTGAATTTTTCCCTTTCCTTTCCAAACAGTCATCTTGTAACTCCTTGAATTAGTCTGGACTTCCAGGTTAGAAACTACTTCTTTAGAGCATCCGTTGTGTCTGCATTCCCAGGATGAAACAATCAGTGGGAGGAGATTTAGAGAGACTCACCTAGATCATCACAGCAGACCTCCATGGAGTCTGAGGAACAGTCACTGAGATCATCAAAGGAGGCATCTGTGTCGTCATGGACTTGAAACCTAGAGTAAAGAGATAAATTCAAATGTTTTAATGAAATAAAAAAAAAAAACTGTTTGAGTTCAACTGAACATGGAAAACAGTCTTTTTTAAAAACAGATGGCGATTCATAAGAGCTGCGTCATCTTTGATGTGTCCTAAAAATAAACTGCAGTCTGTGCAACACAGCTTATCTTCCCATCTTAAAAGGTGAAACACTGCCCTCACCTGAACCTGAAGGGAGCAACAGCAGCCATGTTGACTTTCCCTGGCTCACTCCCTCTGCGTGGCATGTTGTGTGCGTGATGAGAGGACTTTGATTTGTTATTGGATATCTCTCTCTCCGAAGCTCGCAGGTCCTGGTTGGAGATGTTCCTCACCTCTTTTTGGATGTTGCCCATTCCTGCTGAAGACACGCCTGATATCTCATTCCCATTTGCACCTTTAGCATACAGCAGACGTCCTCTTCCTTGGCCTAACTGGACATTAGCAGAGAGCCGGCATAAGGCGTCGTCCTCAGTTGCGTTGTCCACACTCCTCAGGCGATATTTTCCAAAGGTCCAGTTTTTGTTGGTGGTTCGTCTTAGCTGGAGATCTCGCAAAGCCTTGTGGGTCAGCGTGCTGGTGCGGAGGTCCATTGTGTCTTTGGAGCGTGGGGCTTCTCTCTTTGGTATCTGAGGGCTGCTGTACGCCGAGCATGTTCCATCGGTTCGCTCTGTAGCTGCTGGGCTTCTGTGAGAGTACATGCCAGCCTTTTGCTGCAGCAGGTGGCTCTTTAAAGCTGCACCTCTCAGCAGCTCTGCAGGACCAGAGGAAACGGTGGACGAGGAGTAGGAAGGCCGCCTCTTGGCAGCATGCTGATACTGCATTGTGGGATTGGGGAGGCCACCGTATTGCTGTTTGGAGTCCATCTTGGAAAGAGGCAGCATGCTCCGAGGTAAAGGCAGACTCGAGCTGACACCTGCGTCGCTTTGACTCTGAGATATGACTTTGATATTCACTCCGCTGCTCATGGCTGGTGAGTGCCACTGGGCCGAGATCTGCCAAAGAGAGGGAGAAAACGACTCTAATTCAGAGTAGGAACACAAAGCAAATGTGGAAAACAAAATTGCAGCCACAATATGAACATAAAGTATTCAATGTGAAAATGTGAGGAGGTCCAGATTAAACTAAACAATAAAAGAGGAGTAGAAAGAATATAATCGGACACAAGTTCAAGTGTTAGGAGCAGAGGAACCTTACTGGACCAAAAAGGCTACACTTAAACCCTCTTCATGGCTAACACGACAAAAGGCAAGGTACAGCATATTGAGCAGGTGCAAAAGTGATGACCTAAATATCGCGATCAGCCCATCAAACAGAACTGACAAATAGCTGTTTTACTGGGCGTTACGTGCCAGACTATTTCTCGGCCGAGACGATCAACTTCCTGTAGTCCCCGCCGGGTCACTCTCTTTGTGTGAAGCTAAGCTAGCCAGCTGTTGGCAGTAGCTCAGTCTTCTCCTCTAACTTTACGGAAAAGTTTGACATTTGACATTTCCAAACAATGAAAGAGCCAGCATGTCTCCATTATTGTTTGGAGTTATAAATTCCTAACTGTACTGCCAATTCCAAATATCAAATGTATCCCTCTGGCATAAAATTAAAAAAACAAGACAAAGGAGAATATAACAAAGTTGTGTGACTCAAAAAAAAAAAAAAAGATGTTTTCTGGTGAAATTTCGATTGTCCTGTGCAGGTCTATAAAACACTTGTTATTGGAAGACTTTGCTGTCTACTGTATGATTGATAAGAAGCCTTCATTCAAGATTTATACTGTAGAAAATACTGTAAAACAGCTGTGCATTCCAGGACGTCTGCCTCACAGAGGGGACGTTTCTCACCACAGAGGTGCTGACTAAATGTGAATGTAAGTGAGTGGGAAAGAAGAAAGGGGTCGATGGTTTGAGGGGAAGGACCATGATACTGTTAGATATCAATTACAACATCAAAGTAGCCTCAAGGACCGAGATCCAGATTAGTCACCAGTTCAAATTCCTTGACTGAGAGAAGCACTGAGATAAAGAAATCAAATAATGAACGCAACTCTACATCAAATGCTATTGAAGTGACTTTTAGTTGCACTCTTGAGTGAGAAAGTGAAGAATCTGAAAAAAAGAAAAAGCTGAATAAGGATTAAAAGAAACCACAGCATTTCTCTGGAAGAATTAATCTGAATTATGTCATCATTAAAATTAGGCTAGATCAAAAAATTATTAAACAGCTCAACACAAAATCAATCAAAGCATCAGCTGCATCTAAAAAGACACCATATGTTTCAACAGCTTTTTCTAATGTATTCCTGGTCCCCTAGCCACAACCTCCAGTGCGAGACGTGCTGTGAAAGCCAGTGACAGACTGACACCACTTGGCACATGCAGCAGGAGAACGGCTCCTTTCAGGCCATGCCAACACCGGCTGTCCCCACTCCGGCCCTGCAGACAGCACCTCCCCTCCAAAGAGATAATGGTGGGGGGGCTTCATCAGTCCCCCGGCTCCATCACCTTTATCATGTCATCCAATGCTGCTGACTGACAACAGTGCAGGATGATCATGATCTTAACTATTTAATATTCATGTTTTTACAGGACAACAGTGTTTTGGTTCAATGTTGTTTGAAAAGGAAAAAACTGAGTGAAAACACACTGCAGAATGGATAAGAAAAACTTAATCACTTTTCATGTAATGAGCATGCTGCATCTTAATAAATATTATCATTTACAGATTATGATTTACAAATCCCTATCTTTTATTTATTTACTTAGCATACATGTGATTCTGTGTTTCAATGGCCCCTCTAAGATATCTACCTTGTTGTACATGTTATGGAAATTTGACCTGTTGGTCTTGCGTCTGAATATGCATCAAAGTCACCTTTAGAAAAAGTTGCAAGGGAAAATGTAATCAGGGCAGAGTCATGGCTCAAAGCTGAATTGTATGACTGGTCGAGCTGAAACGATTAACCGATTAGTCGCTCAAAAATTGAATCTTCAAATCTGATAACGGAGAAAAGCAGCGGATACACACGTTTGAAAAGAAGTAAATAAAAATAATCTGCAGATCATTCTAACAGCTGGTTGAAGCCTTGCTGTTAGATTCATGCAAGGACTACAAAAGAATAAGAGAGAGAGATTAAATGCACATCTTGTTCTTCTACGTTCTGAAGAGTAGCATGATAAA
>JBCAUF010000061.1:24709431-24722683 GCA_038406115.1 Haemulon aurolineatum | reverse complement strand
CTAAGCGTTATTTTTACCATTTTTACCATTATTTATACATGTCATCAGACAGCAAAAACTGCCCATCATAACCTGTGGTGAGTTTTAAAATGTCTTGTTTTGTCTAATCAGTAATCAAATACCCAGAGATTCTCAGTTTACCATTATAGAAGATAAAGAAAACCAGCAAATATTCATATTTGAGAAGATGGAACCAGCACATTCATCAGTTATCATAATAATTTCTTAATCAATCATCTAATGATTTCCACTTAAATTACTTTGATGACTCCCTGAATCTCTGGACTGAATATCACAAGATCACAAGTAATTTATTTAGAATAAAGAATGACTGTGCTATCAAAGTACATGTTGGTTTGTGTCAATACTGTATCTTGCAGTGAGTGTTCATGGATACAATTTCAAAACAAAAACATCTGTTTATGGCTAATTGAGTGAATTGAATGTCTGAGAAATCAAGATACTGGATTGCTTTCATGCAGAAAATACCCATACTCTTATAGAAATACAGTTTTGTCATAAATCTGTCTCATTTACTTATTTATAGCATTGCCTGCAGTGGTCCCTAATGGACCCAGAGATACTATAGTGAGGTAAAATCTAATCAATCTAATCTAATTAGTTAATCTATTAACTTATTTTTCAAGTAAGAAAACTAAACACTTCCTGATTCCAACTTTTAAATTAAGAGGATGTGTTGTATTTCTGTGGCTTATGTGGTAGCAAACTGAACATATTTAGGCTGTGACGTGTGGCCGAGCAAAACAAGTAATCAGAATGACACAATTAATCTACAAAATAATCAGCAGATTA
Organism: Haemulon aurolineatum; assembly: GCA_038406115.1. Taxonomy (NCBI): domain Eukaryota; kingdom Metazoa; phylum Chordata; class Actinopteri; order Lutjaniformes; family Haemulidae; genus Haemulon; species Haemulon aurolineatum. The sequence continues at coordinate 24,721,870 of JBCAUF010000061.1, read as the reverse complement.
ATTGCTAATGAAAACAATTGTTAGCTGTAGCCCTACAAAATCAAACTGTTGACAAATGTTTAGGAGAGCATGCATATTATTTTCATCCCCTCCCCTCTTTAATATTTATGAATGGGCCAGTAGTATTCTTAAAGATTGTCGGTCTGTGCTGTTCTGAGAATTGGGGACTCTGTCTATATTTGTGTCTTTATTCAGTGGAAGTGGAAGTCGGGGTGAAAGCAGGAAATGTTATCTTTCTGGGATTGGGGCCTTGAATGCTTCTCCTTGTCGGCCATCACATTGCTCTCTGGCAGAGCACCATGCTATTAACAGCCAGAGGTGACTGGATGATTTTGTCCAGCAGGCCTTTCTACCAATGAGACAGAGCAGTGCCTAATTAACAAAACAAAAAGGGATTGGCCATGTGAAAAGCCAGATCCTTTGGTAGTTTAATTAAAAAAAAAAATCCTGATTTATTGCAAAAGAATAATAAAGGTAATCAAGTCGCATATCAACATTAGATGACAGTCTTTAAAAGATATCTCTCTATATTTACCGCATATTTCCATTCTTGTAACACTATACGGTCAACTGTGTGGTGGAATGCCTCTATAGTGGAGCTAAAAGGGAAACACAGTTAAGACCCACTGGGGCAGTAGACCCAAGTGGTCCCCACGGCTGAGCACTTCAGAGGCAAAAGGTTTTATTTTTGTCTTCCAGGGGGAGCTGAAATAGCCAAGATGCCTGAGAAAGCGTAAGTGTATTGTGTTTCTGTTATTGTTTCCATTTCCAAATCAGAGAATCAGTTTCATACAGCAAATAGGATTTATGTATGTATGGAAATATAATATGGAAACTATCAGATAATCAGTCAGTTCATTAACATTTCTTGCTATCAGCATCTGAACGCTAACATCTCCATGTCTGTTGTGTTCTTTCTTTATTTTCTGCCTACAGGCTGGAGGTAAGATCTCACTACACACAGCTCACCAAGAAATCCAACTAAGATTATCACTGAATATGTGTGAACACTTTTATTTTAAAAAAATAATTATTTTTGCAGAGGAAATCTAAAATCTCAGCCTCTCGCAAGCTCATGCTGAAGGTGAGTCCTCATTGCAACTCTTAAAAGGCTGTGTTTTCAGCCAGAAAGGCACAAAATTCAACATTTACTCTGTGTGTTGATATTTCAGAGCTTGATGGTTGCCAAGGCCAAAGAGGAGCTGGAGCAGGAGATGGAAGAAAAAGAGGAACAGAAGGAAAAGTACCTGGAGGAAAAAACTCCTCCTCTGCAGACCAGTGGCATGTCCAAAGCAGAGCTACAGGTGTCATTTCCCTTTCACCACAGAGTTGTTCGTGTTTGCAAACTAAAAATCTGTAAATTCTTCACATTTACAGAAAGAATTCAGGAGGTGAGAAAATTAACAACAAACAAGTCCCTCTTATTCTCTTCACAGACGTTATGTGAAGAGCTGCATGCCAAAATAGATGTGGTGGATGAGGAGCGGTATGACATCGAAGCCAAAGTCTTGCACAACAACAGAGAGGTAACCGAGCGCTCGTCTGGAAAGATAACAATGAGAAGCACTGATGATTCATTTCCATGTGACACATATCTGCACCGATGTAGTCCAACAAGAGCCGAAGGTCGATGCACACACAAAGTTTAGTTATATCAACTGATTTCACAATGGACAAATGACCTCAAGTAACTTCTTCTGTGCGTTCTCTATAGATCAAAGACCTCAACATCAAGGTGCTCGACCTGCGAGGGAAGTTTAAGAGGCCCAACCTGAGAAGGGTGAGGGTCTCCGCCGACGCCATCCTGCGCTCACTGCTGGGCTCCAAACACAAAGTCTCTCTGGACCTTCGTGCTAATCTGAAATCAGTCAAGAAGGAGGACACAGAAAAGGTGAGTTTGGAAAAAAAAAAAACTGAACACAGGCAGAGATGAAGAGTTGCTTTTGGCCAGAAGACACAAGCCTGATTTATTGTGCTGTGGCAGAGGTTTTTGTGGTCATGATTTATGTTTGCACTTTAAGCCCTTGGGCCCATGTCCATATCAAGGGAAAGTGGCAAAGTGAAGTGAAAGTGAATCAGTTTTCTTAGCTTCCAAAACAAACAAACAAAAAAAGAACCACTGGTGCAAGAATCAAGATATCAGACAATGTTTTAATAAGGAATCCTTCTTCCCAAGGGGGACTCTGTTCAATAGAGAGGCTGGAGCTGAGGAAATAAACTCTGTCAGACATCTGATGGAATAATTTTTTAGACTTGCGCATATAAAAAGCGTACATGGAAAGACTTTAAATGACCACTTCTCTGTAATCCTCTGCGTGCAGGAGAAGACGGTGGAGGTGAGCGACTGGAGGAAGAACGTGGAGGCCATGTCGGGCATGGAGGGCCGCAAGAAAATGTTTGACGCAGCAAAGGGCCCCAACCAGTAAACGGATGTTGTTGATGAAACAGCTGACATTCATCTCACTGCAAATACCACTCGTAAACTGAAGAGGGTAAAGCATGGTACAAAACATAAATCCATAAACTGCTGAGCACTTCACAGGATCACAAGGAAATTGTTTGCTATTTTGTATTCTGTACGTTTTCCCCATAAAAACATCCACATTTCCTGTGTGTTTTGTTTCATTATCACTGAAATAAACACAGCATATGTCTCATTATTTGTGTGTCTTTTTGACTAAAGAAAAGGAAACGTTGTCACAATTATTACCAATGTAAATAAGGCAGATGGACAGTGGCCTAAGAGCAGACCTGCAGAAGAGGCAGACACCCAAACTCGCACTAGTACACATACCCACTGTTGCATGATGAGGTGAGGCAGTGATACCAGACAGGATCCTCCAGCTTGAAGCTCTCTCTGTAGCGGAGACTTTAGCTCCACAAATCTGTCCTGACACAACATGACTGGCCTGTTGTTGGCAAGTAAGCTTCATCAAACACTCAGCGGGACTGGGCGTAAACAGTTCATACAGCCCAATGCACTGAAAAAGGTGCGTTTGTGTGTAAGGTACAACAGGTGCAGCATGTCATCTGCTCCATTAACACGGTTCTTTCTTTTTCTGCCACCGTTTTAGTCTCTAAAGAACAGAGCTGCTTCGTTTTAATGAGTAATGAAAGAAACTCACAAGTGAACAGGTAAATGTACGGGAATATCTGTACTATTGAACTCATTCCCAGCAGCCATATTTACCATCCTCGTTACAACCTCGTACACTATGCATGTTACATAGCCCTGCTCATATTAATGATAGGTGAACATATTTTATTTACAACAAAATTGTATTTTATAGTCTTTCCAAGATGCAAGATCCCGAAGATATTTAGATATATAATCTACAGATTCCAATTAACTCAACTAATCAGTCTTGATTATGGAAAATATATTAAATAGATATGAATGTTTTCAGTCCAACCCCTTGAAATGTCAGTGTATAATGATGAAAATCATTATTAATTTTAACAACCGGTGTCTGTAGTTGTTGATTCAACTAATAATTTTAGCTCTAGTGTTTGATTTGAGTTTCTCTGTCTACGACACTGATAATTAATTCTTACTTTGTTCATTCTAATACTTCTGAGTCTATCACCCCCTAAATGTAATCTTGTATAAAGAGAGATCTCAACAGATGACCTACACATAGACAGTACCAACAGATGCTTTGGCTGCATCCTCTCCAGTACTCTTTTCTGCCACAAGGTGGCAGGATCATCTTACAGTCAGTTTACTGAGAACCAGCAGGTTTCAGCCTGGCAACTAAGAAACAAACATGGAATAAAGCTTTGTTTGACTGACTAAACATACTGTTGAAAAGGGTTTATCAGTCATAAGTCGTAAAAATATAGAGACTTGTTTGAGCTGAAGATCCTCGTCAGAACAAGTGCCGTGGTTAATCAACTTTCTGTTGTTTGTTAGCTGACTCAGGTGCCAGGTGGGTGAAGTGGGATGAAAGTTTATTCAATCAAATTAAATTACCTTGATTGCATAGCTGTGATTGTATGACTTTTCAACAATGTTACACAGATTTTATTACAGCACTTTCAACAAATAATATTAAAGTTATTGTAATTGAGAAATGTCCATCTAATTTTTCTGTGAGCTCAATGATTCGAATAGTACATTATGCATTCAAAATAGGCATGTGCAAATCAATATTATTTTTTTTTCCTGTAACAGAAACAATGTGCCAAACTGTTAATTGAAATAAAAACAATATAATTTGAATGTGTATGAGTGTGCACCTTCTTTACATACAGTGTAATAAAACACAAACAACACTGATCAATTTGTCTTCAAACGTCTGATGTTTTAATAAGCAAAACTTTTTTTATTTCATCTTGTAAACGACCACAGGACACACCACAAATATTTGAAACACATTTTGTCTAACGGGAAAAATCCAGCCAGAGGCAAACCAGATTGATTCTATTATTCGAAGCTGCTGTCGGCGATTCTTGAGAAAGATCGTTGCTTGTTGAGTGCCATTCCCAGGAGGTTAAATACTTGGATTGGGTTGAAGGCTTGGGTTGAGTCCGGGAAAGAAGGTATATTGACGTTCTTGCTGGCAGCCATTAACTACTTTTAGTGCTTCATATTAGTATACATGTGTATCAGCAGCTAGTAATGTAATATAACTACTGTACTGCAAATAGTGGAAAGGCAGCAGAGTTACCTTCAGAACAGATTAAAACCCACAGCCAGACCCTACAAGCTTTCAGAGATTGAACAATGGCCTGTTTAGAATAGGTGGGAACATGGCCGGTTTCCAAAGACATATTAATAATTGAAAGAAGACAAGGGCCAGTTGTGCTACTGACAGCTCTCAGCATGGAAGTAGGTAGGATGTCTAATTGGCAGGAGGAGGACTTGGTGGAGCTGACGATTTTGATTAGATCCTGCAAGGAAATGGGTGGAAATTGGGTCAGGATGACAGCTATGTGCATTGAATGAGTTCACTAAGCCCTCAGTGTTATTATGATCTAGGAAAGGCAGTCTGTTGCTACAGTAAACATGGTGGAGAATCTGTGTGCATGGTTTACTGTTTTAGCATTTCAGATGCTTGTCAGATAGACAGTCAGATATAGAAAGTAAATTAAAAAGGTCACAAACATGGTTTGTCCCACATGTCCAATTGCAGCTTATCAATATTTAAGCCATGAGTAAAGATGAGATCAAGGATGTTACCACAGGTGTGAGTGGGGCCTGACACATGTTGAGAGAAATTGAGTGATTTAATAATATTTTTTAAATGAATTGCACAGTTATCAGAAGGATCATTTAAATGGATATTAAAATCACCAGCCATGAGACAACATTATCAAATTTAATAATCAATGCAAGAAAATCACTAAATTCAACTAAAACTGCATTATTTGTGCCAGGCGATGGTAGACCAAAATGCAATAGAAAGGGCTGAAATGCTCAATTTCAGCCACCATCAGTTCAAATGTAGAATACATACAGGAATTAACAATAAAATTTTCTGTGTACAATGGAAAGACCTCCTCCCCTACCAGTGGGCCTGAGGGCACAAATAAAGGAGCAACCAGGTGGGCAAAGTTCATTTAAAGACACAAAATAATTGACATTCTGCCAAATCTCAGGTCACAGGAGATAAATAAGTCATTTAGGATAAAAGTTTTTCATTATTAATGGATCGAGCATTCAGCAATGCCATCTTAGGAGAAAATGGATCTGTTATTATTAGTTTTCCCCACCAGCAGAAGCTCCAAAAAGTCAAAAATAGCTTTTGCGATGATGCATCCTAGACCTAATCCCAGAGGGCTTTTAAATTTCTTATTTGGCTTAAGTAGGAGAATTTTCTCAACACATGAAGGAACACTTCATACTTCAGTTTCAGGGGAAATAAAATCACATTCAAAACCACCATAATTGGAGATGCATGGAGTAAAAAGTACAATATTTGCATCTGAGATATTGTGGAGTACAAATATAAAGTTGCATAATACTCAGTACAAGAACCTCAGATTTGCACAGTACTTGAGTAAATGTGCTTAGTTACTGTCCACTACTACACACACAAACACACACACAACATAATAATTATCACTTTAAAGTCTGCAGTTTCTAGTTACTAAAGGTTTTTAGTAAATAAAAATCCATTAAATGTCAAATTTGTCAGATTCCCGAGGGTTCCCTTTGTTGTTACCATGAGTTTCGATTTGAGCTTGTCTTGACTGACTCCAGACTTGAACTTACCCCCCAGCCAGCTTCAAAACACCATCAGTCTGTCGGCGGAGGATTTCCATTCAACGAGCCCCACAAACACAGTCACTATTGGCTCTGGCACATGGGAGACATCTGCTGAGTCATAATCCCAACTGTGAGGGTCAGATGCAATATAAAAAACAAACACTGGGAGTATCAAAAGACTTGGCATGCTCATGAAGGGTGTTGTTGAAAACACGTTGTTACATGTGAGAACGGAGGGCAGAAATTCAGAGATTAAAGGGCGAAGGGAGTGAGTTTCATCTTCTGTTGGCAACCTGCTATGGGAATAATGCTCAATTACTTGATTGCATGACACATCCAGTATAGGAGATAATGTGCTGCTGTTACATAATGTTGTACAGTAAAATCTGAGTGATGAAAGCACAATCACAATAAGAAGCGACAGTAAATAATGGAGGCTCGAGCCCTCCCTTGCATACAGTAGCTTCATGAGGATTATTTCTAACTTTCCTTGCGTCTGCCAGACCTGACATTACTGAAACCTCTTGAGAGCCATAATCCCGTACTGCTCAGGTCTAGGTTTTGTCGTGTAAAAATAGACAATACAAGTCCAGGGAGAATGCATGTTTTCCCATTCTAGCTGATGCCATCTGCCATCTGTTTGCAGGTATGTGCCCACCCATTGTAGACTTGGGCAGCTTGCCGCCATGTGATCCACCACTGGGTTTAAAAGCTTATGGCCCACGGGGATGGGCACAGTATACAATTCCCCATTGAGCCCAGTGTGAAGCGCACATCGCACTCTCTCGGTAAGTCTGTGTGCTCTTCTGATATGTTTTCTTATATGTTTTTAAACTGTAAATTATCACTTGGTGTAGGAATTTCTCAGACATTTGGGCATACTGTAATTTGGCATCAGCTCAGGCTCTTATCGAGGCAAAAGCGCTCACTGTCCTGCTCTGAATTGGACTTATTCTTACAGGTGTTGCATCCCAAACATGTCAGACACGGAGGAAGCCACATACGAGTGAGTAAATGTACAGTACACTTCTTTTAAGGAGAGTAGAGTGATGATCACAAGATGATGCCAGCACAGGTGGAATCAGTTGTAACACAATATCTTTGTTGTGTTTTCCTCTTCTTTCAGGGGTCAACGTAAGTCAGTTTTGTCAGTTCACACACATGTGCAACAGGAGTCTTCACAGTATGTAATTGCAGTGTAATTGAATTCACTAGATCCGGACAGCTGCTTGTTGTCAGCAAGACCCTGGGGCTGGCTGGATGCTACACAACTGCTTCTTGGACAAAAATGCATGAATGTTGTGAATTCTGCCGCATGTGTACATCTCAAAAATGCATTTATGTCCAGGCCCATGTTTAATATACTTGTGATGCACATTGCCATGGCTGACGTCTGCTCTTTACCTCTCTATGTGTGTATGCTGTGAAGAAGACGAGGATATTGTTGGTATGTACTTCAATACAAACAATATCTATGAAAACAGTGCAAAACATTGCTTCTAAATGTATAAACCATCAGAGGCTGCATGTTTTGTTTTTTTTTGCTGCCACTTTGTCATCTGCGTTACGCACTTGAGCCTTGGACTTGGACATTTGTAGTCACTTAATGTACTGCGTCTGCTAAGCTGCTGGCATCACTGCAGAGCACACTGTATTTTTGGCATGTTGGTGCCACTGTAGAGGCAGCTGCTGCCCTTGAGCTCTCCTGCGGGATTGACCCCTCAGTTAGGCCTGTTTGCCTGTCTATCTGTGCGGCTGGAGATAGTTCACCTTCTATGAACATCCCAGTGCATCTGTCCTCTCAGCTGAAATGGTGCAATGGGTCGCCATCAAAGAGATAAAGGCGCCGTACCTCTATTTCGGTCCCCTTTGTGAGGCTGTCCATGTGGGCTACTGTACAGCGCCACTGTCCCTGAAACTAAGCAGCACCTGTCTCCCCCTTCGTGCACGGCAGAGCCGCCATCAGGGACCAATGTAGGTCAGCTTATGTTCTCAATGGAGTACCTTGGGGAAGATAGTGGAAAGAGCACAATACCCACTTTCATTTTTACGCCGGCTAGAGGTCCTCTAAATGCAGGTTGGCTTACCTTGTTTGAAGAGGAAAGAGGTCGAGTTACCCTCTGTGGCCGAAGGGACTCTGACTGAAGGCTTCGTGTCACTTTTTCCCACAAAGGCCCAGTGAGGAAAGCAATGTTGAGAACAAGAACACAGCTTTCTAAGTACTTTGCAAACAGTGCAAAAGCTAAATTCAACTGTGGGAAAACTGGGGGTTAGGGAATCAGAACACATTACTTTACATCTACATCATTTTTTATACCTGTTTTTATGAATGATATTTGCACAGCTTCATTAAAAAAGGATTTAGCTAATATGTTGCAAAAATGAAATAGTAAGAGTATACGAATCTGCTGTGCACAAATTTCTCTTTATTGTCTTTGTCTTGAAGGCCCTGTCAAAAATACATGTAGATGGCAGAAATACTGTTGATCTAAATGCTGCATGTCGCACTTTTTGCTTGCTAACCTTTCATGCTTGCTTTGCACAGAAGAGGAGGAGGTGGTGGAAGAGGTAGCAGAGGAGGAGGAGGAGGAGGAGGTAGAAGGTAGTATTGCTTATGCTAATATCTGTTTGCATGCCAGCAATAAATAGATATGACTTTAGTCATAACACGCTGTTGGCAACCATGTAGTCTAATGACATTTTCCATTGTTAGTTTATCTGCAGGAGGTATTGGTAATGTATAATAAAAACAACTTGACAATGATGCATGTCTCAGATAATACAGTGGGTTTTTTAAAAGTTTATTTATCTTAATGTTTCAGTTAATTTGCTTGTTTCAGTTCACTGACAGGACAATGATGATAAATAAGGCTGATGATTCTTTCAGACACCATACATGTACCTGTGTGCCTGCTAAAAATGCAGTTATTGTTGAAATTTTCATTTCAAGTTGTTCAATATGGTTTAGAAATGTAAATTCAACACTTAAATATAGAAAAAGTGATCATCTAGGTACAGTATGCGTTACAGGTAATGGTGAGTTGAGTATTACAGATTTCAAACCTGTTTTTTTTTCTTTTTCATTTTGCCTTTTTTGCCGGAGGCCTTTCTTTGAGACTGCAGTCATTTATCACTAATACCGTTTAATGGATGAACCGTTTACGAATAATTAGATGAATCAGAAAAGCAAACAAGGCATTTACCATGACGGACAGGTTTACTCTGTCGCTGTCACTGGGCAGGGACTCAGGTGTGGAAAGAACATAAGTTATCTGTGATGATAATCTGAGAAACACGCCTGCATACCTTTCTGGCTCCAGTCCATGAGTGCTGACAGGAGCTGGTCAGCTGCTACGTGTCTGAGGTTACTCCACCTGCGTCTGTTTTGACAGGCAGCTATTCCAACCAGAGGGAAATGTATGTCAATCAACAAGGACACATGATTTATTTGAACCACGACTTGCTCAACCAGGGAGATTTTTCTTTTTTAAATCTAAAACATGTAGAAAACATCTGTCAACAGCGACATATTGGCCAACAATCACCACTCAATTCAACTTAAAACATACATTTTTGAAATCTTCCTGCTCATTATTGTCATCATTCTCTTCATTATCTGCATGTCAGTGTGAGCATTTCTTCACCTTTTCACTCAGTGTTGACTTCACACTGACCCTTTCATCTTTCAGCAGATGCTGCAGAGGAAAATGAGGGAGGTATGTGCAGGTCATTTAGGAAGTACAGACTTTGTTTGTGTGACAGAGAAAAAAACTTTTGACACGTTGACTAAAAAAAAACAAAAGATTTTATGTTTTCTTTTTGTGGATTCACAGAAGAGGCGAAGCCCAAGTCAAAGTAAGAAAATGAGTTTAAAAATATTCAAACACATAATTCCCCATGAAAGACATAATAAGATGAGAAGTTTTTCATTTTTTCCATCCTCCTCAGGCCTGGGTTTGTGCCCTTGGCAGCTCCCAAAATCCCAGAGGGAGAAAAAGTGGACTTTGATGTGAGTTCATCTCAGGACTGATCAAAATAACACCTGCAAGCTGTCTTTTGGGCAGACTGTTGGATGACGTCTCCAGCTCACAGCTCAGCTTCTTCCTATGATTTCAGGACATTCATCGAAAACGAATGGAAAAGGACCTGCTAGAGCTCCAGGGTCTGATTGAAGCTCACTTCGAGAAGCGCAAGAAGGAGGAAGAAGAGCTTATTAGCCTCACAGATCGCATTGTATGTTCTCACTCTCGCCCAGTTCTATAATTATGTCTTTTTGTCACACTTAGAATTGACTGGATTTGTTTGGGTCTGGGTCTTTTCTTTTCAGGAGAAACGCAGGTCAGAGAGAGCAGAGCAGATGAAGATCAGGGCAGAGAGGGAAAGAGAACGGCAGATCAAAGCAGCTGTAAGTATGTTTTAAACAAAATACATATAGATCATAACTGTGAGACAAACACACTTCCTAAACCCTGAAAGATTCTACCTAGGTCCAAGACACTTGTCACAATACTGCAGATGAATGATTGAAGGCATCATCATTTTTTTTTCCACCAGGAAGAGAAGGCGAGAAAAGAGGATGAGGAAGCAAAGAAGAAAGCCGACGATGATGCCAGGAAGAAGATGATTCTGTCCAACTTGAGTTTCACTGGATACAAGGTGATGATTATGTTCACTTTTTCAAATTGTCCAATGATAAGTGCCAGTGAACGCACTGTACATGTGCATTACATGTGCTCATCCAACCAACAGACACAGACTGGGCCAAAACGACAAACGGAAAGAGAAAAGAAGAGGAAGATCCTAAGCGATCGACGCAAAGAGTTAAATGTTGATCAGATGAGCCAGGACAAACTCAAGTACAGTGAAATAACAAAACTTCGCTGCTTTCTCAGTACATTCCATGATACGTTTCAGATCAAATAACCAAACGAGTTATTCATGAAGCACTCTCACCTTCGTGATACAGAGAGAAAGCTCAGGAGCTGTGGGACTGGATGCGCCAGCTGGAGGCAGAGAAATTTGAACTTCAATATAAGCACGCGAAGCAGAAGTATGAGGTGAGATGTCATAAATCCTTGTAGTGTCATTATAATCACCAATGTGTCTGCAAACAAACAGAGTCTAGGGCGCAAGCCAAAATATCAACATACGGTCACAGACAGATTTATGAGAAGATTTGCGGTACATGCAGTTTTACACACAATGTTACAGCCAAAGTGACACTCAGCCAAAGGTCTCCTGTGCTTTGGAAATAAATGAAGTAGTAGAAGGAGAATAAACTAGTGACGAGTGAGAAATTGAACATTAGTACACCTGACTGTTGTAGTGCTCTACAAAAACAGTGAAGTTTATTTAATTAAGAATGCATTTAAAATATTTACACTTAACTTTTTACATATTTATGTTTGCACTTTTATTATGTACATATTTGTACATTTATCTCATTCCATTTATATCTGATGAACAGTAATGATGATTTATTGAATCTGCTTCTGTGATTCTTTAACAGTCTAAGTCCTGTTAGCTTCTGATTGGTTAGTTCAGTCACATGAGAGCTTAGAAGTAGGAAGTTATTGTTGAAGTAAAAGTACAGCTTGATAAAGTTCTCCATCTCCATCCTGCTATTTCTTCCCATTAAGAGTGATCCACACCACCACTCATCGAACCCTCACGTTACACTAGGTTTCAAACAAATGTCAGACAGTCAGAGTCAGTTTGGGCCAGATGTTTACAGCATTTTGGCCTTTCCTGCAACTTTTAAACACATCTTTTCCACAGGTCACTGTGCTGAGAAACCGGGTCAGTGATCATCAGAAAATGTAAGTCTGTTGTGTTATAGATGCTCATGCTCGTGCACAAATTGTGATTTTATTAACAAATGCACTGCATGTGAGCAAGAACTGTGGCTGGAGTAGAAGTCTGAAGTGTTACAAAATATCACTTCTGTGTAGATCACCTCTTTTTATACCATAATAATCTAAAATATGTTTGTCTATGTTATGTTTTTGGACAATAAAATAAATAAATAAATAAACCCTTCATCAAAAAAGAAAAACAAAATTAAAACAAAAAGGCAGAAAGTAAAATTAAAGTAAGCAATAATCAATAATTCCCTGCTTTGACTCATAAATCTGCCCTGATGTTCACCCGTCGACCTCATCATGTTTCCACCTCCTCCTGTTTCTCACACTGCTCTGGTCTCCATTTGTGTAAAGTGGCTTCAGTAAC
>JBCAUF010000061.1:24653037-24668225 GCA_038406115.1 Haemulon aurolineatum | reverse complement strand
TGTGAGTCACTTTTAAATATTCACATGTTCACTACAAAAATGGGCTTGGTGTCTGAGTGCCACAGGCAGATAAGCTGAAACCTTTCAAAAGACGGACTACCACTTTATCAGTTTGGGGCTTTTCATGGGATTTGTTGACAGTAAGAAAATAAAACCAGACATATCCTTTAACTAAACTGTGTTTTTTGTAATAAAGCATTAGAGCACAAACTTGCTTTCATAAAACAGTTGCTGCAGTGATAGTCTTTACCTTTATGGTGATGTATTTGTTATATCTTGAACTAAAACCAAACACATGCATGATTATTGTAATCTAATAAGTCTTTCAAACATGTTTACCTGTTTTCTTGTGCGGGTTTTGCCTGTCCTCAGTTTGATGTACCTTGCTATCAATTCGTTGCGACCTGTAACAAAAAACAGAAAGCGAGGTGACTAACAAAAGCAAGGATGCCAAAATACAGAGCAAAAGATGTAACAACACAACATTACAGAGGTAATACCCTATATTGGACAGAAGGTGGCACACTTATCATACCTTGAGTACATGTCTTGTGTCAAAAGAACAACAGTGTGACCTTTCCCAGAGCTCCTCAGACTCAGGGCAAACACATTTAGTCACAATAACACCTCTGCTTCCTATTGGAGACTGTGTTTTCAAACTGGATTTCTAAAAATTCTTAAATTTCTTGTTTTCAGCCACGGGTTTCACACCTCCTTATCTACTGCTCTCGTGGCCCTGTAGCCTAATTACAGTTTGCTTAGAAAACAGAACCATGTTTTTCATGACATAACATCTACTCTCGACATTCTGCACAAACAGGTTGTGCAGAGAGCTTCTATTCTGGTCTTTCATGGTCCCCTTTACATTCAGTGCTTTGCACACGAGTCAACAGTCGCTGCCTTTTCAGCAGTGGGGATCAGGCAAAAAAAATTAATCTCGCTGTATGAGGAGTGCAAAAAGCATTATTATGTTGTCTCGAGGGAAAATCAGTCCATCAGTCTTTCTCGCTTCTTGTTCGTTGCCAAGTCACGTTTACTGGGTTTCTGTGGCTGAAAATTGGGCCAAAGGGAGAGGTTGAACCGCTGTATCATTATGAATAATGGCTTAAACTCTTCTAAACTTGCTGACAGAAATTTACACCGACAAAAACTGGTCAAGATGTGCCTCCTTAAACACACACAGACACACACAATAGACTGTGTGTCTAAGAAGTCTACGGTTTAACAGCCTCTAGAGTAACCAGACACATAATGACAGGAGTAGCGAGTCCTGTTTTTTCACACACTCTTTAGCACTTGGCCCCCAGAAGGCCCTGGTTAGAGCAATTACCATAAAAGTACTGCAGGCCATCTCCAGCAGGCTTGCAGCACTCACCATACTCTCCAACCAGTCCGCCCGGCGGTCAGCCAGCAGAGCAGAGCTGAACTGTCTGCCGATACTGAGTTAGCCCGTCCCCCTCTGCCCCGGGCCAAGGATGGACACGCCCGCTCCAGCGCCTCCGCATTCCTAGCATTCCTCTAAGCCTGTCACATCTGTGCTAGCCAGTCTGATTGGCCTGGGCCTGCGATCACAGCCAGAGCTCAGGCGAACACACACATGCTCGTACGCACTTCCAGCCCTGGGAGAAGCAGGGGTTAGGGCCAGGGTGAGGGCCATTAGGTTGGGGTAGGGGGTCGTTGGTTAGTGGGGCAAAAGGGGCAGCTGATGCTGTAACTCTTGAAGGAAACACAAAGCCATAACTGTCTCTGCCAGCAACTGCCACCTGGCAGCAAAGCAGCCCCTTTTCCCAAAACAACACAACTGTGTGACCCGGCACTCAACGGACAGCAGCACCTGCTGCCGACCGTCCCAGCAGAGGATGGCAGAGAAAGAACAATGCCAGTTCGACCCCCACACAACTGTCACTCTCAATCTCTTCAACTGAGGAGCAGAGGGGGGGAAACTTTACATCATCCCGACCAGAGTTCTGCTATGGATTTCACAGATATCTCATTGCAGAGTGCCGCATACTGAGATACAGACTGATCTTGGTGCTGCAGGTCTTACTGAAATGATAAGAGGTTCTCTGAGGATGATGACATGGACTCAGGATTGTGCAGGGCTGTAAATTAACAGCAGACTTTCAGGACTTTCCAAACTGACGTTGTGTAAAAACAAAAGCCTGAGCTAATTCTCATGCTCATTCTCTCATGCAAAATGTTCTGGAAATTATTTAAAAATAGCAAACCATATACATTTTTTGTAAGTTGCTTCATAACAGTGTTGAGCACAGTAATTGTTGGTACTGCGTGGTAAATCAAAAATGCATTTTGATCATCTGTTGAACAGCACAGTCCTGTGGTTGTGAGCTAAGATGATATCTCCAGTTTTTCCACAACATCTGGTTGGTTTTGTGATATTTTAAATTACTGCTTTTGTTCTATGTGATATACAGTTTGCTGCAGAGGCACCAACTTTGAAGTGGGTCAGGCAAATAACTCCAGTTTCAAATAAATGTTCATAAAGTTGAGCGTTAAAAACGTCTTGGAAAGGGAATCGTAAGACCCACTCTCCAGCACTTCTTTCTCTGCTCTGTGGAAAAACACAAACTGGATCACGATACCGCTGCAACATATTGAACAAAGGCTTGCTTTTGATCAGCTGTTACATCCTTAAATCATAAAGAGCACTACTTCATGGCAAAAATTATAGTTGTTCCTTTGAACAATAGCAAACACAGAGGGAATCTGTGCCAAATCCCTCATCCTCCACTTCACACCCTTGCATCACTTTAAACTGCTCAACAGAACTTTTTCAAAAGGGCTACGGATCACTAAAACCAGGAGGGTACGCCAACAAAAAGAAATCATTCACCTAAAGTAAAAAAAAAAAAAAAAAAGCCTCTGCCTGATTTTAATGTGACAGTGACCCAACAGGACTGGTTATATTAGTCGATCCTTTTTTTAGACACATTGCTCTCTCAAACCCCAACGGAGAAAATATGAAGGGTGTGATCTCTGTGTTGTCAGTGGTAGCTGCAGCCGTGGCAGCCGAGATCTGCTCAGGCTTGAGGCGGCCGGGGTCAGAGAGACGGTGAAAAGGCCGGCCCGACATGACAGGTGCACGCGAACGGACACGCAGTCGAACGATCGCAAAGCACAGCCTCACTGCCTCCCATTTCCCCACACTCGCTGTCTTCCCGTCTCTCTCTCTACCCACTTTTTTTCGAGCTGCTTATGATTCCCTTGTTGATTGCTCAACACCCACTCAGATCGCTGCAGGCTGCCATTCTTAACCTCTTCCCTGACAGGACACGCCTATCTTTTTCTTTTACTACACGACCGCTGGAATTTTCCACTTCCACGCTAAGATAGTGAGTAAAAAGGTAATCTCTCCTCACTCCCCGAACCCCCTCATCCCTCCCTCCCTCTCTACGTCTCTCTTGCTCTGTCTCTCTCCTGAACCCTTTCTCCACCCATATTCTCTCCCCTCCTCCCTTCTCATAACATTGAGGTAATCCTAAATTGCTAACATACTGCTCAGCCATGACTGAAAACATTCCTAACATCTCAGCGAGGGGGCTGACAGGGAAGGCCTGCTCAGTCATCATTACAGAGAGCTCTGCTCCCCCCACTCCCCCTTCTCTTATACCTTTACACACATCTTTTCCTCGCCACTCTGCGCATGCACCGAACCTGCCGCTAATTCCCAAAGTGGCCTTCAAAGGTCAAAATAGACATAAGCCTCCTTCAAGCGCTGAAATCTTTCTCTTTCTTTGTACCCAGGGTGCTTTGCAGAAGTGACAGCTGCAGGGCTGAGAGAGAGAGAGAGAGAGAGAGAGAGAGAGAGAGAGAGAGAGAGAAAGAGAGAGAGAGACGGTGAGAGAGAGAGAGAGAGGTGTGCTTGTGGTTTGACATACCTGTCTAGGCCAGAAAACGCAGGGGAACAACATGTCAGTACAGCCCCAAAGCAAAACAAGACAGGCAACATTTTTTTGACACACACGCATCTTCTTAAGACACTTCCTCTGAACTTAAGGGCTAAAATGTGCCAACTTTTCATTTCTACCAAGAACAAACGTCTCCGAGCCGAAACTATTCTTTGAAGATTTCGCTTATAGTAACTTAAAAAGACACCAGGCACAGACAATCACCTGCCGGTTAACTTGAACTAGTACGCTGTGTGCTCATGCCTCTCTGAATGAGAAACTCCAAGGTACCAAAGTAGGCAAATTTGGTTTCTTGCCCGTTTGATGAGAACATTGATGGTGCTCTCATATCTAACAGTTATGAGAGTCTAGTATATCTACGTCTAGTACAGCAATGTAGCTTAGCTTGACATATAGGCTGTAAACAAGTGAAGCAGAGAACCAGCCTCCGTCCAAAATGTATCAAAATCTGCCAATGGGTTATTCTAAAGCTCCATAATTAACTTATTTTGATTTTTGTATGAGATATATAACCGGTTAATTGGTAGGTTTACGAGGTGCTGGTAAGTGGATTTTGTATCGTTCAGACAGAAGCAGGCTAACTGTTTCCTTCTGTCTCAAGTCTTTGTGGTCAGCTAAGCCGATCAGCTGCTGGCTGTAGCTTTATGTTTACTGTGCAAAAAAGATGGAAAAGATGATCGTGCTAGTATCAAGGATAAACTCCCGAGCGTGGTCATAGATACAAGCACTATAATACAATGCACATTTTATGAAAAAGGTTCGGCATAACGTAAGAGTTAAATATATCCTGTGATTAAATCACAAAGTAGAGTAAAACTTCTTTAAGTGTTGATGTTCTGAAACAACCAGAGTGATTATTAACATGTGGGCCTCATTAAAATTGAGTGTTATGTTCCTTTGAACTCTTTGTCACCCGTGGGCTACGTAAATGACTGGCAATGTTACTGGGAAGTCTAGACAGGTTTGTAGAGCAAAGAGTACACTTGTATAAAGCAGTCATCTTGCTAAGGCAATGGAAATTTGCAAAGGTTTCCCACCAAATGGAAAAAAAAAATCCTGGCAGAAAAAGTGGATTTCCCAATGGGAGGGATGACTTGCCTGCTTTTGGAGGCCACTGGGAGTCTGAGACTGCAAGGTAGACAGTATTACATACAGTGCAATCGTTAACATTCCCCTACCCTCACGTCAGGGCAGCTTTTAGATGTCTGAGGTAATCACCTTGTGAGAAGGCTTCTTCTGGGGCATGCCTCGGCTCTGCCAGCAGAGCCTCAGATGACTTATTGTAAATGGAGAGGGTGTTTAGTGCTCTTGAAAAAAACAGGGCTCTAAAAGGGGTCTTGACAGTTTGTTGCTAAGGGGGCAGGTTTGTGCACGGTCTGCCTCTTTGTTGACGTTCTCATGACAAATGTATGGAGCCTGGGACACAACACTGCCCTGCTAAACAGGGCTGAAGAGTTATTTAGGTAAATTTAGAGATGCCTGCGATGGTTTGTGCTCAAGGTCTGGACACCAACGAAAAAACAAATTGTGAACAAGTTTTGCCACTCTAGAGATTCATAGACTAAGTTTACTAATACAGCTGTTTTTAAGAAGATGCCCTTCAAGTTTGCTTAAAATTTAATTTGGCTAAACGCAATTAAAAATTAGTCTGACTTGACTGGACATGGTATCGTCCAACACTTTAGTCTGTATCCAGCTTTTCTTTTCACTGGATGCAAGTACTGTAGTGATTATGTTCATTGTTGATCAACATGTCAATTCGATCTACAATCAATTACTGAGTTGGTTAGTCCATCAAATGCCAGACAGTAGTGAAAAATGCCTATCATGGGCTGCTAGACACCAAGGTAAGGTCTTGTTTTGTCTAACTTAGAGAGGCTGGACTCAGTGAATGTTTGGCATTTTTGTTTGATAAATGACTTAATTCATTAGTGGATCATAAAACCACTTGGTTCTTGACTAATTTTCTGTTGACTAATTGATCAGTCCACGACTTGTTTCCTGACTGCGTCGCTCCTGAAGACAGGATCAGAGTAACAACAGAAGCTGAAGTGGCTGAGTAATCTCAGGTATGTGCTTCTCCTTGAATATCGAAATCTGCCTCACAAATGAGAGGACGAGATTCCATCTTGGGTGAATCACGCCAAAAGAATCCCATCTGACGTCAAGCGCAGAAAAGCCACCAAAAAAACAGAGCCTCAAAAACAAACACTAATGCTTCTAAAATACACAGTCTGTCTGAGACTTTGGTGGCAATGATTGATGGTTTTTATGGTTTCTCTGAAGCAGGAATCAATTTCAAGTTTTTGAGACATGATGGACAATAATTAAAGGGCTGCAAAGTCTTACAAAGCATGGCTTGAGGGAGTTGAATTACGATGGTGAAAATAACATAATTTGCCCAAACCAGAAAGAGGTTTGTTGAGGACAGCGGCGAGTAAAACACCAAAGAAGGCAGCACAGTTCCTGTCAATCAACATTTATTGCTGTTCAGCAAAATTTCCAACTTCAAATGCTAAATCTAATTAGGAGAGCGTGCACTGTCTCAACAACAGGAATGGGAAAGTCGGATCAAAATAATGAGAGACAAATGCCTTCAATTTCCTACACCTGGATGTCAGTGATTCTACCAAAGAACTTGCCAGCATATCCATCTGGAGTTTTTCAGGACATTAAGGGCTCAACACCTGCAATTTAATGAACACGCTGCAGGAAACAGCATAACTGTTCTCAAACCATATGGATGTTTAAAATCTTGGACATGCCAATGCGATGTCTTTGTTCCTGAGTCTTGAATCACGCTGTGCTAATTATCGCTAATTTAACTGAACCATCCGGCATCAAACGCAAACACTTCTCCAGAAACCAGCTCCGACCAGACACCTACGGGCAAAACTCTCCCAGCAATACCGGTGTGGGCAGAAACGAACACATGACGCTCAGCGATAAAGAAAACAAAGGGCAGGTTTTGCGACCGAAAGTGTGGTGAGGAAGAGAGGAGGCTGTAAAACAGTGTGCATAAAAATAGGCTGTAAAGAAAAAGACAGGTGTAAATCAAGGGGAGAAGAGGTGAGATGCTCTCAAGACAGCAATAACCCGCTTTGAGACTGCTGGTGCAACTGGAAGAACCTGCCCCTGGGTCACAGCACAACAGGTACAGACTTGTTTAAGAGAGCTCTGTGTGGAAAGAAAACATTCACCTCTGTGTCAAAGCTGTGACATGAGCACAAGAGGAAAAAAGTTTTTTTTCTCATTTCTTTTCAGGGCACTATGGTGGATGTTTGTTAGTCTTGGAGCCACAACACTCTGTGGAATGGATGGTTTTCTCATTTTTGTGCATTCATTATGGAGCTGATTTCCATGTAATTGTTGTTCTTTTGTTGCTCTGGCTGTTATCCAGTGTACTCACCATACATCTTTCCCTCGTCTGACAGGATGATTTTCCTCCTGCCACAGGGCGGGTAGATGGCTAAGGCCTCCTGGAAGCTCTGCTCGATATCCGGGCTCCACACGCCCTCTGCGTCCCCGTCCAGGGTCTTGTCCTCATTGTCCCCGTCCAGCCCATCTTCTGGGCTACCGTTGGCGCTCCACTCGTTAGACGCAATGGTGGCGGCTCCCCCTGGGCCCGACCCCGAGCCCCAATATTAAAGGATCTGTAGAAGATCTGTGAAATAAAGATACAAGTTCCTTAGCTGTTTTTGTTGACTGATAATCAAATATAAATGATCATAAATACATATGAAACAGTTTGAAACAAAGCAAGTTACAGGATATTGGTATTTATGTTTTTCTTATGATCAACAAGACCAAATCAACAATTCCTCAGCAGCCAAAGCCTGACAGCTTATTCCTCTGTGCCACAGAGCTCCTTTGTAGTTTAAAAGCATTTAAAAAAAACATAGTTGAGCCACACACCCTTGCACTGTAGTCCTTTTTAGTAAATCCAACACACACTACCCTGGTGACGCATCAAATCTGTACTAATCCACCGCTGCAAATAGTCCCCAACAAATGCACTATTTACTACTGCTTGAGAAACATTTGCCACAGACAGGGTGGGAAAGTGCAACAGTAGTAAGAGCTTTGTTGCTTTTGGTCTATTCATGGGCTTTGTTGGTAATGACGAAACTATAGAAAATCACTAACTTTTATCATTTAATGCTGACACTGTTAAGCAAGAACTATTTTTCGAATAAAGACTCTTGACTGCTAAAACCGCAGTATGTGCATCTTTGGAATACTAGAAAAGTCAGTAAGCATGATGTTATTTTTAGCAGAAGAAAATACCATCGTAGACTGCCTGTATCAGTTTTGGTCTAGTGGCAAAAGTTGGAACTGCAGGTCAAGTGACGCAGGCAAGAAAATTTCCAGTTGGACAACATTTGAAACACTGTCTTCAGATGTCTCACACTGTATAATTACTGGCCACTATTTGTCTCATCAACATATTGCTTTTGAGTGCGGAGGAAATCAGAGAGGTATGCGGAAATCTGAAAACCCCTTGTGGCATTTGCTCTGGATAAGGAAGTTTCACGAATCCCAGAACGGCCTCAGTATAAGACTGCTGCTCGTCCTACATCTTTGTACAACGCAAACAACAACACTGCTGATATCCACAAACATGATTCAACAGGATGCCTACCAATGTTTTTTAAAAAAATTTTTTTTTTATTAGAAATATGCATTGTACAATGTATTTGTGTAACTGAAGATCCAGACCTCCGCAAGTTCATGTTAAGTATAATGAGAGATACTTTAGTACAAGGAACGTCATTCATCTATAGGTTACTTTGGTTTTCTATGACATTTTCTTTATTGCAGTCGTTAAAGTTGTATGAATAAACAATGTTAACCGTAATTATTACTATAATTTCCTATATTTTATTTCTCTGAAATGGCCAAATGAATTCAAGATATTCCATAAAACGAAGTTTAAAGACCTCACTAATCAGCACTGGCCTCAAAGAATTCTTGTGGTCTGGGAACTGTGTCCCAATGTGGTTGGCTTATGGCTGACTGCAGGCAAAGATCTTAAGTATTTTTCAAGCTGCCTTTTCAGTATTGTATTGTTTCTGAAATGGACGTCTATGAGGTAACCATGATCCTCCCAGGATGCTTGTGTTTCTGCTTTAGCATTTCTGCAGATGCTGACAAAAATAAAGTATAATGGATAAATAGAGAGTGCCAAGAGGAGTGATCTTTAAAAATTTCGCTGATTATAAATGACCATTTTGAGTTGATATGATGTTTTTGAAAGAGTGTGATACATTATCTGCTTTTAGTTGTTTTTTCCCCATTATAAGCTATATTTTACCCCTTTGATGAGGTTTAGTTTGAAATATAGTTAGAGATAGTCAGAAATATTAACAGTATAATTACTATAACATCAAATCAACCTATAAATAAAGTTTAGTTTCGCAATGTGATTTGTTCCCGAGGGCACATAAAATCTGTGTGATTCTTCACAGTATGATTACATTAAAATTGTGTAGCCAAGGAGTTGTTTTATGTAATTTGGACATAACCATGATAAGAGATTAAGTCTGACAAAGTCTCATTTGCTACATGAAAATATGGCCACTCGTAGTTACTCTGAATTCTCCCTTTGCTTCCTCTTCTCTGTTTATCCCTTACTATTCAGAAAGATTCACACTTTCTTATCGCTGCCGTTAAACCGAATCACCCGAGAACCACAAACTGGTGAAAAAGCAAATCTGGGGGGATTAGTGATGCTTCCTTTCATTTCCCATCATCATTTAACGGGAATTACAAAAGATCAAAGGCGAGAAGACCAGCTACACGGGTCCTGCAGTGATATTCCTCCACACGCAACATGGAATTCATGGACGTCGCTGAACCCGAACGAGAGTTTGACAAATATCCACAAGTCAAGCTGCTAATTTTAGAGGAGAGGGTATTGGTTATGGCGGACCCTTTGCAACAGGGTCACGGTGTTAAAACTCAACACTGAAACGAAGCACTCATCAGCAGCTCAAGTGATCCATCTCAGCCCTCACAGATCACACAGCTGGATCACTCCCAATGGCCGCCAACAACATGAGACTAAAGTTCGGGTTCGTGTAATCATATTCCGTCCTGCCAATTTGTGGATAAATGCACGGTACCGATAAAAAGACAAAAACAATGTGGATATGTAGGCAAATAAAACAATGAATAGAGTTAGAGCTTTAACGGCTAGCTGATCGATTAGTCCTTTGAGAAAATCAGCTCATTGTCATTTTTCAAAGAAAAAATCCCATAAGGTCTCAGGGTCAAGCCTCTAAAATGAGGATTTGTCTGTTTTTCTCTGGCTTGTATTACAGTGAACTAAATACCTTGGTGTCATTGATTGTGAGTTGGACAAAAAAGCTGCATCTAACGATTATTTTTATTATCATTTTCTTGATTTAATACTTTGTCCATAAAATGTCAGAAAACTATAAAAAATGTCCAAGATCTTATCTTATCAAACCAAAAGTCCAAAGTTCTAACATGTTACAAGAAAAGAATCAAATCGTCACATTTGAATATTTTTCATTGTTGCGTGAAAAATGACTAAAATTCTTGTTCATTTACAAAAATAGTTGCCATTTTATCTTATGCGACAAATGAATTAGTCAACTAATCATTGCAGCTCAAGTTTGACTGTGATGGGCATTCTTCACCATTGACTGACATCTTGCTAACCATTAATTGAGAAAATAATCATTAGCTACAACCCTAGATGGGATTTAATCCACTTAAACACTATTGCATTAATGTTTAAATAGCTACCTCAACAGTTATGTCGGCCTCTCAGGACATTAGTCATAATGATTTGACTTGTTTCATTCTCTTGTTGTCAGCTGCTGCGTGTTGGTACAAATTAAAAATGGGAACATCTGTAGACGCAAAGCGCCACTGACATCAACATTAGTGTAACCCTTAAGTACACATTTCTGTCTTGGCCTACAGCACAGCAGATGCTATTTGTGGGGTCTGGTGTGAAAACGTCTTTCAGGCGGCCCAAAGTATTTCATTAACGAGTGCACAGGTGCTGTGGGGCAACAGCTTCAGCACGTCCGGGGCAATAATCAAAGACTGGTGGCAACAGTGTGGGAGGGAGTAAGGGATGGGCGGCCGCTCTATTGTTTATCTCCAATTTTAGCTGAGAAAACACCGCAAACCTCCTCCGCACTGCGAGCTGTGAAGAGCAGCAAGTGGCGCTCGGTGGCGCAGATCTGACGCCCTCGATGGAGCTCCAAGTGCTCACGAGAGCGTGTTCAAGTGAGGTGCTGCGAAAAGAGAGGCTCTTCACCAAGAGAGGGGCCTGAATTCCAGACATGTCCTTATTAAGAAAGGGCTGCGAGTGCTCACTGTTTCTCCTCCTGCCTCCCTTGTGTCAACCCAACGCCCTCCCTCCCGCCCTCCCTCCTCTGCGCCCCCCCCCCCACCCCCCCTTCACCCAGTGCTCAGAACGTCTCTACCCAAATAAGGACAGGAGACCAGGGGATGCGTGTATGGGAGGAGTGGGTGGTGGGTGGGTGGGTTGGTTGGTTGGTTGGAGAGCAGAGGGGGAAAGGGGGTGTGTATGTGGTGGAGGGAGGAGTGGGGGGGAGCATTGGGGGGGGAGGGGGGTGTTGACCAATTTAGGCGTCCACTTTGGGGTCTGGAAAACAGTGGGATTGTTCCAGCTGGAATGCAACATCAGCAGTGAACACGCTCCCGCTTTGTGACGCTCCGAGCTCAGACTAGAGGCAGGGCATTGTCAGTGGAGCCATTTTTCAATACATCCTCTATTGGAGTCACAGGATTCAAAATCAGACAAAAGTCATGACTTCATGATAAAAGTGGGTGGTAAATAAAGCTACAGGGACAGTTTTATGGGCTCAAGTGTGACAGCTAGTTTGACAATCGTATGTGGCTCCAATAAAAGTTCAAGATGGAGGCCTCTGGGATTCCGCTCTCGGGCTTGATTTACTGTCAAAACGTCATTCGAGAAGAAGAGCTGTTGTAATTAACATATTGATTATATTAGGACAGCTGTCACAGACACACTGTAATGTCCCTTTGAGCCAAGTTTGGGTGAGAAACTCTGCAACATAGTGATGACTCAGCAGGCAACAAAAAATAAATTGCAGTTTCATACAGCTGCACACATGAGCGCATACAATACATATACAAAGACAGTTGCTTGACAAACCGACAAAGTTTTTCATGAAAGCACAAGCCTTTTTCTGTTTTATGTTATAATAAATCTAATATCTTCATGTTTTGAAAAAATCTTGATAGCGTAACTCAGTCTTTTGGGAATTCTGAAAAGTAGCAAGTGATTAATTGAGAAAATAATTTCCAGATGAATGGATAGACAAAGCAATTGCTGGCTGCAGCCCTCGGTCCCAAGCAGAAACCTGTGTCTGAGACTGTCTGGCAGGATGGAGGGTTTATTGAAGGCTCTTGATTGAATGACACGCTGCTCTCATATTTAACACAAAAATCAGGGACACACCTCCCCTCCCACTCTCCGGCAGTCAGGCCACGGGACTCTGAGACCGACACGCTACAGAATTCCAGCGTGCAGGGGGAATAACGCTGCAGAGCTATGTGCCTCTCACGTTCATTCAAACGACGCCATTCATGCACCAGAATCCCTCTTCCCATTTTCCCAGCCCCGAAACCCGGGCGATCACATTGCAGTCTGTTTTCAGCAATCGGCTTATCTCTGCTCCGACTCCCATCTATGAACCAGCTAGGGTTTATTGGCACCGCACTGAGTTTCCTTTTTTCCTCCTAGACAGGATTGTGCGCGGTGAAATGTCCCAATGAATTCCAGTAATTCTACTGAGTCACTCTGAGGCTGCCGGGTCACATGGAGGAAAGCTGTCTGTATAGCCTAAATCAGGAAAGGGATTCCATCACAGGCATTTGTTTAGGTGTGCCACAGAGTGTAGGAAATCCCTTACAAACACCTACAGGCAACAAAACAAACCGAGTCTCTGTGTTTCAGTAATAACAAGTGGACGGCATGGCATTCAGGCTGACACAATAACACTGATTCACTCAGAGAAAGCCGAGCTAACGTTTCTCTTTTTTACATTGCCAGTTTTTATTCCTCAATTTTATCTTCCACTGAACATGAGATCATCTCGGTTCCCTCGCATGGACCAACCAGATGGGTTTCTACTTACGCAGTGGAATTCAAAGACAAGACCTTGAGTCAAGATTTTTCTGTCATGTCTCCGATTTTTATGGCCTGATGGCAACATCTCTTCTCCAGTCCGCTGGTGAGAGAGGAGCATTCGTCGAACCTACCCACATATAAGACCAAACAGGATGGATCACAGAAATATATTCAGAGACTAAACATCCCACCATGAGAGCCATGTGAGCCCATTGAGCTAGGACAGTAGTATTAGTCTGAAAAACCACAGTTAGGCAGAGTATGCGTACAGTAAATGACTTGTAAGTTCAAAGTTTTATGCCTCTGCAACTCATTTCACAGTCACATCATTTATTTCATTGTGAAGCTTTAGTGTTTCCTAACTTCTGCTGTGGTTTCTCGAAGCAACTGAATTTCAACAGAAAACTGGCTCCTCCTCATACGCACAACAACAGTCAGAGGAAATTTCATTTTAATGATGTCAAGACAGCCTGATGCATAAAAACATGGACTTTTTGATGTTACTCGTTAAAAACGCCGTAAATACCAAAAGGCAACCAAACAAACAGATATGTGCATTTTCTCAGGCCAGTCCACACAGAAAAGTCTGTGCAGAGAACGACTTTGAATTGCAGCACAGAGCGGGAGCATCAAATGACAACAACCTAAGAGGCCACCATCTCTACGCACCTGGTGCATCGGTCTGAGGACATGCACAGTCACATTTGGAGCTTGGTGCGTCTATTTGGTGCCACTGACGGCACTGATTATCACCTTATAAAGCCGAAACACCAACCTGTTTCCTGTCACCAAGACATTTGCTCACTTACACATCCAGCACATATGGGGCAACACTCGCATTGGCGTTCCTGCCCACCAGATGAATGTAAATCGACTACTCACTCTTCTTGATGCTCCATTTTGGTCTCCACCTTCTCCTGAATTAGATCATCTGCCTGTTTAGCCACGACTGTGTTCTCTAGCTAGTTGTTAACTTTGTCTGTCTGCTGTTTGGTGCTGGGTTTATCAACGCTGATGCGAGCATTCAGCGCGAAGCGAAACAGTAAGGTTGACGGTTGTAAAACCGAAACAAGGGGCCTAAAATGCAAATAAATGGCGATAATTCTCACATGGTTCATCATCATCACTACATGTGTACATGAGAGTGCGTCCACGTTACACATTAGTCATTAAAATATGTTAAATGCTGATTATGGTAGCTTTAAGGTGGAAATTTAAGCATACAAAACTCTTTTTTGCACAATACATTGATTTTCGTCCTATCACACGAGAACTCTACGTGACAGTCAGCCTCCCCCTCTTGTCCGTAAGTCTGCACACTCTCATTACCGTGACTCAAATCTACTGACTCATGTCCCGAAGCAGATTGTTAACAGATTTCCTTCAAATCTGTCTCTTCCACTTTGGAGCCATCAAGCCTGTAGTGTTTGCATGTCTCTCTGTCAATGCCCACTGGCACGGTGCACTGTATATACAGTACCTCCATCTGTTTGTTAGCGAACACACTACAGGATCTGTTCATGTCTTTCAAAATGCAGCCTTTGTTAAGTTGCTGCGAGAGTTGGGACACTTGCTGGCAAAGAACAGACCCCTGCTGGCAGCTGAAAGCCCCCCTGCTTAGCTGAGAGTTAAACACACCTCCACCGAACTTAACATTTAAACACAGTAACAAATCCACAGCCCGAGACTCCTCCACGAGAAAACCACACGTCTTGTTAAGGTTGAGGGGTGCTCACAGATGTCACAGTGAGACCCCCCTCCCACCCCCTCCCACCCCCCACATGGCCTCCCTCCCTCCTCTCTCTCACACACACTCCAACAGCCACACAAACACACACACACACACTTGACAGGGGAAACAACAGGACTTGGTGGCAGAAGGAGCAGCTGCTCTCTGAGGTCAGATTACAGATAAAGAAAACATTTTAGGTTCCAAGCCAGGAAAGCTGCTCTCTGAGAAGAGCTGGAAACGGCGCCTTATTCCACACGACACACAGAAACGCACCCAGATGCATCCATCAGATGCAAATGCACACACATGTTTAGCCGTGTTACAACCGCTTGATGCGGGGAAATAAATAGGAGGTGATGAGCCGGCC
>JBCAUF010000061.1:24615343-24632278 GCA_038406115.1 Haemulon aurolineatum | reverse complement strand
TTTTCCTATTTTGTGTTAATGTAAATCTTCATATCTTTCTCCAATTTGCTGTTCTTTCTTCATCACCTGCAATATAACCTTTCATCTGGGTTGTCTAGACACAGCTTAAGGTAAAGTCCATGGGGGCTCAAACCCCTTACCCTTAGTCCTCCCACAAAATATCCATGTATGTTTTCTTACTTGCATTTGTCTGTATGATTTGACCTAAAATATATCCATTTTCTTTCACATTGAGTAAAAAGCCTTTCATAGTTGAATGATTAAACCTTGTACAAAGTGACAGGAACACTGTGTCACTGTCCAAGTCACAGAGAAGGAGGTCAGTGTGATTGCGGTCAGCGGAGACAGTAAAGGTAATCCTATTAGACGTAGATCCTGCATGCATGATAGAGGTCTATTTGTGTCCACAACTCAGGATAATGACAACATGGTTTACATTTGTCATATTTTAATGAACTGTTGTGTTAAAGATGATAAATGTTATTTAACACCCTACCAAAATAAGCATATTTATCTGTTATATTTTTCTATTGAACAATTGAAATAGGCTACATTGTTTTGTTTTTTTTTGTTGTTGTTCTCCTTTTTTTCAGGCAGTAATTTGAAATCTATTTTGTCTTGCTGCTACCACAGAGTATTTTCCAATGATTGGTTATGACTCTAGTTCAAGCATATTACATTATTATTTTAAAAAAATGTATCTGCAACTTAGAGGCATTTTTGCTTCTGATTTTGGCCTACTTTCTGCATTTGAGGATTTTTTGACTATTATCTATAAAAAGCTGATTAATTGTTGATAAATACGGCAATACAATAAAAACACCCTTCAAAGTAAACAGAGAGGACATTAAAGAAGGAAATGACATAAGAGAGGAAATGCTGTTGCAGTTGCATTTGGTTTGGACGTCACCGAAGAGGCCCTGTAAGTGGTTTGGGTGACTGGATTACTGACTGCCTTCAATCCCTCATGCGTGCTCTTGCACATGCATTGCTCCATAAACTTGCACATTATAAACTGAGATGCACCTTGCAGGCAGTCCATGTTGTAGCAGCCCAGAGAGATGTATTCCACTTTTGAAATCGTGTCTAATCATTGTCACTGTTGAACACCTTTCTTGCTCTGATGAAATACTTCCTGTGCGGCGGCTTGTATACAGATCAGTTACCTCACATGTGGGTCAGAGATTATGTCTGCATAATTATTCCTCTGATTCAGATTTAAATAACTGAAGTCTTCTACATCAGAATCTAATCACAAAGCAAAAAACAGAAGAAACAAAACAAACAAAAAATTGAAAAATAACCGCAGAATACATTCAACCCCAACTTTAAACTCTGCATGGACAGTCAAACTTTATATATTGTTGTATGACATTAACAAACGTGTTATTTAAGTCATATTTGTTATCCTTTAGGACTCACTGGTTCTCACAAATTCCATGTCATCACTAGGCAGCTGAATGAACACTGAGAAGTACATTAATCTTATATGAAAGCCAATAAAAAAATCCACAAAACCTCATCCCCACCCTTTTACCTTCTCTGCAGACATGCTGTGGCCTCCGACTTCAGCTCTACCACTGCTTCTCTTTAGAGGTCAGAAAATAAAAAAGCAGGATTCTCGGCGGAGATGATGAAAGAGTGAGAAAGCCCTGTACTCACTGTGTCTCCATCAGCAGAAAGTTGTTAATAGGATTTATGTGTAAAGCCATCTGCTCTGTAGAAACACGTCAACGGGAGAAACCAACAAAGGCTCGGGGAGGAGGGAGAAGATTTGTTTATCACGTGTGTCCACTATCTAGAGATCTAAAACTAATTTTTGCATCAGAGGTGGTCGTACCAGTTGCATTCAGTTGTCAGTTGCCACAAGATTTTGTATCTTCTTTTTACCCATTGCAGTGTAGGTCAGACCACCAGTTGTATCTGCAGCTAAAATCTAACATCTTTGTTCCCTGCTTCCAGCTTCAAAAACTGGAAGTGGATTTTTTAAAAAGTTTAAGTCTAAATAAAAGATTTACCCGAACTTGTAGCTGCGGGGCTGAGTCAGAATCCTCATCCTCTTGAACCCTGGGGCAAAAACAATAATTTCTATGTGTTATTACTTAAATTTAATGATATTAATTCCTTGTTGTAGAATTTCTATTATTTACACTTTTACAATTGGTCCATATGATCCTAATTGGTTTTATATGTGTGATTTAGCTATCTATCTAACCATCTATCCATCCATCCAGTGGTGTCATTTTTACATTCACAGTTCACACAGGTTATAGGAATTTGGCCGAAGTAGTTTTGCCTGGCAGCAACGATTAAAGCTTCCCCTTAATACTTATTGGTTTAGCACTGCTTGGCTACAACCACAGGAAAGTGGGTGTGTTCAGAACACATTCAGAAAACCACAAGGCCCCCAGGTAAGGGAAGGCATGAGGAGGATATCTTACACTTTCATGACCTCATATGAAAAAAACAAAAACAAAACAAGGGTTACACATAAAATTTGGAAGGTTCTGTATTGTTGTGTGGTCATGCTGACGTACCTGTCCTGTGTCCAGGCCTCTTTCACCATGTGCTTGTGGAGGGGCATGACTGATGTGCAAAGAGGTCACATCTATATTTTGCTCTTAATTAGCAGACATGACAAGACATGGCAGAAGGATATCCAGTGAAAATCACTGCATTCAAAGCATATAAAGTGTGAACATAAAAACATGTTAATACAGTCTCTCACCATGTATGTAGTGGGTTTTCTAGGCAGCAGTGTGATTGTCTCCATCCAGCTTGTGAATGCCCGCAAGGCTCCAAACACATACTGCAGCCCACAGAGGGGTCACATGACCCGACCTCATGTAAGAGGATTCTTAACAAAGCAACAAGTTCCCCCATCGACTGCCACACAACCAGGATGCTCGACCCCTCAACTGGGATTACTCTAATCAGCTGCTCACCATCTGTGAGCATTTCTAGGTTTTTATGGCTTGTGGGTAATTTCCCTCAACTGGGAAAAAGTAAAAGAGAATCAGGTACAAGCAAGCAAGCAAACAAGCAAACAAACAAGCAAACAATGTAAACAAGATATGATTCAGATGAACCAGGATAAAAGTAAATAATCATCAAGAGTCTTAGAGGGTGGAGGCCAAAAAGTCTCTTGTCTGAATTTTAGACAAGACAAAATGCAAGCATGGAGGTAGAAAATTTGAAAACGATGCCTTTAATAATATAATCTGCATTTAATCTCCTGTAGAACAGCTTGGTGGTCTGCATTTGACAAATGTCCAACAGAGTGATCGTTACAGGATGTTGCTAAAAAAACATGACATTTGAACTTTCTTAAATAAAAAGTTAATTAATCAAGAAGCGTCAGTACAGTCTGCTGCAAAAGTGTGATTTCTTCAGTCATCCACCAGATGCTGCTGTACCCCAAGAGACAAATAACAATGCAAGAAGCAGCTGTGAAGCACCAGGGGGCACATGGAGGTACTGTTCTTGAGTTTATGCTTACATTTTAAAAAAATGACTGACTCAACCTCAACTGCAACATTATAAAAAGCTAATATATATAATCATCCATTGTGAAGGTGGTTTCGTACAACCTCGAACCCTCTCTCGGTCCTGTCTGCTTGCAGTCTCAGAGCGAACAAGAGGAGACGAGAGGAGGGTCATAACAGCTGAAGTGAACAATAACACATGTGATAGGAAATAAAGCAGGGAAAGAAGCGTGTTTTGTAGTTTTATAAGGCCAGACTCTTTGTCTCTCCGCATCACAGTGCTGCTCACACTGTCCAGTCTGCTGACTGTTGAAAAGCGTCTAGACTAATGGCTTTGCTGGCATTTCTGCAAACGCTTGACAGTAACATGGCAGTTGGCAGGCGGCCGAAGGAAGGCCAACGACCTTAAGGGAGCAGCAGAGAAGCCATCAAAATCTTAAAGAGACAGAAACTACATTGAGTTTCTCACCATATACTGTGTTTCCAATCCATTTTCATGTCAGTTGTGTTTTATTACCACGAGCAAGATGGTAAACATTGTTGAAGCAATGAGAAGCAGCAGGAGTATACCAGAGAGGCTGTAAAACCAGCTCTTACTATACCAACAACTGTAACAACAAGCCTGAATGAAATGAAAACACATTAATCAAAGTTATGGTGAAGCAGGGACCATTCAAAGCAGTTGTGCAAACACTAAGCCAGGAAGAATTATGTTAAATATATAAAGGTAGAGCTTCAAGTGGCACTGACCTGTGTTTGAGGAGGGGGTGTGATGATGATATTTTAGTTCACCCATGGCCTCAGTGCTGAAACAGCACGTTGCTGAGGACGTGAACCCGATGGCACTGTAAAGCTGGGTGAATCATCAACTCAGAGAAGGCCCGTATCGCAGGAAGGACAAACAATGAAGACGGAACAGGAAAGTCTGGGGTAAATGAATCTGCAGCCAAAGGAACGATTGGTCAAGGAAGGTGGAGGTATATAAAAAAAGACAATGGCAGGGAGGTCTCATCTATCCATCCATTCATCCAGTCGCTTTCTTTCCACTTATCTGCGTCACGACATGTCACAGTGGTCTCAGGCTTACACTTTGTTTTTACACGCACAGCGGTGTCACCATGACCCAGGCCCCCGCTGTTGGCAACAGTGGCGTTTATGCTCAACGCATTGCTCTTTGCAGAGATTTCTCCAGGGGACAAACAAACAAAACATTGGTGAGACGTCAACAAGTGTTTACTAGAAGAACATAGCCACATGTGCCGTCGTACAACTCTCCAGTGCTGGGAATGCCATGATCTGTTTATAGCTATTGAAGTGCCAGAATTAGAGCAGTATTACACAGTTGAACAGCACATTTGAGCAAATATTGACAAAACAAAGATTTGATAAGCCACAGACAAACACATTGTGAATACAAAAACATCATTGACACATGTTGTAAGTCAAAAATAAAAACAAAATCTTAAAAGAGCAGCTGCCCTTGTGGTCTCTCAATGAAACATTAGACAGATGTTTGTAGACATGAACATGAACTTGCACAGCTAGCCTCTGTTGAACACTTCCACCTTGTAATGAAAAGAGCAGTACGTGCCTAGTGCCCACGATCAAGACCTGTCATCACTTGTGGAGGTCTCACACTCAGGTGAAAATGCCCCAGTACCACTTATTCCTGCAGTGCCCCCAAAGGACTCCTCAGGGGACATGATCATAAGCCTTCTCCAAGTCCACACATCAACAGTAGACTGGATAAACAGACCTCCATGACCGCCCCAACAGCCCTGCAAGAGTAAAGAGCTAATCTGCTGTTGCATGGCAATGTGTCAGATTTAATAAAACGAAAATTGAGAACCCTCCATCGCTCATTCCTTTCCTTGTTGATAACATCATCCCAGCAAGATATCAAGGGATCACAATATACCTATACAGCACATAACATGCCTTCATTGACCCATAAGAGACAAAATTCCACTGAAACATAAAATCATGTGCACAATGCACTCTCAATTGTTTGGTCCCAGTGCAGAGACAGAGTGCTTAGACACTGGCACCATGGAGACTACTCAGGTCAACTCAGTCTTCAAGAGTAAACCAAAAATCGATGCAGATGCATTTAAGGGATAGTTACCCTAAACTGAAATTCCAAAGTCTGAAGTCTATGGTAACCAAGAAGAAAACGTCCATAAAACTGCTCAAAATCTTTCCTCCGAGCTACTCGTCCGCTGCAATCCAAGTGTCCTGAAGGGGCGACATCCAGAGTTTACTCGAAACAACGTCATTAATACATACGACCGTAGCCACGCCAGAAAGACACACCCTTGTGTTTACATCCTGCTGAGAGCGACCAAGCGACACACAAACACAAGAGGTATCTGCCTGCACTAGTGATTAGTGATTTGAATGTTGTCTGGTGTGCCTACCGCTATGCACGCGACTGTTCGGGAGAACGTGCATTAACGTGTGTGCGTGCCTCCAGGCAAACATGCTGCAGTGACTAATAGGCAATAAAAACATACTAAATGACATCGTTTCGGGTAAACTCTTGATGCCGCTCCTTCAGGACACTCGGATTTCAGTGGAAGAGCAGTATGGAGGAATATTACAACGTTTTTAAGTAGTTTTATGGACTTTTTGTTTTCGGTTACCATAGACGCTCATTTTATGGCTTTGCAGTCAAGATGAAACCCCCCCGAGTCTCCAGCGGCACTTTGAGGGATAAAAAAACTACACCGAACTTCTCATAAACATGCGGGTAAGTTCATAATGACCGAATTTCATTTTTGGGTGAACGATTCCTTTAAGATATGCAGGTGAATGGGGTGCACTTATGCAGTATGTGCACACTGTCACACACATGCCCAAATGGCATTACTATAAGTGGAGGAGCAGACTGACAATCTCAAGATTTCAGGGATAATAATCTGTGTTTTTGGCATCTTCCCACATGTACAGTATGCAGCTTACTGCACATTCAAAAGACAACTATGTTTTTACAATCTTAAAGAGGAAGCAGCTCCTTGTCATAATTTTTACAGCTTATAATAGGCTACGTGATCTTTACACCACTTCCCATTGCCTCGATAACTGTGTGAAGGTTCACTGTGCTTTTGGAGTACAGTAATAGTAGTTTAAAACTTGCACAGTTTTAAGTCCAGCAGGGAACAGAGAGGAAAAGACCATCTCACTCTCATTTCAGACAGTTTACATCATTTTTGGCATTTTTTAAACATGATTTCAGCAGAGGCTTTACAATAAAGCAATTAAACTAAGAGGGAGAGCTTTACCTAAACCTACTCTTGTGCACTCTCTATCATTGAGGGCATTATTCCCTGAAACTACTCACTGCAAATATTGAGGAGAAAAACCTTGGCTAAACAAGCAACGTGGAAGGTTAGATGAGAATCCCTGAGCCACTCAAAGCAGAAATACAGGCAGAGCAGCCAGAGCCTTGTGTGAACTGTAACACAAGCAGCGCTGAGCCTCGTGAGAGCTTGACACACATCTGAAATGGAGGACAAAGTATCCAGGAAATAGTGCTGTAGCTTGCATTTCCTATTCTCTCGGTGTGTGTGACACAGACCAGCCGGGGCGATCCAGGCTACCGTGGATCTCTTAACAGATGAACAGATGCCTTAACGACCGAGCTGGCCGGAGCTGGCATAACCCTGAGAGCAGAGAGTAAAAGTCCTGAGAGCGGTCACTGCCCCGAGTCCCCGTGAGAGAGCGAGAGAGAGAGGGTGGCGGGAGAGAGACAGAGAAAGAGAGAGAGAGAGGGAGCAAAGAGCCAGCACTCCCCTTGGAGACTTGTCCCCTCTGCTTTCTGAAACAAGCAGTGCTCTTTTGAAACGGTGCCAATGGAGGCTGGCCCAAGCCCTTGCAGCTGAAACTTTTACAAGCTCAGTGTTCGCGAGCAGGAAGACAGAGGCAGAGTTAAGATTTGTAAGGGAGAGTTTGCAACTTCTCTCTTCTTCTTCTGCTCGAGATGCAGTGATTCGTGCTCACTTCTTTTGTTCATTTAAATCCTTCAAGAACACGGACAGGAATGACCTGGAACGACTGCACGAGGAGAGAAAGGATTCAAAGTTTATGTATGGAAATAACTGCTTAAAAAAAAAATGAAGAGGCTGTGACGTCACACAGGAGGCTGTCTTGGATATTGCCTGAGCAAAGACACTGATGAGTGTCTGTGGCACTCAGTGGCATGAAAAATTAAAACATTGTGCTCTATTCAGGACTCGTGCGCTGGATTGTTTTAGCGTTTTTTATTTTGTGATGGTCAACAGGAAAAAGTATCTTTGGATTTGCTTGTTCCACGAGAATGACCCTTCCCTTGCCCTTGTTTTCGCTCCAGAGCTCCGTGACACATTTTGTCACTTGAGGATGCACTGTGGTAAACATCCCAGACCGCTCGTTTGGTTTGTTATGTCGACAGTAAACACTGGTTTCCATTCACTAGCACAATCAAACTGAATCAGAATGCCAATGGTCTATCGACTCTGCAACAAATCTGAATAAAAACACAGGCAGGTGCAGAACAACTAAAGACGTGCGGAGTGACTACCGAAAATGGGAACTGTGAGGCATGTACTACCTGGGAATGCTGCCAACTGCTGACAAAAGGCTTTACTGCACGGTTCTGAGAGAAGCCTTTAACTCATTTGCTCTGAAATGCTTCAGGAATATCTGGCAGTGAACTGTTTGGCCAACTGTAGATAAATCTGTCAAACCTTTTGGCTTTGTTACAAGACAGCATGTAAGTACTCACTTCTGATTCCTTTACCCGAGCTTATTTCTCTGTCCGTCTCTCTCTGTTTCTCTCCCCATTCCCAGCCCCTAATCCTACAGTCAAGTGAGATGTCTATTTGATGACATATAATCTACAGTTCATGTGACTGCTCCCCTTGGTGTGGCGAGTCAAGTCTGCGACTTCGCCTCAGAGCAAAACTCGGTCTACTCTCATGCATACTCGAGGTGGATTTCATGTCTTTAGTAGGAGCGTGTTAAGTACAATTTTGTGACTTCACGATTTCTTTTCCTGCCTCGCTTTCTCCTTGCTGTCTCTCCCTCTTGGCAGCGGGGCAAAAGTGGGCAGGCAGAGAGGAGGGCATGGCCCAGAAACTGCTCTATAGCCCCAGCCCCTGTTCAAGTGGGGTTGCTTGCTGGTACACTACTCAGCCTTTCCCTCGTCTTGCAGGCGAAAGAGAGGGATGTGGAAATGCATTCTTGTCTCATTTCTAACCCACCTTCTTTTTTTCTCTTTTTTTTTTTTCGCCGCCACCATGGCCTATTTCTCTGCGGGTGAACACTAGCCTGACCTGTATAAAAAACTCACCTCCAGGTATTTCTCGTTTTTGATTCTGCCTTTGTTTGGGCCTTGATACTCCTGTTTGTACTGAAGTCTCCCTTTTTTTTCGTATCTGTTGCACTTTCACACTTCTTTTACTGTCACCTTCCACACTGTACACGTGTCTGCTTTGCTTGCACCGAACACAATGTCTAAATCTCCACCGTTTCTGTCCGATCGAGACACACAGGGATTTTGTTTTAAACAACGTAATGTTTTGGATTAAATGCACTAAGAAATAATGTCCAAAGCATTTGTATATAATTACTGTAATGTGCAGCCTGTTTACATACCACAGCTCGATAAAACACATGCCCTTAGCAAAAAGAAATTTTAGTGGTTGTATTACTGCCTCTTAAAGCACAAGGCTGTAATAAAAAGCAACATTTAAGAATAATTTACAGCAACTCAGAGTCTAAAGACACAACAACTGACTTGAACAAACAAATTTCACCCCATAAAAAGTGATTATTAACTCAACATTTCACACAGGAAATTCTCAGAGATAAAAGGCATTTAGCCCTTTTTTTATAAAACAGTTTGGTTTCTGTGTTGCAGGATTGCTACGTAGGTGCGACCGACCAGAAGCAACACAAAACACGTTTCAGCTGTACTGTGGTCACTGTTTACCATATATTTTTAACACAAAATGACAAAGGATCGCACATGGGTAGAATCACTTTGAAAAAAATATGCAATTTGATTAGCATCCAAACAAATCGGATACTTTTCTTAAGTGTTCTTGAACGCTGCTGTATGATAGACCTGTTCACAAACCAGTATGAACCAGATCCCTCTGTTGGAAGCATTGTTCTATACATGAAGGGGCTTGTATTGTAAGATTGCAAGGTCTCGGTTTCAGGTCAGCTTTTTCGGTTTGTTTAGGGTTTCTTTTGAACCGAAAAGAAGCACAGAAGCTATAAAGGGATTAATATTAAAATGAATTACATTTATAACAACAACAACAGATGTTTTTTATCTTTTACAGATTATACTGTATGAATCAGACTTACAGCAAACTTACTGTGTAAACATTTTGGCATATGCTACTTGGTGTACAGTTGTGTGTGGTTTTGTTTGCATACAGTCAAGTCAGCCTTTGGGTTTGTGTTTGAGTGTGTGATAAAGGCAGATTATGGCATACTGTACTGTACAGATAGGGTGAATGAAGGAAAAAAAAAAGGTGGAGGGCGCAGGGAGCATGGGCAGACACAGAGAAAATAAACTTATTTCCTCCTCCCCCACACTTGTCCTCAGATGAACTTGCTATGCTGCTTGATGACATGTTGTTTGGAAAGCCATATCCTCCGCTATTTGCGCTTCTCTCCTCCCCATGGTTTGAGTGACTCTGTGGTTACCAGGATCAAAGTCTCTTTTTTTTGTTGTTGCTTTTATCAGGTCATACTGCATACACACATTCAGGTCTTCCTGTTTGTTAGCAAAACTGATTCATGGGCTATAAACAGCATTTGATCTGACTCTTTTGACTTTGACCGTTTTACATAAACTAACACTCAAAACTGTTCAAGTTTTGAGCAAAAGCCTTGAGAGATCCATCTTGAGAATAACATCTGGATGGTTCAGATGTTCCACTAGTGTCCTAGCAGTTGTTTTAACCTGTGTGGAATATTAGATTGGCCAGTTTCTCATGACAGGATAGAGCCACGTATGACAATAGTTCACTGACAAAAAAAAAAAAAAAAAGCTTTCAAACACTCTCCTGTGATCGTCTAAACTTTCAGGCGCACATTATTATATTGACATCAAGCTACTAACTTAAACTAAAACAAACTATAAAAAAGCACTTGCAAAGACTTCTTTCACCCTGGTCTCTTGAGTGTGTCATTGTGTGTATAGTAAAGATCTGTCATACTTTACTGAGTGGTTAATACAGCAGAGTATGAATATGACATACTAGCCTAGAGACATAAAACTTCCACAGCCTGTCACAAAATATACACCGTAAACAACAGTCTTCTGGCCTCATCACTGTAATAAAACAACATGCAATGAACAAATACACAGGAAAGCATTTAAAACACTTTACATAATATTAAAATATTTAAATTGTACAAGTCATCAGCATCAGCTTTAACAGTGGTGTAAAATGCAATTTTTGTCCAAAATCTGCCATTAATGCTCACAGTTGCTACTCACATACCTATGCTTAAAATGATCATCAGCAAGAAGTTTAAGAACTGCATTTTTATAGTGACATTGTGTAATTAAAGTTATTATCATAATAATTAGATTTTATTAGCAGCAATTTAGATATATTATGGTGCTCAATGCATTAAAAAAGTAAAAAGTGGACAGACAAAGCACAACTACTGATTATAAACACCTACAGAAGAGGACACATGCAGCAGGGATGGGAAGATTAACTGATTTGTGTCCGTACATGTGCAGGCGAGGTGCAAGTGCATCGTTCGAGCAGCTGTGAATTCTGCAATTTTTAAAGGAAATCTAGGTGCATCAGTTGTAAGAGGCTTTCAGCGGTTAAATCCTATTTGAGTATTAGATGTTTTATTTCTTTTTTTTTTATGAAACTGACCCAAAAATGCAACCTTTCTTTCTTTTATTCCTCCTAAATTGTACCTACTTTGTGCTCAAGACAAAGTTCCTTAAGAACTTCAACTGTCTCTGGTTAACGTGTGCCGCAGATGTATATTATTGTGTGTGATAGAGTAGTAACAAACATGGTGGATGCTGAGCAGATGTAAGTAGTTGGTGAAAAGTTAATTTATTTTTTCTAAATTGACAAAGAACACATTAACAGGATTTATGAAAAAAGGGCAGTTTATAAAAGGTAAATTTAAACTTGTTCAATTGCATCATTTTATTTTTTTGCATTGTTGAATCACAGTGTATCACATTGAGTTGCACTGTGTTGAATCACACTGCATCCATATTGGGGTGTGAATCATATCGCATCAGTGGTTGCTACAAATGTATCTTTAATGCATCAGATTGTTAACAGTGTATCGAGATACGTATCATATCTGCCACATACCGGGGATGCCCGACACCAGTTTACAGCCTAGTAGCATTTTAAATAGACCTGAGTTTTTAGCTAACGTTTGAATGATTTCTGTGTTACTATGTCCAATTATACAAAGAGTTCCAAAAGTTTTAGATGGTAAATTTGCAAACCAGTTTAGCAGTATTTTGTCAACCTAGGTGGTAAAAGTTATTTTATGTTTGCACATTGACTATTTGTTTAGTGCCGTGACTGCGGTCCTATTTATTCAACAACCAGGAGCATATATTTAAACTTACAAGTGGTGTGGTAACTCTGACATTTCTTGAGATTAAGATCAAGGTCCACACCAAGTGAGCTTCAAGTCAGGAAACACCTTTACTTTCTGAGTTAGTCAAAGCAAGAAAAAAAAAAAGCAATAAAAAAACTCTCAAGTTTGAAGTTCCAAGAATGCTGATTGGCTCCACAGATAAAATATTTTTTAAAGTTTTTATTGTAATGTTAATCAGTTTATAGGCATAATATATTTACTCCTATGGAATCAATTTCAAAGTACCTTTTCTAAATACACATATATTTATGTATATTTACATAATATTACATCTATATCTGTATATATGGACATAGATGATTGCTCAGTTATTTGATGCTCCATTGAAATTAGCAATTTTAACATTATGTTCTGAAGACGTCAAGATAGTTTCCGCACGTGAAGATATATAGCAGACTCAGACTGAGTCGGCCTGCCAGATGGACATAAAGTCTTGCTGACCTGAGTTTATTAGACGGGATGCATCACAGATGATGAGATTCAACTGAAACCTCAGGCTCACACAACACGTAACCACTTGTCCAACATATGGACAAAGTCTGCTTATGGAACAATGGACCTTTCTC
This sequence comes from Haemulon aurolineatum, assembly GCA_038406115.1. Classification (NCBI taxonomy): domain Eukaryota; kingdom Metazoa; phylum Chordata; class Actinopteri; order Lutjaniformes; family Haemulidae; genus Haemulon; species Haemulon aurolineatum. The sequence goes on along the minus strand of JBCAUF010000061.1, from coordinate 24,619,575 downwards.
TCAATGTGTGAACACCTCAGCTCACACAGCACAGACACTGCACTGAGCATCTGGCAGCAAGCTATGCCACCATACCTTATTGTGTGGTATCATACCCCCTTTCTGACATGGCATCCTCTCATTGCTTGGCTGCCAATACTCTCCTCCCCCCTCAGTGGTGGGTTCTGCCGCGCTGCATCCACGACATCACCCCCTTTTTGTCTCATTGAGATTCAGCTTGGCACGCAGACAATGCCCATTTCTTGGCACCAAATATTGGAGAGAGCCGCATAAGAGAACCAACCTCAGTCTTTTCCCTCACAGTCGCCCCCATATTCCGCCGATCATCATGGACCAACGCCAACTTGTCATGGGTATTTTTTTGTGCCTTCGTCTACTAAATTCTCAGTTTGTTTGGCAACACGGATATTTTAAATAAATTGAACGTTTACCACTGTGAGACAAGCTGCTCTAGGCATCTCTATCTGAAGCAACAGTGAATGACCGTATCAGCGATATGTTGATTGTTCTTGTTTTGGAGTGAGACTTAGACGAAGGTCATGGATTTATGGCACCACTCCTACATTACACTCTGCAAGAGAGCAGCCATTTTCCTATCATCGGCAGCTTGGGGATAGACTGTGAAAGTCAAACCATCACTTCCGGGTGGAAAAAAGAGAAAGAGGGAGAAACATTTGCTTTAGCTCATAATTACAAACCAACCCACCTGTCCATATGGATTTGAAATGGATATGCAAATTAGTGTTTACCTCTAGCAAAGCCTTTTGTTAAAAAAGTTGATGCACAATTACGAACAAGATATCTGGAAACAATTAAGGTAAGAATGACTAAAAGAAATCAAAGTACCTGTTTGCATGCCTCAGCCTGTGACTGACAGCTGTTTTGTGTAGAATGGATGTTTGAATCAGACTGACTGCTAATGTTAAATAACAATAATAGTAATAGTTTAATATTACACTTTCAAGCCTTCATTTGAAGATGGGATTATTCTGGTAAACAGAGATGCTCGTCACATTTTAGGTGATGCAGGTGTTTGTTGACAGAATAGACCAGAGCATTATTATTTTAGATATTTGGCTTTTAGAATAAGATAATTGAAAAGCAACTTTTGAGTTGTATTACCTCTGTCCGTAACATTGTGTAAGCTGTTCTTATTCAGCAGTAAGCAGTTTTGATTAATTTAATTGGATAATCAGGTTTAAATCCTACCAAAAATGATCCCTGAAGTTATAAATTTTTCACCAGGGAGCCATACAGTAATGACCCATCAACACACCAACTTTTCTTGCATAAAAAGTTGAACCCACTCCTGTTTCATTCCATACCCTTTGCACTGGCCAGTCAGTTAGCAGAGTTTGATACCATTTACCGTCTAATTAATTCAACATCTCAATTAAGGTTTCCCACTCTCTGATGCCCCTGTGCCTTTTTCATTATGGCCCTATGAGCATGCCCTGGCACCACAGCCACACAGCCTGCCAAAACATTTCAATCACTGTCGGCATTAATTAGGCCAAAGAGGAATTCAGAATGTTAATGAACTGCCCAGCCGCTTTTCAGCAACCATGGTTCACATGCTAATTTATGCAAAGAGTCCCAGCCTTTGCATGGGTTGACCGTCGTCTACCATAACAGTGTCTGGGCTCAGTCAGCTCAGCCAAAGTACGGCTCTGTCGAGGCCCACACAGCTCTGCCCAGCTTGTGTCCCAGACTCTAACAGGCACAGTAAACAGACTCCTTTTTTCAATGGACTTGAAGTGGCTTTCACACTGAGCAAAATGGGCAATTTTCTGAAGTCAAACCTTCAGCTCCTCTGTTACAATATCACAAGCAACACCAAAAATCGCTAGCTGGATCTCTTGGCAAGCACTGGTGCCTCGGCAACAATTAACCCTCTGAGGTAATTTATGAACAAGCAATTCTTTAAGCCAGACTCAACATCCTTAATACCACTATTTGGGGGAAAATAAAGAGTCTATCTTATGGATAGGGACTGGAAGGAGGAGGAGGCAGAAGCAGGTTGCACCACAGATGTTGGGTATAGGTGCCAAACGACTCCATAAAATGGCCGAGGTACTGCCATTTTCCATTTTTCTTCCTTTGCTTTGCCTTGCTTTCTGGTTGTAGAAACAGAGGGATCAAATTGGGAGAAGACATGCTTACATTGCTGTGCAACTAAGCTATTTTTTTCTGGCTGTTGGGAAGTAGAGCTGGAAAGATCCAAGCCAGGTTTTAGAGTAAAATGGACACTAATTCTTGGCACAGCTGCCCTTCATTACATGCCATTTTCCCAGGAAGTGATTTTTACCTCGCAGGGTTGCACATATTACCACACTTTCTGTGGTGAAAGAGGTGTATTTTAGCTTTAATGTGCAAGTAAGTATATCTTTCACACATTTCCGAGATGCTAATGTCCAGGTCCAGTGTCTCCACCACCTGAATTTCTTAGAAATCTGTGCTTTTAATTGTTATTTTGGATGTAAACTGCAAGGAAATTACAATAAATGCCAAAATGTTTTAACAGTTACATAAAAGTATTTGAAAGTTTTTTTTTCTTTAAAGCTACTAAACCCAAATATGTGTTAAAACCTTCACGTCATGGCCTCTATGCAGCCCCAAAATTGTCTTCAACCATTGTTTTCCTCAGATTAATCCAAAAACTCACCTATCCTCTCTTCATTTTTGTCCCACAGCTCAACGGACAAGTTTCCACTGCCACTTTCAAAGGTATCTGTCCTTAAGGCTGAGGTAGTAGATTGAATAGTTGTGGGGTTTGGGTCCTCCCTCTGAGATAACTATACAGTCTACTGTCTTTCCTAAGGAGACAGGTTGATCTTCTGTGATACCGAAGCCCGTATGTACATGGAAGGCTCAATGGATAAAGGAACTCATGGACTGAATAAAGCAATTTTAAGAGATAACCCAGCCCTCACCACTGAGGAGAAGATTGTTGACACAACAAAGACTTTACATATTTACCAGATAAAACAGTACAGCTGGTCTATTCTAACAACATGTATTAAAGTTGGTACATATTGTGCGAAGTCATGTTTTTAAAGATGTGCATTGGTGCCTGAAGTTGAGCCTAGCAAGGTGAGGTAGTAGGTTGTATAGTTTGTGGGATGGAGTAAATCCTACTCAGGTGATAACTATACAGTCTATTACCTTCCTTGAGAGGTACAATGAGTGCTTGGAACAAAGCTCACTCACACACACACCCTGAACAAGTTGCAAAGGAGCCACTCTGATGCCATCTCATGGTGAAAGACTATCATCACTCTGGAAATTAACAAAACTTTGGGACCTCTATTGTGTGCACTGGGAGTCACTTTCATAAAACATGTTCTGTGACTTAAGCATATGTACAGATCAGGGGTGTGCCATTCCTGACTTAAGGAGCATTTGGTCTACAAGTAATTCAGCATTTTAACACTTAAAGTAGGCTGTCAATACGACTACTAAGTCACTAAGACTAACTGTCAGTAAAGTATGGCAATTAATGTGTCTCATTACATCCGTGTTTTGTAAAATCAGAAAAATAATTACATTTTAATCCATAGTTTTACTCGGGATTCCACTGGCTGGCCAGCAAAACACTCTAATAACAATGGATGACCATTGGTACAACTCGGTATTACTTGGAAACAGGTAAGATATAGTTTGTAGCGCTGATTATCTAAGATTCAAAATTCGACCCAAAATTTCACTCTTCAGTCACCAATTTGTTTGACAGTCCATTGAGTGTGCATTACAGTAGGTAATCACCGACTGCAATAAACACATTATTGAAGCTGACCTCCTGATTATTGCTGCATTAAAATCGGTGCTACTATATGTTTTTGTGTCTTCGTTTCATGTATGAATTCTGTGACACAGTAAGCAAAATATCTGAAGTAATTTTAATTAAATATATCTGAATTTCACTTTGTATGATCCTCACGTGCCACTGTATTGACAAATACTGTATGTCAAACCCCAATCACTGTGTAACAAGAAGAAAGTTCACTCATGAAACTGGCTGCTGCCATCCATAGCAATAGTGGTCAACACTGCCCCCTGTCTTTGCTTATGAGTTCTCTTTGTTCCCTGTTAAAAGTTGCTCTCAGCAGTTTTACTCATAGCTCTTCAGAGGAAACTTTTAGTAAGAAACTATTTGTGTCTTTAGGACTCCTGGTGGTAATATAAATTCCTTTGTGGAGACAGCCTCAAACTGAATTACAAAGTGATAATAA
>JBCAUF010000061.1:24571579-24598457 GCA_038406115.1 Haemulon aurolineatum | reverse complement strand
GACTGACTCTAATCTTGCAATGCATGCTAATTACTCATTTCAGCACCAACTCTGGTTTTGGACAAGATAAGGTCAGTTCTAATGCACATCTAACTACAGGCATGCTTAAAAACGCTTATCAAAGTGCATCACAACATTTCCTTTCAGAAACCACCCACACAGTGCTTAATGTGAGAAAAACTATTGCTGCAGGATGCTGCAGAAAACAAAGTCCCTCCCCTCGATTTTATGACCCGTTTTTACAGTCTAGTGGGAGAGTGAGTAAGAGCGAGTGAGAGAGAGAGGAAGGATGTAGAGGAGCAGTGATTCTCTGGTACCCAGTCTCGTGCAGAGATCCAGCAAGATGCTGAGGATTCATCTCCTACTGTCCCCTCATGAGCACAAGGGCCACTCATTGTATAAATGTGGCAAGGAGAAAAAGTACAGTTCATTCAGGTAGAGAACTTGCATAGTGGAAGATGTTTTTACTGAAGCAAAAGTGGAAGCTAGAAGTTTCAACAACCAATTTTCATTCTTTTACAATCTGAGTGAAGGTAAGCAAGATCTGTGAGTAGTAAAAATGTCTTCTCCTGGTGTCAAGCTTCGGGAGCATGTCGACATGTTGTACATATCCATTGAGACAGCTATTGCCCTGGCCTCAGTGCTGGGGAATGTGCTGGTGGTGCTGGCTGTGTGTGTGAACCGGGCTCTCCGCAACACCACCTTCTGCTTTATCGTGTCTCTGGCCGTGGCTGACATCGCCGTGGGGGTTTTGGTCATCCCTCTAGCTATCATCATTAGTCTGGGATTCAACACTCAGTTCTACACGTGCCTCTTCCTCTCCTGCCTGCTGCTGATCATCACCCAGAGCTCCATCCTCTCCCTGCTGGCTATTGCCATCGACCGATATCTGCGAATCAAGATTCCCACCAGGTGAGGAACTGCTGTAAAAGTAGCTTTCCTTTATGTCATTTGGTTTTCTCAGGATTTGGACATAAACTGATTAAAAGACAGTAGAGGCTGTTTGAGTTAGGATTGTGCTGAATGATGAATGTTTGTAATTGAGAGTCTGATGGTAAGAGTAATTAAATATTCATTACTGGAAACAACAGGAAGGGAGTGTGATTGTCTGATCCAATCTATTCCATTGCAGCTTCCTTGGTAAAAATACACTATGATCCAAAATATTCCTACTCTAATACTTTATATCATTGACATAATGATTATTTGATGATTATTCACCACCCTGAATTCTTGAACGCCAAATCACAAAATAGTCTTAGACTGCCCGTAGACCAAGCTTCCCTTCCCAACAGCGAGACCACTTAATTTTCTATAGAATTGTTGTAGTAGTAGTAGTAGTAAATACTTATAGCAGTGGAAACAATAATAGTTTTATTGCTTTTAGCATCAGAGAACTAATTGTGTGCTTTTAGCCTCAGAGAGTCAATCAAAAGGAGGTGGTTCTCTGTGTTGATGCCTGACATGGTGCCATATATCTTTGCCTATAATCGATGGCCTGGACATCAAAAGCTTTTAAGTAAATTAAAATGTCCCTGTCAGCCTAAATAACTGATATAGACACAGTTTGTTATGGGATTTTGGCAGTCTATACAACTTTTTGTTTACAAGTTGGAGCCTGATGTCATCAGTGAAGAAAAAATGCTTATGAGCAGTCATCTGTGAACTGGCATTTGTTCAAAGAAATGCTAGTCCTGTGGTATTCATGTGTACATTTAGGTGATTGAAAATTCTGTCTTCTCAATAACCCTGCTCAGGTACGGCATCATAGTGACGCAGAGGAGGGCATATGTGGCAGTTTGTCTGTGTTGGATCCTCTCCTTCCTCACGGGATTGGTGCCAATGATTGGATGGAATAACCGTGATGCTCAGAAAAACCTCAGCATTTCCAGCGACATTGTCTGTGAATTCACTACCGTCATGAGGATGGACTACATGGTGTACTTCAATTTCTTCGGCTGGGTGGTGGTACCGCTGTCCATAATGATCGCTCTGTATGTGGAGATCTTTAGGGTGATCCGGCGACAGCTTAACCGGCGAGCTGAGGCCACCTGTGATAGAGACAGATACTACCAGAAAGAGCTTAAGCTGGCCAAATCACTAGCCTTGGTGGTCTTCCTCTTCATTGTGTGTTGGCTGCCAATACACATCATGAACTGCATCAACTTCTTCTGCCCAAACTGTTACGTGCCCAAGGCCGCAATGTATGTAGGCATCTTCATGTCCCATGTGAACTCAGCGCTCAACCCACTGGTATATGCATTCAGGATTAAGCGAATCCGTGTCACGTTGATCCAGATCGCTCGCCGTTGCATGCTATGTAAACCCACAGACCCCACTCCGTGCCCCAACAGCACACCAGCCCTGACGGAGAAGGTGAACGTGTAACAAGAGCTGCAGTACTCCTGTATACATGGTTTAGAGGGAGATGACACTACATGGGATTATGTGATATTTCAAATATCAACCTGACACAGCACTTCTTTGTGTCCTGGACGCAGATTTAAATATATGAGCCTGCAATCAGAAAAGAATGATATCCCCGTCAGTCTGCATTATTTTGTCCTCACTTAATGCTTCCTTAATCGATTCATATTGAATTATGATATATCTCAATATAATAAGTGATACAAAGAAAGTTCATGTTCAAAAAGCTTGTTGATAAATTCACCGGAATAAAGATTCACAGTGTCTTCACTCAATTTGCTGATGTTAAAGTTGTTATTTCACATTTACAACCATAGAAACCATACTGACAGGACAGCTTGTTTCTTGCCAAAAATGTCATCACATGTCAGGACCACGTAGTCTACTGTTTAGCCTGTGCTGTTAAGCTGTTACAGTAAGCATGTTGAAAACAGACAGGAGGCTCACACTACACAACAGAGTAGGTGGTGTCTGCACACCAATTAAAAGGTCTCTCAGTCACCCGATACACCAGATGCCCCAGTCAGTTAAAGTGGCAATAACATGTAATGACATGTGTCTCTACCTTGACCACATGGCTGATACAAACATAAATAAGTCAAGCGGGATTGACAGGATGTTAAACAGTTTTATGTTGAGTGGTGCACTGGTGTACTGCAATGAAGTGGACCCAGGGACTCACTTGGACACTAAACACTAAAATGAACTCAATTAAGTTTAACTTCTTTTCTGCTCAGGATGTCTTTGCACCTGCATAACATATTTCATTTGCTGCTACATTAATGAACTAAATGTCAGGTATTGAACCTCAAGGGTTCTGTTTCTTTTAGTGTAGGAGAGTCTTTCCACTGAGCCAACATGCACAATCATAGCCTTCTGACTATGTTTGACACAAATGGAACAAAACCTTTATGTCAAAATGGCTGGTGTGAAAAAGTTTTTAAAAAAGAAAAGAAAAATTTAAACAAGACTAAAGGTAATTATTTAATTATTTTCCTTGTAAATACAGACCACTGATGAATAATAATGCATAAGAGGAAGAAACAGAGCAAAAGAGAGAGAAACTGTGTTGAGAGTGCAGGGATGCTAATTGTAATGGCCTGTAGAAAAACGTTCCTAATATAATAAACCCACACTCATCTCTACACCCAGGAGATGGGCTCGTTATTTCAAGTGCACAACAGCTTTCATGACTGGACTCAATAGAGGGGGTTAGTATATGTTTGATTGAAGAATATAGATACAAATGTATTTAACACATTTATCATGCTTACCACTACCTATGGGAGTTTTCAAGGAAAGACAGCTAGCTTATATGCTTCCAATATTTCTTTGGCTTCCTCCGACCTGTCCACTCTTTGTGTCTTACTCAACCTTCTTCCTATTAACATAATTATGATTCCTGGAGATTTTTCTTCTACTGGACTTCTTGAAACTAACTGTCTTGTAGACTGCAGTTACATGTGCAAATACACAACATTTGATTAATAATCAATTTATTGCTTATCCTATATAGTTAGATGTTACAGTTTACAGTACTTTTCACAATGATATGTCCTTTCTGACATGAATAATGTCCATCATGTAACTTTAGCAATGCACTTGAAAATGAATGATTTCCATAATAGGTTCCCTTGACAATGGAGTAGTCTATGTAACTCTTATATTTGTAGACAGTACAGTTGGGAATGCTGACAGTGTTCTCTGTGAAAATATTAAATAGAATCTATTGATCACATAAGCAAAAGTGATTCGTTTATTAGTTGGCTTTTTGGCATCGACAATCTGAAACAGCTGCGAAAAAATGAAATCAACCCGGAGAAATGCAGAACTTTCTGATTCAGTATGGAGAGGCTCATAGAGATAAATGGGTTTTCTCTTAGTATTATTGTTCAAAACCCAATAAAGTCATAAGCCACTGAAAATGACAAGAGGTAAATGGATTTGAATCTTTTACTTGATGTGTGATTATTTAAACATATTATTTACTTATGTTTGGTCCGAAAAAAAACTTTGTCAGCATGTTCCGTATGTTCCTCATCTTAGTTCAGCATATTAGCATGCTAACATTCGTTAGCACTAGCTTAGCAAGCATTTAACAAATTAAAGGACATACTGAAATTCTGACCTATGAAAAGTCAAAGGATCAACAAAGTTGAAACAATTCATCCTGAGAGGAGCAAGTGTAAAGTTTGGCCTGCTGGTGGAGCTAAGAGGGAATCATTAAATTTATTAGCTCCATAAATGTTTGCTCAAAATGTTAATCCATCACACAATTATTGTATATTAATCTAGACCAAAGTGGTGGACTGATTGACCAACAGACAGACCATTACTCCCATATACAGCCATTCTGTTAGTCACGCGAGCAAAAGCAGAGAAGTCAGAATAGGAAGATTTATGGTGTAAGATCAATAGAGAGGACAGTGTGTTCTGAAATTTTATGTTTCATGGAAAACCATTCAATACTGTATACAGAGAAGTGAAAAGACCCTGCCTGAAATGCAAATGAACAATAAAGTCACTAAAGCAAATGGAACAAAAGTCTGGCAACATCAAAGCAATCTAGTCATTAGTCTTTATCACAGGAAGCAGGCACCTCCAGCTAATTCAGCTAGTTTAAGCCATTTTTCAATAGCTGTGGCAGGGAGTTGAAAAGGCTCTGAAGCATTTGAGTAAATTACCCAGAGAGCATTATGCTGAAGTGATTTATTCCAACTCTAAAGCTAAAGCTTCTGCTAAAGCTGCTTCAGTTCTGCTTTGTCATCAGTTTGACTTTGGCGTGGTTTCAGTGCACGTCGCACCACTTCCACTCACAGAATTAAATACATGAGAAAAATAAGGTCTAATGTGGTTTAGAATACATTTATGTTTAAATGTTTTGTTTTTTTAAATTGTTTTTTTATTGATACTTGGGGTTTGTGCGCATATTGCAGTGAGCCTCACGAGATGTTTACTTCTCTCAGATTTATGTACATTCACCTGTCAGGTGTGCTGTGACCACCCGAGACCTGTATGATTAAATCGCTTCATATGATCATGGTGTCGTTTTACACTGTCAACCATATTTTACCATCTGTCACCTTCATCCTTGATAAGGGATTTGAAACTGCTGAGTGTGGCCTAATCCCCAGTCCTCGTCTTAGTGAGGTGAGGTGCTGCGTATCCAGCCTAGCATTTACAGCCTTCTCACCACACACTCCACCACTGTGGCTGATGGCCTACTGAATTCTGCAGGGACACAAGCATGACAAAAAGCCAAGAGTTTCCATTTTGTGTGTGTGCATCTTCATCTTCGATTCATCTTCTTTAAGGTAAGACCCTTCACAGTTGTCCACTGTTCCACAGCTGCAACAACAATTGGTGAAGCAGCAAAAGAGACACTCTGTACTTCTTGTGCTGCTTCTTGCAATTCTAATATTTCTTTACTTTTAATAGCATAATTTCAATAAATTGCATTTGCAGCATCAAACAACAGCAAAATGGCCAGTACAGACGGAGCGGAGGCTGACCAAGACCTGGAGGCTCCGGTGGATGAGCTGAGTGGTGACGAAGCTTTGTTGCACTTCGTTAAATACAGTGAGGCCCGGCATGCAATACCATGGGAGCAGTGGACCTTCAGAGAAAAGGCAAACTTTTATATGGACCGCATCTTCCTTGGAGTCTTGATCATTTTTCTCCTCATGTTACTGGGAGAGTTTGGTTATAAAATGTGGTATGTGACAAACGTGAAGCTGATTGCAGAGTATGTGGAATATTCAGTGGTCTCTCTATTCGACTGGCTCTTCACCCAAGAGAAACAGGAGGAGATGTTTGAATTGTAGACTACAGTGCTTGATTTTATTATCACTTTTTGTATGTTTTCTACAGTGTTGTAGACACATGTAATATTACAACAGCCCAGTAAAGGATCAATTTATAGCTACATCTTAACCAAAGATATAGAAATGTATTAATATTTTTGGACTTTTCTTTTGTTGGTGAAATACTGGAAATAAATAATGCATGCATTTAACTGAATCGCTGTTCTTTCCTACAGTACACTGCGCACAAGATTGCTTTTTTTCAATAGCCTGGTTAACACATTCTGTTTGGAGTAATGACAGTGCAACATACATTATGTAAATCTGACCTTGTATTATTCAATATTAAATGTCATTTCATTTCATTTGGTGTTAGAGTATATGTGATATTGGCACACAATGTTAAATGTTCAATTTCCAACCATTTACAGTATGGGAGACAATGCAAGGGTAACTATCACTTTCAAATGTGTTAAATTGAACTTGAACTTTTTGCTCCATTAGCTTTATATCACAGCTATTAGTTAACATTTACATACACATGTAACACCTTTGGATCATGCACTGTCATAGATTATCTTGTAATTTTGACCAGCTGCAACATCAAAATGCAGCATACTGAAATACCCAATAAAATATTATATTCTGAAAGAGATTATTCTGCTCCTAAATGTGGACTGTTATTTTAATCTATATAGGCTACATTTTACATATTTTTACTGGTAGGTTATTACTTCTATTTCTATAAAGCAAAATTACGAATTAAGGACTTTCACTTGATGTTGAGTAATTTTACACCAAGGTGTTGCTATTTTTACCTTTTAATTAAAGATATAAATACATATGTCACTGTCTGTCATGTTTCAAATGTTCAGCAAAGTTGATTGCAGTGTAAATATCACTGTAGAAATAAAAGAACTGCAAGGGGCATAGGCCTACTGCAGATTTTATTACCATTTTGCAAACTGACAGGTAGCCTTGTGGAATACAATTTTATATCTGTATGTATGTAAAATATTGTTTAAAACCAAAGTAAGGTAACCCTCTGATAGAAATCGAGGTCCTGTTCCATTCATGTCAAATAGAGTCAGGATGCTGCTGTTATGCATGTTGCCTCACTTGCTATGGGGCAAACCCTTTACTCATTAAACTTAATCAGTGTCATTGGTAACGTCCTGTGTGTTCACTAAATTCACTACTTTACTGATAAGTGTGTGTTTATGAGGAGAAATTCTGAGGAATAAATCTTACAGGTTTTATAGTCTAGTCTTCTATGCATTACTTCTAACAAAATAATGAAAAAAAAAACAACCAAATAATAAAATTAAAGAATGTTGAGAAAGGTATCATTTAGATACTAAATGCGGTGCTAAATGGGTTAATTGTTATATTTCTTTCATTCATTTGAAGACAGCGTGCAGCGTAGCTCATCGGTTTATCGAAATATTGACGTATACATCGGTCATCGGAATTTGACCAATGAGATCAACGCATTCCACTCTTCAAGAACTTCCGGTCCCGCCTCCTCCTCTCTTCCGGATTTCTTAGCGTGACCGACGTTTCGTGTCTGTTTAGACTTAAAAGTAAGTCAAAATTTGGACAATTTCAAGTGTGTGTGTCGACTATTACGTGCCCGACGGTGTTTTGAATGTGCCATGCTCTCGACAGGTGCTTTTAATGGTCAAACAAACGTGTTTTCGCTGCCGTTGGAGGGTCTGGCACGGGTGGAGGGCAGTGGTTGGGAAACACTCAGCGCCATGCTGCAGCTGTCATCTTTGACTCGCATGTTTCTCAGTCGCATCTTCACGCTGCACTGCTCTTAACACAGAAACACAACCTCGGAGCTTTTTTTCCCCCTGTTTTCACGTCTGCGTGTGATTTGAAGTTTTATCGTTTCAATATGCGGACAGCTAACGTCAAACTGGGCCGCTCACCCACTGTAAGATGACACTCATATGCTGATCATTGGTGAAAATAGTTCAGCCTCCCAGTGGTGATTATGAGCACTGCCGTGAGATCCAAGAGTTTCAATAACAAAAGAATGACTTGCTGAATCTGGATCTTTTGTAAGAAAATAAGAAATTTGTGCTATAATAATTAAAGAATCAGTGTTTTCCACAATATAATTACGGATGCTACCTGCTGTCATAAATGATACCTCAATTAGAGATTAAGTCATAGTTGAACTGTTAGTCAGACAAAAAAGTCAATGTAAATCTGTCCACTTAATCAGCAAATTCATTATGAAAATAAATATTAGTTACAGCCCTATAATAAAAAATATTTCCATCACAAATGAATTTCATTATTTTAATTAATATATGCCAAACGGTAACAACTAAGAGGACACATTGCTTGCTTGTTTTGTCAAACAATCCTTTACAATTAATCACCTATCAAAGATGTGTATTGATTTCATGACTACTAATCATTTCAGCTGTAAATTGGTGAATTACCCATAAAAGATGTCTTTAAAATGTGCAAGCAACATCTTCTTTACTAATTTGTGGTGTGTGTGTTAAATCTCATGGACATGAAAGCCTCTTAAATTGAGATGTGGGTTGTCATTCTATTATTTTACTTGACGTCAGTGTTGCATAACTTGCATCGTCCCACTCAACCTGTCATTTCGTGTCTCCTCTGTCAATACAGAATGCGTTACGTGGCCGCTTACCTCCTGGCTGTGCTCGGTGGAAACACCAGCCCCTCTGCAAAGGACATCAAGACCATCTTGGGCAGCGTAGGAATTGAGGCCGATGACGAACGCTTAAACAAGGTATGCCATGTAACAACAGTATTTTATGCAGTTAAAAAACTACTCAGATGCATGTCCACTGATGATACCGAGTGGCTGACATTAAATCTTATATTTCTTTGCAGGTCATTAGTGAACTGAATGGGAAAGACATCAATGAAGTCATGAACTCAGGTAAAGACCTCTGAGTGAATATAACAAAAAATCTCAAGACACCATACATGGAAGATGGCTAAAAATTGGATTTCCTCTCTTTTTTCGCAGGCCTCTCTAAGTTAGCCTCCGTACCAGCAGGTGGTGCTGTGGCGGCTCCTGCCGCTGCTGCTGGGGCCGCTGGAGCTGGGGCTGCGCCTGCTGCTGGTATGTGTACACCTCTCATTATCTTATATTACTGCATTTTGATAGCAACACTGATGCCCTCTTTAATGGATCCTCAGTTGCATTCAGTAGTCCTGTAAAAAAGTTGACGGTAATGGATGTCAGTGCTGCTTAATATTCTTGCTGACTTCTGTCTGGAGTATTGACTGTTTGTTTTTATCTGTCTCATTTCCAGCGGAAGAGAAAAAGGAAGAGAAGAAAGAGGAATCAGAAGAGTCAGACGAAGATATGGGCTTCGGTCTCTTTGATTAATCTACCTTCTCTTTGCTTAAAAAGCAATAAAAATGTAAAAGGTTTACACACATTACGTTGCCTTTTTGTCCTGTTTTTTAATTGGTTTAAAATGGATGTCATTCCGACTGTGAAACGATAATTATTCCCAAAGACATTATCGTTAAGTGCTCCAGAAATAGATTGTCTGGCTTTCAGGGGCAGATGTTGAAATCTACTTTGCCTGCTAAAATAGTCTAGATTGGGCAACCTGTCATCATTAGGCAACCCAGATCCTGCATGTGGTCAGTCTGTCCTGCTGTTAGCCAGATAAGTAAAACCACATAATGGCACCAGCTTAAAAGGACACACTATGACTCAACCATAAACACAAAGGTGGCCCCACCACCATAATTCAAAACAGGATTTTTAACTGTGCTGAATGCTTTTTATTGGTACTGTTTGTCAACTGCAGGAAAACAGGCTTTTCTTTCAAACTAATGATCAGTTGGATCAACAAAATATGTTTGTGACTGACTTAACAACTCAACATTGTTATTTCCAGCCATGAAAAAGCTTACTTGACAGAATTAAAATGTTTTTTTGGCCAACTGAAAACGGGTACGACATTACAAATTTAAAGAAGAGCTCTTGCAGTGTTCCTCATTAAGCAAGGATTTATTTAAGCTCCACAACAGATGTTTCCTGCCGTGAAAACTTTTAGCATGTAAAACAAGTGTCATGTTAATAATAGCTGCAATACACCAGCAGGGGCCAGTATTGCATAAGCAGGTACATCCAAGAGTTGCAGAGCTGTCACTAATGTTATTAATGACAGCTGTGCTTTACGAGCAGTGACAAGCCAAAGGTCTTATGACATAGTCCTGTGATACTGGTGCTGATCTGTCAATCACAGCTCTGGCGTGTTAGCGAAATCTTAGTCATCGGTCTGATCACACTGAATCTTTTGTTGTTTCATTTTTGTACAGGTCATTAAGTCACTGAACTTGTCAACAATGTTTTGTAATCCTCAGAGGAAATGTGACCTGGATTTTTCCATTACCTGCTACCTTCCACGTCCGTTTTTTGTCTTCCCTGACAGTCACCTGGATTTGTGTTAACAAAGAAAACGGGTTCAGCTGTAACTGTCACCTGAATTTGATAATCCATGTTGGGGGGAAAAAGACAAACTCTAGAAACGTCTGGCCTCACAGGTCACAATAATCCCAGTTAGATTTGATGTCTGTGGTTCGTGGCCACATGACACAACTCAGAACACTGGGACTACTGTGTTCATTGAGCAGTGTCTTCATATTTTGCTGTATTTGCTTCTTCTTTTCTCTGGTGTTTAATGAGTGCATGTGTTGCATCGCACTGTGCTGCTGAATGCACGAGAGTCCCCAGTTAGCCCATTAGGCCTGCTGGGGTATTAAGGTGGCCTCTTTCATAGGTCTCCTGCCTGCAGGGGAACCTGTTCCACAGGTGAGAGTCATCGCTTCATGCTTTAACCATGTAAGTGACAGGCTGTCACATTTCATCTCGTAATTACCCAGCAGCTGGAAATCCATTTTAAATGCCGTCAACAGTCTGCAGTATGTTATTGATGTTAAGCTGATCAACCCACGCATATGGTAGCTGCAGTCATTTTCATGTTCTTTTCTGCAGGAATGTTCCTCTTGATAGTACACACTCGAATGCTGCAGGCTATTGTCTCTGCAATTCAGACAGTGTGCGTGCAGCAAGAGTACAGAGGTGTGGCAGAATCCAGGTCTTAACTCATTCCTCAATCCTGCCACAACTAGCTTACTCTATCCACAGCAGTGATTCCTAACCTCTTTAGCTCCCGTCCCCTTAAAATGAAGCATTCGACCCATGTGACCGGTTGTATAGTTCTACCAGTGATTACATGTCCCACCACAGAGGGTTTTTTAGACCAACGGGCAAGAAAATGAAAAAAAAACAAACAGTAGTCCACCAGTAAAGAGGCAAATATCCATAAAGTTTGTCTTTTCTTGGCAGGGTCCTGACCTGGGGAACCCTGCTCTAGAGCTCTGGCGGACCCATTATTATCACAACTATCAGCTGTAAAACTGCAGTCTTAGACATTACTCATTATATTTTGTCTCGTCTTATAGTGGAGGAGGGGTGGATTTCTTGACAGAAAAGTGCTCATGCTTGATGATCAGCAAAATGAGGGAGTTCACTTCCAAATGACTAAAGCCTTACAGTGATGTATGGTTTTGTAATGGTAAACAAACAAACAAAAATTGAGCATTAA
The DNA here is from genome assembly GCA_038406115.1 of Haemulon aurolineatum. Taxonomy (NCBI): domain Eukaryota; kingdom Metazoa; phylum Chordata; class Actinopteri; order Lutjaniformes; family Haemulidae; genus Haemulon; species Haemulon aurolineatum. Next base: position 24,586,606 of record JBCAUF010000061.1, on the reverse strand, counting down.
TACATTAAAAATATTTTATTCAGCAAGTAATATGAATGCCAGCATTCATATCAACAAACATAACAATTATGTCACATTTGAGTTTTACTCATTTAAAATCCTAGACATATATATATATATAAAAAAAACAACTAATAACAATATTGCACCAAGATGTCTAGCTTACATACAGTTAAAGTTTTTGCATTGCTCTTTTGTATCATTACAAATCTGAAAGTATTGAATTCCATCATGGATTTGCAAACAGAGCATCACATTGGTAGTGTCATTGTAGATTGAGATATTTGTGATTTGTGAAGTAATACTCAAATCCACCAAAGCCATTCAATTGGTTGTGCGCGTGAACATCCTGTTGCAGCAGGATTGCACAATTATTTTAGCACAAAACAGTAATAATCAAATGGCTATAATTTGATGTTTACAAGCTTAGAATTTGATCAAGCCGTACACTGTGTTGTTAAGAAGGGGGAAGTCGTGCTTACAACACATCCTTATCGCATCTGCGGTGCTGAGAGAAGTTGAAGAGTAAACACTTCACTCGCAGAAATGGTTTTGTTTCTGCACAGCTGCCTCTTAGCCATCACTGTCAGACAATGCATGATCTGACATAGCCTGTAAAAGACAATAATAAAGTTTTAATGGTTTGTCTTTATGCTCACACATGCTTTAAGTAACATCACTACAAAGAATAATGAGCTACCTCTAGGTTTGGTCTATTCCCAACGGGTCTGACCTCTTACCTGTTTGTATTCAAATCGGTCCTGTAGATAGCGGTTCCCCAGGCCTGTAATGTGACCGACGTTCTGTTTGGACAGTCGGGCGATCTTGGCTGTAAAGTCGTATGTAAAGGCCAACTTGACCAGCTCGGGTGCAGTTGGTAGGACGGTGGGAGGATTTTGGGTTGGCGTTGCTTCTTGCTCCAGATACTCATCGGCCAACTTCTTGAAGGCAGAGTACGACATTCGCTGGAAGAAGTTGTTCAGGGCGGGGTTGTCTCTCAGCTGGGGGAGATAAGGAGAGGACGGCTGTCAGTAAATACAGCATACTTTGACCTCTGGGATTTTACTGCTAATACACATTCCCGGTAAAGGACAAATACATCATTAAAAAGCTTAAAACACTGCCCACTGCTGTTTACTGAATCACAAGATGTTCAGCCTTGGCCAGTGTTTAAATTACAAAGATAGTTTCTCACATGTGATCGTCACTTGAGTAAGTCACATGACATGCTGTCTTTTGCATAGCAGGTCGCGTGACAACCTCTCCTGCTGCCATCACACTTTCACTATTCAGTATTGCGCACCCTGTCTGTAGGGCTTTCTGGGAAGAAGAGTCTGTTATGTAATGCATGCAGACTTAAAGAAGGAAAAACTGATGTAGCAGCAATATTTTACTAAACTACCAAATATCAAAGACTGATGATGATATATACTGTACTGTACTGGCTTTTGCTTTTCACATGGAGCCGTGTCATGGAGTTTGTACTTTTTATTATTTGGACTCTATAAAACTTTTTATGGTTTATTGGTGGGTCTTTCGGTTTCTGTTGAAACACCTGATACTTCATCAGTACCTTGATCTGACAATCATTCATTCTTTAATCATTAACTAAATGCATCATTTTATGATACAAGACTCAGTCTGAAGCATTTAGGGAAATTGTCCTCTAAATATTCCCAAATAATTGAGCTAATGTTTGACTCAGAACAGCGATGAATACTGACCTTGTTGTCTATGGCATCACCCTGCTCTATTGTCAAAGCAATGATCCGGTTGATGACTTCCTCTAAGATAAAGCAAAAGCATAGGGAAGTGTAATTGACAGCCATCACGATGACAATTCAGTTTTACAGTTACAGGATTAAATATGGGTGAATATTGATCTTTCATTTGAATAATGCAGAACTAAGATGCACAGCCAGGCGAAACGACAGGTTGGTGAAACATTTTGAAACTTAAAGTCAACATAATTTCACTTCATTTAGCAGAGAAGTGCTTCTTATTGTCCAGTGTGCATTACATTTATTAGTTTTGCTTTCTTCTCGTACTGTCAGTGCACTGTCACACTTGAATAACTGTTTGATGAATGTGAAACAGTTTCTCACCATCAGTGAGAGGTTTAACTTCCTCTTTCTCTTTGACCTCGTGGACAATTTTTTCCAGTTCCTGTGACACCTTCTCATAGTAAGCGTATGTCGGTTCCACGCTGATGACAGCTGCAAAGCAAAAATCAGTTGTTTGTAAATGTGTTTCTGCAAAAGCAGCATGCATTGGCACAATTTTTGCAACTGAAATATAACCCAGATGGTTACACTGAATAAGCATTTAATTGCCACTGACATCCTATTGTGTTCCATCCACAAACTTACCCTCTTCAACTCGGGTGATGTCACCGGGGTTGAGATTTGGTTTTGTCACAGATATCAGCCTTTTGGATAATCTCCTTTTTATGGATCTTCTTCTCATGGACTTTCTTTTTTGTGAAGGAACTGGAGTTGTTGGCACACAGGTGGTCACGACAGAGGTCACGTCAGCTTGGGAGACCTCTGGGACCTCTGATGGACTGTCCACCTCATCATCTTTCTCCTCATTACTCTTCCGAGAGAAAATACCAAACAAATTTTTCCAAAATGAGGGCTTCTTCTTCTTTGGTTTGGTGGCAGGTTTCTCTGATTCTTCAAGGACTGTCTTTGGCTGATCTGCAGGAGGTTCGACCCCAGAAAACGGACCAATCTCCTCGTCGTTTGATCCCAAGGCCAAGTGAATGGAGGGATCACTAGAATGGCGTCTTTGCTTTCTCGGCATTGTCACCCATTTTTCTTTCCTCCCAGCCTTCCTATCTCCCAGTGTCCCATCATTAAGGCTAAGGCTACGCTTCACATACACCTCCAGCAAGCGGATTGTGTCCTTGTGGGGCACATAAATCAGCTCCCCATTGTTGGGCCTTTGAGTTTCTTCCTGCGTTTCCATGGTGGGACGACTACAGAGAAAAAGAAAACAACATCACTCTTAACTACAGGTTTAAGGATTGTTTTGCATCAGACGCTGGCCATTTCCAGTCAAAAATCACTAAAAAAACGTTCTAAAAAACATGACAGTTTTAGAGCAAGAACAATTAGCTGATTAAATGATTCGTTGACTGAGAGAAAAAAAAAGTCTTAAATAGTAATTTTTCAAGCAAAAATATCAGCCATAAAAGTATTTGCTGCTTTCATTGTTTTATGTGATGGTAAACTTAATATTTTATGTTTTGACAGGTTTCTGAGACAAAACAAGCAATTTAAAGATGTCAATTTGGGAGATTTGTAATTTTAATGTAATTCTTTCTCTAGTGTCTGCCATAAAAGAAAAGAAGATTAATATTAAGATTAATAGTCTTAAAATAGTAGACTATAATATATGTAATCATTAGTTGCAGCCTTAGACTAAGGTTCCAACTAATGATCATCTCATTGATTAATCGATTAATCATTTGGTCTAAAAGAAGTTTAAAAAGTAGTGCACGTAGTGAAACTGTGAGAAACATCCAGCATGACTCAATAACCCATGTTGACTTATTCAAATAGCTTGTTTTTCTAACAGAACAAAACCCTGAGGTTCATCGTTATCACGGCAGACTTTAGAAACCAGGAAGCTGCAACCGATGAATATTTTCTTTGAAAAAATACCTCACAAAGTGTTTTCAAACACAAGAGTCGAAGAAAAGGCAAGAAAAGAAGAAGTTAGAAGTATGTTTACTGTATTACAGTCCTTCAACGTGACAGGCAAAAGCTGCGGTGTCTGGGACTCACCTCGTCTCGTCTCTTTCAGCTGCACAATCGATTAACTCTGTCCGCACAGATCCGTATAAATACAGCAGTTAGTATTGACTGCGACCGACTCCCCGCAGGTTTTACCGTAAAGTTGCCTCTCTCGTGGAAGGGACTCTCCGCACCTGCATACCCCACCCATGTATGGACACGTCCCTCCGTCCCTCTACCTGCAGTCAGAGAGTGGGCGGAGGACTCCTCTGAGCGACGCATTGCCATAACGAGCCCGGAGACGTCAGACCTCACTGCGTGTTTACGGTTTCGTCGTTGCTCTCGGTTCGGCTGTAAAAACTCTTCCTGATTAATGTTAGGCCACGTTTTACAGGAAGTAACACGTGCGCAGGTCATTTCCCCCTCAGAGACCTTCACTTACAAGAGAAGAAGTGTTGCCTTCGTGCGACATTGCAATTCGGGCTATTTAATAAGTTGGAGGAAAGACATTTAAGTTTTCTTCAATATCACAGATGGACAGTGGACCATTTCATCTGGTGGAAGAAGTGCTCAGTTCAGTGCTTTCAAAAGTTTACTTTAGTTAAGGTACAAACTAAGGTTGGCCTGTCAGCATCAAAATATACTGGTCAGGTCAGGCTGTTATAATTATTGCTGCGTTAATGTTTAAGCATCACTAATGTCGCAGCTGGTAAGGGTGGCACTGATTTAAATTGCTTTATACTGCTGGGAAATCAATAACAATAAGTGTGATTAGTAAGGCTAGTTGATTTAGCCTATATGGTAGGATATGAATGATCTAAATCTGGAAAGTGATCAATAAAAGTAGTTACAATATTGGCTTTGCATAATATATTGCAGAATAAAGTTCCATAGAGTAGATAATACACAAGTTAAGTAAAAGTACCTTAAAATTGTACTCATGTACAGTACTTGAGTAAATGCACTTAGTTACATTTCATGAGTGCGTGTCATAGATGGATGGACCTAAAGGGAACAACACAAGCTGCATCACAACAACATGAGTATTATATTTGTATTTTCCCAGCTAAAAAGTGTGTCTAACACCAGGGCCAGAGTATGTTCATGATACCTTTAGTAAATAGCGTAACCAGAAGCTCTTATTTTCATATACTGCTGCTGTTCCATGGAAGAGTGTGTCATTAAGATCTGATCGGATGAGATAAGATAAACCTTAATTCAGCCCAGAAGGCACATTCAGGTGCTGAAGAGGTACAGTGACTGAAATAAGAACAGATGAATGGAGAAACAGGAGAAAGAAGTATTAGAGGGATGTGAAATGTAAATAAAACTAGAAACCATAAAAGGGCACTCAAATGCCAGTATACAGTACGATGGCCAGACTTGTACTTTCAGCTTTGCAGTGACACTACAGTGTGGTTAGTCAGCAAAGTATAGTAGTAGTAGTAGTAAAAGTGGCCCGTGGTCAGTTTCAGTTTAGACCCTCAGAGGATAAATGTTTGGGCACAAAGCTGTAAATGCTAATCATAATAATAATAATAATAATATCAATAATAATATGAATGGATTTTTCCCATTAGCAGCTTATTACACAGATAGCCTTTGATCAGCAGTTTCTTATTAGAAGTAAAAGTTTTAACTGTGGTTTTATTACAGTTTTCACCAAGCTATCTTTATGACCGATATTGACTCATTCATCAAATTCACCTTTGCAGTCTTGTTAAACATTTACCACGAGCACCGTGCCACAGTCACGACTTCACCGTAGGCGTTTCTTCCAGGTATGATAACCACTAAGATGAGCTGTGATTGGACACAGCAGTAGTTTATACAGTAAGTCAAAGTCAAGTGTAGTCAAAGATTTCCAGGAAGTGATTAGAGTAAAATCATTTTCATAATGTCTGTCTCTTGCAAATTTCCCTATTGACCAACACTTTGTATGAACGGTCCATATGACTTCGTGAGTAATCTCTTATCTGACCTGTTTTCTGGAAACATGAGAGGTTCCCTGTAGCCTAAAGCAACATCACTGGGTGGCTTCCTAGTTTGTGGTGCAACTGGTTTTAGAATTAACAAAGCAGCTTTTGTTTGTCTTTGTTCATTCGGAGAGACTACAGCAGACTGTAGTTTGATCAATATAAGCCTCCAGTAAACTTATGACCCCAAACAAAACAAATTAATAATGATTCATTATAACCAAGAGTGCGAATACGAACTGGATTTGGGGCTACTTGTATGACTTACTATCTATTGCTGTTGTATTGTTTTTATCCCATCTGAGTACTGTGATATATATTTTATTTACTGGAATAATGTATCCTGACTGTAATCAGCATTGTATTTATTGTTTTTATTTTATGTAGCGTACTGTTAGCTGTATTTTATTGTCCTATTAGGTACTGCAGATGCAAATTAGCGTCTCTGCTATAATCCGGCATATTTACAACAATATTCTTTTTTTACTATTGTTCATCAATATGCACTGTCTCTATCTAAATAGAGTATAAGTATATGAATGATTATTCTTTGACTGTTATCAGGGAACTCAGATTTTAAAATGACTTTCACCAATTGTATTATACTGTGAAGAGACAGTACTGAGAGAGGCCACTAGGCGTCACACTAAACACTGCGAAACAACTTCTGCCTGCCATCACTGGCAAATCATCAAACATGTCACTTGTGTTCCCTGTATGGGCGGCGGTGGATTGTTACAGAGACCATTTTTACATGCACAAATACAAGGTACTTGTACTTTACTTGAGTGTTGAATGATGAAAGTACTTATTGCACTAGTCCATCACTACTACCTCGCTAATCTTTGTAACTATTACCTGTACATCATTATACTCTGTAATGTTATACATATACAGAGCCCTTCTCCCGCCCACCCTCAGATTGGAGCACTCCCTCCCCGATATCGCTCTGGGCCGGGTGGGGGGCTTACCGCCCGCCTCTCTACCCGAGCCCGGTCCACCCCACACTATCATTGCCAAATCCACCCCCCAACCCCTCTCCTGTGCCCCCTCCTCTTACTGTACTCCTAGCATACACTTTGCACAACACTAATTCTCACACACCGCACCACACACCACATAATCCATAAATGTATTTGTACTGTCCTAATATTTGTTTGTCTATTATGTTTGTCTATCCCGCACCTTGTAATGTCTTAATATTCACCAATAAAAATAAATAAATACATTTAAAAAAAGTTATACATATACATATTTATATTCTTCTTTACTAAGTCTATCCGAAATGTGTAATATTTTTCTGGCTTTTCAACAAGGCAATACTTTTTTACACTCATTTATTGTATAATTATGCACATAGCTTCCTGTACATAATGCACATACAGTTGTGTATAATTCCTTTCTATGTTTATTTTTCTTTAATCTAATTCTAATTTCTTTAATCTTTTTAGTCTAAGCTTTCATTGTCTAATTTTGTAGCGGTATTTATTGTTTTGTTGTCTGTATACCTTTGTTAAATTTCATTGAATTTTATTCTGATTAAAGTTTATCTTATCTTACAGTATCTTATGAAATATGGTGCAGTGTTACAGATCAAACTAGTTTGTAAAATAGTTCATATTAACTCTACCTCCATCAGTCACAACATAAAAATGCTACTAAGACATTCATGAATCTGTAATAATAACATAATAGCAGATGTTTTTCTGTATCATGTGTACTTAATCTTGTGATACTTTAGATTTTGATAATAATATCTAAGTTCTTTTAAGCAATATTTTCAATGCAGGATTTTAATATGTACGTGGCTATTTTTATATTGCAGTATTACTACTTTTACTTACGTGAATCAACTGAATACTTCTTCCACCACTGCCTGTGTTTAAATGATTTTGCTACACACCACATTCACATTTCCCAGTTGATTGTGTGGTTTTCAAGCAGTAACCTTTGCAGAAATTTTATTCTTTTGTCAGCTAGTGTCTACTCTGGAGGCTTTGCCTTCGGTTTGTGTACAGGAGTCTCTCCCATTGTCAGAGCAATTCAGGTAATTGCCTTTGAATCATTATGCAGATTCATCTTGGTAATGCACTACAGCTGGATGATCGTATTGCCTCTTTAATCAGTTGTTGTAAACATTTTGGCTGCCTGGTCACCTGAAGGCAACACGTCGTCTACTGTCTGATCCCGGGTGATACCTCAGGTCACCTTCTTCATTTTTCATGGCCGTTAAGCAGGACAAATGTGAGACTCACGTTTCGTCCCACACAAGTCTGGCCGTTGACCTCCAGGTCTGACGCACTGCAGCGGAGCAGTCACCGTGCAGTTACCTGTCATAAATCTTTATCTCCTTGAATCATTACCCGCCCTCTCTGTCATGGGACCCCTCTCTCCAGTCTTTAAAATGATCGATGGGAAAACCCAGGCAGAGCAGCGCTGAGCTAACAAAGCCGATTCAGGCGGGTACGGGAGAATACAATGGCAATTGAAATTATGAATTACCCGCGTGAGCAACATACACTAACTGCTTTATTGATTTACTCTGATATTAATTATAATGACGTATTTGATATATTGCGAGCTGGTCATCACAACCACTTCTTTGAACCACTCTGAATTATTAAAGTCGACCAAAATGTCATTTGAATAATTGAAGAGTTTTACGGACAAAGTCACTCTGCCACAAACTCTCAATCTGGATCACAGGAGTTACTTGAACATTGTTTTATATTTCTGACATGGGAAACGCTGGTAATTCACCTGTAAACACAAACATTAACAGCCAGTGGTATGTCATTCTTAAACTTAAAATGTTGAGAGATTTCAGATATTCATAATGCAAATACACAGCATGCATTTGTTTGATAACCAACATGAAATGAAAAGACTTGGAGTGTTTGGTTATTGGCAACTGATCGTCTGAAAAGATCAAAACCAACAAATGTGGATGTTAATCTTTTAAAATAAGGTCTCTATCTCTAAATTAATTTGTAGGAAGGCTAAATAACTTCCTTAAACATCTGGGCACTCTAGTTTTTGGCAAAGGTTTCTCAAACAGAGGAAAGCAGTGTATTTATTCAAGACTATTTTCTGCCACAGATTTGTGAGCAGCAGCAAAGTGTGTGTGTGTGTGTGTGTGTGTGTGTGTGTGGTGAACTCAAAAGGAGAGGCTTTGGACAATAAGTGCAGGTCTGGAGTTCACATCCAGACCCTCATCTGTGGTTAGGTTTAGGCAACAGCAACACTTTGGTTAAAGTTAAGGAAAGATAACGATTTCGGTTAAATGTTAATGAACACGTTGTGTCTCAAGTCGCTGCAGACTTTTTTTGTTATAGGCCAGGCTACAGTCTTTACCTACACTTAACCAAATACTGTGAGAGCCCAAATACAATTTTAAAGTTAGAATATTATGTGTGAGTAATAGTTCACGATACTGTATATTCAAGTTGACTCATGTGTTATCTTAAAATCAATAAACTGGCAGATGTGTGGGATGCCTCAATGACATCAGGGATTTCCAGCATGGGTGGTTCCAGCAAACGAAGGTGAAAAAGATAAACAGACTGACTTCTCAGACATGCTCCCCCTGAGTGTTTTATCACACTGTGTCAGGACGCCTGATCCTCCATCACCCCCGGTGAGGGGCAAGGTGAGTCCACCTGTCTGTCCTTCATCCCCTTCAGTGCTGAGAGAGCAGATGGAGCACCTCACAAGCGTAGTTTATCTCGTGCCAAAAATATGCAGCCCATTTGTCACAATGGATCCTTTCTGCTTTCAGTGAAGATTTTTGCTTTTCCATTTAATCATATCAGCCGTGCAGTCAATAAAGAAGCTATAAAGGTAATGCAAAACCCATGTGTGAATGCTCTTGGTCAGCAAAGTCAGGGCACCAAATCAATGGCTAAGGTAATACTGTAGGCGAGCGCAGCTGAACTTTGATCAATATTAAACCCATGAGGATTGCTCTGCCACTCAATATTACACCTGCTGTGCTCTCAAGCAGCACTGTGTTCACACTTTGATCAAAAACGTAACATCAAGGTCACTGCGGCGGCGATCCGGACCGATGCCACTCTGTCCTGTCCTGCATCCAGGAGAGTTACCGTCACTGGACGAAACAGGAGACTTTGGACGGATTTAACACAAACACAAGCTGCCCAGTTCCAAGTGACTTTGCCCTCTGGAGGGCGCGAGCTACAGTGCTCGGGCTGCTGTCTGTGCAGGTCTGAAATTGGCTTATAACGTGTCCGCTGACAAAACAGTAACCCAATCTACTGATATGAGACTCACTGTCTGAGCTTTCGTGTGAGACCCGTGCATTGTTTCCCTCGAAGCTTGACACAGCTTGTCACTGACTCGGAGAGTAAAGGGAAGAGTCATGCAACGGTGATATTTTTAGATCCATTAAGGGTTGCAGCACAGTACTGTATGCTGTGTCACAGTGATTGGACCATCTGCTGGTCTTTGAATGAATTTCTTGGGGTGGAATCTGTATCAAAGGCTGGATGGATGTGATCTCGTCGTGGAACACCCGATGAATTATAAATGACAGCCTCACATTGGCTTTGACCTTGCCAGAGCCACCTGTCTGTTAAATGCTAAAATGCTATCAGAGCCTCGTCTTTGGTATATCACTGTGCGATCAGTGATCAGCAGGGCAGAAGGGCGGCCCGCTGACCTGACTTTTAACTAGTGACAAGATGAGCAGGCCTCAGAACAGGCTGTAAAAACACAGTCAGTATGTTTCAGCAGGAAACGGCTTTGAACAGCTTCTTACTGAGGAGGTATCAGCTCAGAAAATCGGAAATCACAAGCATGGCTTGCAAAAAGCAAAATCTACACAGATCAGACGTGGATATTGCCTAAATGTAATGACGGAGAGGAAGTCCTTGATGTGACTGTACGGGACAGTAAAGCATCAAGTTAAACAGCCAGCTCCTCGCCTGGGAGGCCAAGATAGATAATCTTATAAATGATTAATTTGGTCTGCATATTTAATTTGGTGCTTTTGAAGCTATCCCAGTCAAAGGCATTGTCAAGCTCACAGCACTAGGATTTCTCCATCTAGTGCAGAGTTGTGCCAATTCAAAGAAAACACCCAATTATGTTTCAGTTTTTGTGTGATATCCCACAAAAAAACAAAAACTCCTCAGTAAGTCCGTTTTCCAATCTGTTGCATTTCTGCATGTCTTCTATATTTGGCCAGACTGTATCCCACTCATTTCTTAATTAGATATCAGGCTTGTTATCCAGAACACACAGCAAGAAACTGGCAGTCTGCCATCTACACCACGACACAAGATATATTTTTAAAAAAAGAAGAAGAAGAAGAAGAAAACTAAGCGACCCTTTTTCCCTCTTGTGATGTGACACATTCTTAGACGGGATCCACTGGGGAGATTTTTTTGGAAAGGGAGCAAAAGCGACGCAGAGAGGGAGCGCGCGTGAGAGAGAGGGATGCCACCGTGCTATCTGTGGAGAAAACCAGCAGTGAGCAGGCGTTAATAACAGCTAACATGAGGTGATAATGAGTATACAGCCCTGAAGCCATACACTGAAACTTACACCTCCATTCATCGCCGTCACTGTTAGGCAGAAGTTTAGAAACTTTAAATTTGCTGCACGTCTTAAGTCACAAGCGCAATCATCAGAGGGAAACTTTGCACAGTTTGGATACATGTTTAATGAAAGGCACTCTTTACAGGATAAATAAAACATAGTAAATTGTGTACTGTACAGTGTTGACACATACAGTAACAGTCCTCAAATATTAAGTGCTTCATAACATAGTAAAGTGCTGAGTACCAACGTGACTTACTGATGTCACCTTATTGCATTTCATTTTAATCAGTTACAGGTATTGCTCTTTCCGTGGGTGAAAAACACAACACATCCGTTTTCCACCCCTACGTCATCATTATTGCATATTGGAGGATTATTAGAAAGGCATTGATTGCGTTACAACTACATCCATTGCCATTTCTATACAAGCTGTATTTATATGAATAATAATCTCACATACAGTACATTTTCAAGATTGGAATGTGGCATGCATATATAGTATCAACTATCGAGTCATGTTTTCCTGATGAGACACAAATGTCATCATTTCACAAATCCAGTCAAGTATTGGCTTTCCCTATCACATGGAATACACTGATCATCACTATGTGATTAAAATACTATAATATATTTAGCTGCAATAAATATGTCAAACTTTCAGTTACTGATAAAGAGTTAAACCTCATTTCGGCACACTATGCCATGCAATACAAATGAGAGAACAAAGGTAAATGGAGAAATGTTCACATACAAGAGTGCAAAGTTCTTTTTTGTCTTTGCCCTCTCTCATCTATTCTCTCAGTCTGATCACAAATTTGCATTTCATGTCACATTTCTATACTCTAATATGTTTTCCCTGCCAACAGCTGATGGTGATAAAGCTCCAAAAGTGCTTAAAGAGGTATGTAGGGGAAATAAACATTCAGTGCAATGTTTTGATATGGTTTTACAAAGGGTAGATTCACATTATAATAACATGTTAGAAGATTCACAGATAAATCTTCATAAACTGGTGCAAAACACCAAATAATAAACATGAAAACCATGTGGATGAAAACAACCTGTGATTTTAACTGCTGAAACTGCTGCATGCAACCACCGCACGTGCTACAAAGCAGTGAACGTTAAGCAGCTTCATGGTTATATTTCGCAGCCTATCTACAAGACTAATCGCAGACGTGCTGACCTGCCAGCTATTTATCACGCAGATATTGTTACGCTGAGAAGTGCTGCCGGCCGAGCATTCACAACTATAGATTTGCTGATAATGCAATGTGTGCGCTGATGTCCTCTTGCCTTACACTGGACACGTTCTGCCTGACCTTGAAAATCATGCCAAGTTCTCGCTAAATTTTTTACTGAATACAACGAAGTGTACGCTAACGTTTGACTGGGGTGTAATATGAGTTCCAGTTTAAACACTACGATTATCGAAACCGTTTTTGATTTCTACTCTGCCTCTCACTTGTGTGGTTACTACAATCTACAAGGTGAAATGTCTATAGTACAAATGAGCCATCACAATTTTTCCTCAGGTTGCAATAATTACACCCTTCAGTTCTGTGCATCGAGGTTAACTGACATAGTAGTTGCTGAGTTGTGTTAATTGCACTTTGACACATCCACAAGCAGACAGATAACTTGTGTAAAGGCTGTCTCGCCACACAGTGCCTATTAATACTGTAGCAATATGCACAAATGCTGTCATGTTTGGAGTACAAAACAGTGAGAAAGATACACTGATGTCACCCAGTGCATCTTACTGCTGGATATGTTTGATTTGTCCAAGTGTTTTTCACGCCCTTGATATAAATAAATACTTCACTTTCTCTATCAGTGCATGCCATTTTTCTCATTCTGCCAGGTGCCGTTGCTTTTGTTTAGTGAGGGTGTGCTTCCATACTTGTTTGCCGCTGACGTTTTCTGGGCAGCCTCTGCCGCTGCATCCATTATCTGTTTCTCCTCCTGCTCAGTTTCACGGTGGTAAAAATAGTTAAAGTTGGAGACAATGACAGGGACGGGCAAGGCAATGGTCAGGACACCAGCAATGGCACAGAGGGTGCCGACCATTTTGCCTCCCATCGTGATGGGACACATGTCTCCGTATCCCACAGTGGTCATTGTCACCACAGCCCACCAGAAGCCGTCAGGGATGCTAACAAACTGCGTCTGGGGCTCATCCACTTCTGCAAAGTAGATGGCACTTGAGAATAGGATGACTCCTATAAAAAGGAAGAAGATGAGCAACCCAAGTTCCCTCATACTGGCCTTCAAGGTCTGTCCCAAGATCTGGAGCCCTTTCGAGTGTCGGGAGAGCTTAAAAATTCTGAAAACCCTCACTAAACGGATGATTCTTAGGATTGCCAGGGACATGTTCTGACCAGAGTTCACATCGTCATCGGGTGTCGTAGCCAGCTCAGTTCCCAGGGTTACGAAGTAGGGAATTATGGAGACTATGTCAATGATATTCATGATATTATTGAAGAAATCACTTTTGCTGGGGCACACCACGAAACGGACACCGACCTCAAAGCAGAACCAAATGATGCATATAGTCTCCACAATGAAAAAGGGGTCCGTGAAATACGCGATCACATCTTTAGTAGGGTGAGGAGCAGAACTGTCTTGGGTCCCGTTGATGAGTTGGGTTAAACCTGGGAGAAAGTCATTGTCTTCCCTGAATTCTGGCAGAGTCTCTAGGCAGAAGATGAAGATGGAAATGACAATGACAAACACAGAAACCAGAGCTACAGATTTGGCCGCGCTGGAGCTTTCTGGGTATTCAAACAGGAGCCAGAATTGCCGTTGAAGTTCGTTGGTGGGCAAAAGCACCTCTGGCTCTTTGATAAACCCTTCGTCTTCTCGGAACTGTTCCATCGCCTCATGACCCAACTCATAGAAGACGATTTCATTCGCAAAAACATCTAAGGGAACATTGGCGGGTCGGCGGATTCTCCCCCCTGATTGGTAGTAGTACAGAATACCATCAAAAGCAGGGCGGTTTCTGTCAAAAAAGTACTCGTTTCTCATCGGGTCGAAATAGCTTATCCTCTTCATGGGGTCTCCAAGCAGCGTCTCTGGAAACTTGTTCAGAGTGCTGAGCTGGGTCTCGAACATCAAGCCCGAAATGTTGATGACAACCTTCTCGTCTTTTTCTTCCATGTAGTGCTTTTCAAACAAATCTTCATTCTCGTAGCAATCCTTCGCCATCTTACTGAAGACGCTGTCAGTGGGAGACTCGCTGTTGATGAGGAGCTTCAGATTAGAGATCAGACTGCCGCTGCTGGAGTTCCCTTTAGTGGTCAGGGTCGGAGGCGTGGACGGGGACAACCCCTCGGACTGATGTCCACGTCGTCCTCTGTGTGGTGACTGGTGGGGCGAAGTCAAACGGTGGGGCAAAAGATTCTGATCGGGGGCCTCTGAGGTGGGTGAGGTCGGGTAGCCCGAGTCATTCGGGTCCCCCAGGTTGATGCCGACATCATCCATGTTCTCAAAATTTACAAGTGGCACCTCCATCCCCTGTGTTGTCGCTAGCCCCAGCTCCGTCTATCAGCCCGGTTCGAGTACAGGAGACAGAGGGGATACCACAACCAGTGCCACGCTGAAGATCCTGGCGGGGGCCTCCCTCCTCCTGACTATCATTCAGGCAGCCATATGCTTCTTTTGGAGTCAGTCCTCTGTGTGCTCTGTAAAAGAGGGGGGGGGGGGGGGGGGGGGGAAAAAACAAAAAGTTGTGTTCTCTTTTGCCA
>JBCAUF010000061.1:24523020-24535628 GCA_038406115.1 Haemulon aurolineatum | reverse complement strand
GAGGAGACAACGTGCAGATTAATGAACATAATTGTTAGTTGCAGCTTAATATTTTACACCCTGTGTGTCAACCACACCCCCACAGTGTTATTAAGATGCTGCAGGCATGGCTCATCTCGTCTTGATTCATTTGTGCAGCACTGTGAACTACACTCCACTTATGAATTATGTGAACATGTATTTTCACATTTAAAATTGCTCTCATTAAAAACAGGATAAACAACATGAAAAAGTTGCAGGGGTGAAAGAGATGGCCTTTGCAATTATAAATATATTTTAAATTAAATTGGTGTTTTTTTAACTTTAATGTATGACAGGAAATATTGACTGCATTAATCTTGGGGTTAAAGACTGACCAGTCAATACAGGTATTGATTGTCTTCTCTATTTAATGACAGCGGCAGACCATGTGGTGAAATGAACAAACTACATATAGATCTATGCTGCTTAACTGATTTTCCAGTTGTCTGTTCATTTTTAGGGGATGACAGTTTCTTTCTCATCCCTGTCAACACGACACAGCCACACCTGCTCGTCCAGTCCCTGCATAGAAATCTGACACACACAAAAAAAAATCAGGCTGCTATTAACAACCTCCCAGTAGTTGCATCTCAGCAAGTTTTGTCTGGGTTTTCGTCGCCATGGCAACAAAACATTAAGTGTCTTGAAAAGAGAAAAGGAGTTAAGTTGAAGAAGTTACATAATTTCCGGTCCAACTCGTGCAGGAGCGAGCAGACCAGAAACTATTTTTTTAACGTTCCCGCTGAGGAATGAACATGTTACATATGAGGATGAAAAGAAAGCTCGCCGAGTGGTTTTTTATTTTTTCTTGTGCGTCGACAACAAGGCCACTTATCAAACACAAGAAAAATCAGCTGAACAAGAAAAGGGACGGATATAAAGCTTAGACCCCGGGCAGGAGAGACACTCATTTTAAAACACTCATTATCAAGCCTTTAGCTAGAGCACCTCCCGCTCCTCTTTCATCCAATTCACTCTGCAGTTAAAACAGCATAGATTGAAATAAATTACGTTTAAATGCCTCCGAGTCACACACAGTATTAATGCTTGTAAACACAGACTGATGAAGTGTCGGATTCTTGATTCAGAGAAACGACTGTTTTGATTCGACGGTGACGGTGAGGGTCAGGGATGATAACAATTGATGACCCGGGTTGCAGACACAGTCTCCTACATGCAGTGAAAGTGCTTTCCGGATTACACTGTTGTGAGACAGAACGTGCACCTCTGTGGGACCAACAGAGAGAGGGGGGAAACAATCCCAACAGCGCCCCTGTTCTAATGTAATTCCCATGCAGATACCATCGATGTGAGAGCCAAGGTGTCAGACGTGATATCAGCTCTATTTTTTGTGCAGCCACAACACCACAGGTGATATATTGTCTTTGTGAAAACAAGCCAAACACATTCCCTCAATGCTGACCTTGCTGTGCACATGCCTAGGTCCAATCTCACATGCATTCATAAATGCGTAATAGAGTTTTTATTCCACAAGGTCGTTCGGTCCACTTTTTCCATCATTTTCTCGCCCAGTCTGTTGGCTGCCTGCTGAGGATAAAACAGGCCTATTATGTATCCAAACCTCTGGAGCTGAAGGCGGCTAAAGATAGACTTTTTATCAGTCTGAGCAAGTTAAAAAATGACTTATTAACTCTGGCAGAAGCTTTAATTTTAAGTGACGTTACAAATGACATTGTGCGCCTGCTGGTCTGGAGGGAGACGGGGGCATTTGATATAATAATCCCTTCCAAAAGATCTTAACAGCATTTTTCATTCTTCAACATTGTGTCGGGGAAAAGAGGGCCGGTTTCCATCAAAAGTGACAATGCTTGGCAATGCTCTTTGAGTAATGAGGAGGAAGGCTTTTTCTCTGTCTGTTCAGTCTGGCTCGCAGGCACACACATCCAAACACACACACACATGCTGACTGATCGATACAGGCAGAGGGAGGGGGAGACCAGCGTCTATTGATCGCTCATGCATTGGCTGTGATCCCTGCCAGCGCAGAATCATTACACACTCACATTGTCCGCTGCCACAGCTATCATGAGTCAAGGTGAAGGCCAAGGTCATAAATAATGCAACAACACTTTTCTTGCCACGATGTGAAGCGGCCAGGCAAGGGGTTAACTGGTGGGCTCCCTTTCAGCTGATATCTTGTAAAACACTGAAACCTAGCAGACAGATTTCATCCAATCAACTCAAGGCAATTAATAAACATCCTAATTGATTTATTGGATAATAAAAAGGCAACCAGCTCTCCTAAATAATTTATCATGTGTATTTAATGTCTTTTTTGTTGTTATTTAGAAACCTCTGTAGGGAGGTGGTCGGGTGGGTGGTGAGTGCAAGACTTGGTGGTCTCTCCACCCTTAAATGAGAGATTTGAGTACCTAAACATAACTATGAGACTGCACATGAGTGCAGTGATGCTACGCCAAATATGCTAACGTGATTGCATGCACGCAGCAACAATGCTAGCATGTTGTTTAGCAGGTACTGTAGTACTGACGAGGTTCAATACAGCAGAGGCTGATGGGAATATGATTGGATTTGCAGGTATTTGGTGATAAACATAAGTATGTGACCTGATGATGGCACTGTATGAAAAGTTAAGGAATCGTCAAAAGTAATTTGAATTTATCCTCTAGGGATACTGAATATCTCTTGCAAATGATGCAATCCATCTGACAGGTGTCAAGATATTTCACTCTAAACTCGAGATGGCGACCGTGAGTCAGAGGCCATTAAGCCATTATTGTCAGTACATGAGTCCAGCTATCACAGTGAATAAGTGAGAACTTTGTGCTGATGGTGGCACTAGAGGGAAAGTCAAGGGATCACCAAAGTCTTAAGGACCACAAATGTCTGCACTAAAATTGTCTAAAAGTTGTTGCTCAACATGGAGCCATGTTTGGCCAAAAAACATTAACCACGCTGTAGTTGATACAAGCAGTTCAAGCAGTACAAAATTGCACAGTTATCTCAATCTTATCACACTTGTTTCCTCTTTATTTTGATGTTTCTGTCAGATTGTATTCATTGAGCAGCTTTGTCCCTCATAAAGACCTTTTTCTAGGAGAAAGGGTTGTAGTCGTGTTTTTATGTGTATGGGTCACAATATTCGCTGTGTTTATGCTAAGATTTTGGATGTGACATGCTGTATGCTTCAGTGAGTTTCACCACCAAGGAAATGCGAGCAGCTGCTGCCACGGCGATGCATAAAATAAGCGTGACACACATGGAGGACTGCGAGGGAATTAAACTCAGAATCTCATCAACTTCTGTGCCTTCATGCTATGGCTGCACTTCAAAAACAAACACACTTGACAGCACAGCCATGCCACTTACCAGGGCATATTTATATATAGTGCATAATTATGTTTGCAAGTGTCACATGCACACAGACACACAGAGGCAGAGGCCAGAAAGCATAGACTTTTTGAGACAATTTCTTGCAAATGCGGTCAAAGAACAAAAAATGAAACCTTTGTACTGAAACACAAATCCCATAGCTGAATAATAAACACTCCTGATTAGCATCATCTGACCTTTAACAACACAGGCAGCGTCAAATATGAATTTTTATCAGGGTCTTCTCAACTCATGCCGGGTCCAAACTGGCATTTGAGGTCCGGTCCAGAGCAAGAGTGGCGCTACCCTCGGGGATGCGACAGGATGTGATGCAAGTATCGAGAAGTGCAGCGGCAGATATGGCGTGTGACGTGCTACGTGTGTCGTTGCTATTCCGAACGGCATCCCTGCAGTGAAACGCGAAGGTCGTTGGCAAGGAGGAGGGCGTGTGTCGGGGAAAAGATCCAGCCTCCTGGATTACAGATCCCTGGGGAGAACGAGCTCCCTGGCCCCTGCATGACATCCTGTCACAGCATTAGATTGGTGGGGCTACACAGAAAGACCCCCCTGAGCATTGGACCATTGCTTTATGTCTGACCTGAGAGGAGTTAGTTTTCAAGAGCAGGGAGACCACAGGCATGGGCTTGGGTGCTAATTAAGTCTCTCCAGTTGACTGTGGACTGAGTCTGGCCATATGTTTTGTTGAAATGATGGGAAGTAAGAGATAAGGCTGAAGAAGTCAAAAGATGGTTGTAATGTTGGTCCTCTGGGATTCACGATCATTCATGTCGTGTTTGATTTTTGTTTTTATCCAGACAGAATTATAATGAGACTAAAAACCTGAATAACAATGTACGTCCCAAAAAATAAATAAATAAAAATAATTAATTATTGTCGAACACGATGCAAAATGGTTGAGGCTGCAACTAAAGATTATTTTCATTTTCCTATTTTCATTCAATTAAAATGCAGTTATTTAACTAATTTATCTGTCCAATAGCCTGAACATAAAAGAGTCAACATAAAACACAAATTCAAATTCTCACACAAGCTGGAATGATCAAATGTTTACATTTTTTTTTACCGGAGGCATGACTTAGACGATTAATCAATTATCAAAATAGCTGATGACGAGTTCATTTTGTGTCAGTCTACATATCGGTTAAATGACTAATTATTGCAGCTGCAGATATCTAAAGTGGACAATAATGTAAAACAGACAACAGGTGATCGCCATTACAGTAGCCATCGGCATTTGAGCAACAGGGCAAACAGAATTAAGGATAGCCTGGGAGGAAAAAGTAAAACAAATGTGATTCCCTCAACTTTTCTATCGAACATGTCTTAGAAACAGCACCCTGCTGTATTATTTCTGCAAATTATCAGGCTCGCACCTCCCTGCAGTAGCCGGCGCGAGAGACATCTTTGAAGTGCGAACCACAGTTTGTAAGGAGCAGATGGGCTGACTAATGTAACTCCTGACTGGTGCTGTGCGCGTCTCACTGCCAAATCACAGTGAGAGATGGCAGAGCGGCTCATTTGGGAATGTGGCCGGCTGCAGCAGGAATCACCAGGACGGAGAGGAGCAAGAACTCAATTAAAACGGTTATCACAATAAACAACACCAGACATATGCTTATTTAATTTCGGTCTCCTCGGCTGCCGATCCACATCTTTTGTTTATCCGACAATTTCATGTTTGTCACTAATTCACCGAGAGCCTGGAGATGGAGGACGCTCTCAGTGAAGTCTCTTAGCACACAAATACTGATGCAAAATATGATTGAGTCATTTATTCAGAGTGCAGGATGAGTTACAAGTTAACTGAGGTGCAGAGAGTCTGAGGAGTGTGGTAGTTTCAGCCCTGACATTGTCAGTAAATGCATGTGGATGGTGATACACTTATTGTGCTGGTAAACGCTGTCAAACTGCCATTCGGGGAGAAATCATGTATTCCAGAGTAAAGTCCCCCAGAGGCACGCTGACCTTTCCAGGAAAATTCATACGTGAAGAATACACAAAGTGTATCTATTGTGTGGGGTACAAAAGTATATCTAATATTACAAGAACTTGAAATCTGCCTTTAAAAGAGTTTGTATTGATTACACGGTATTGAACACTGATTATTTAAATATACCTTTAACGTTTTGGATAAAAGGGAAGAATTTATATGTGAAATTATTGCATGCAAGATACAGGCACACACTTAAATGAAAGCATTGTGGAAAAGCTAGCAAGAGAAGGATACAATTTAGAAGTATCCACCCATTCATCCTTCCCCGCGTGTCAGCCCTGTTTTAAAATCCACGCCC
Source organism: Haemulon aurolineatum (assembly GCA_038406115.1). Classification (NCBI taxonomy): domain Eukaryota; kingdom Metazoa; phylum Chordata; class Actinopteri; order Lutjaniformes; family Haemulidae; genus Haemulon; species Haemulon aurolineatum. The sequence goes on along the minus strand of JBCAUF010000061.1, from coordinate 24,529,941 downwards.
CCAGAATTACCTCACTGTCTACACCATGTCGCAGTGAGAGCACAGTCTGGATGACAGCAGGTAGATAAGGTAGGTATGGGCATTAGACACCAATTTTTTCAAGACTTTATTTGTTGATGGCTATCAGAACATGAAGAGAACTTCAACAAATATGATGAATATAAATATGATGTGGTGCTAGAGGGGGTAGTGAGGGAATCAACAGCGTCATTAAGACACATCATGTTGGACCAGATGTTGAAGGAATAGACACCAAAGTATAAATGGCAGATATGTATAATGTCTGACAGTATAAAAGCGGAGCTCACATACACCTACAGTTTAGTGAAAGTTGCAAATCCTTCGCCTACTGCATATTGGTCTTTTTGCTGAAATCTTTGTGTAAAAGCACAAAAGAATAAAAAAAACTGTTGTTCTATATTTTATGTTTTTTTTTTTCATAAAGAGGAGGAGGACTGAGGTGTGAATGAAGGTGACAAAAGAGGGAAGAAGAGAGGAAGAAAAAGTTAAAAAAAATAAAAAAATAAATAAAAAAAAGGTAATCAGGTCCAGCTGCCTGTCAATACTGTATACTGTATATCAAGCCAAGTGTGCAGAGCATCACTTTGATGGTATTTTGGCATGCTAGTGGTAACCATGGTAACCACGGTAAAAAGGGGGATCCCAGTGCCTCAATGATGCAATGTGAATTTTCTTCCCCAGTATTCCAGGCTGTGAAATTAACACTTTGAGATTAAATTTCACAGCCTGCAGCCCACCACACATGGCTCTCCAAGCCGCTGAACCTCCACATGTGTACAGTATATAGACACACACACACACACACACACACACAAACACACATGCTAACTAACTAGCTTTAATACACACACTGGTAGGAAGATATGCAAAGCAGGATTAGAGATATCCTACTTCTTTGGCTTTCATTTCCTGCCATAGGAGGGAAAATCTAAACACAGCGTGAAAACATACGCCACACATGTGTGCTCACGTGCATAAATGCAAATCAATTTCACCCACATATTTTCATGCATGGACAGACACACACATCCAGAACAGACACCATGTCAAAGTTTCACACTCATAACAACCACACGACTGCAGTTAATGAGGCGTCTGCCTGTCTGTCTGTCTGCATGTCTGTCTGACACTTTGCTGTAGATTTGGCTGTATAGATAAGACCTCCCTGACGGAGGCTAAAACACATTCAGGATAATTCTCATTCATCATGCATGGGGTCTTATTTTCCTGTAGTTTTTGCCATCATTCCTCATTGGTAATTTTAACATGGATTGAACAATTTAATTGTTGAGATTGGGGAATATGGCAGCATCTTTGAAAGAAGCAGGAAACACATGCAGTCAGACAGCCATAGAGGTTTCAGACACACCCACATATTAGCAAAATTATTTGGAAAAGAAGTGAACTGTAAAACTGAACCCCAAACTGTCCACCTTCATCATCTCAAATTACACACCAACTCCCTGATTCAGCATCAGTGTGCAGTTCTTGCAGTGGTCTAGATAATCTGTCTAAACAGTTGGCTTGCTTACAACTGGCATGATCTGACCTCTAGTTTACAAATGTGAACTATATAATGTTATAAACCAATAGAAACGATGATGTAAAGGATCTAAGTAACAGAGCAGAGTTATTCTTAAACTCACACAGTCTCATATGAGAGTAGGAGTCCGACGATATGATAATGTGAAACTATACTGTAGAGAGTAGCATGAGACAAATTTTGCTAAACCATTTATAGCAACCTGGCTGTCCCTATAGAAGAACATCTCAGGGATTTAGTGCTGCACCACCTTAGAGTGTGAGAATTTATGCAACAAGAGACACACTAATATGAATGGTCAGGAATAAATCTGTTGAGGCCAACATATTCTGACTTTAGTCAAACTCTAAAACGCTGTGCTACATTTCCCATGATGCAACCACCAATATATTTGTGTGTACAGTATATACCTCTATAGCAGTCATCTCCAATCCCATACTGAGATCACCCTGATGACTTTACTGGGGTCATATTTAATGACTTTGAAAACCACCGACGACTAGGTGGTTTTCAAAGTCATTAAATATGTAGTTCTAGTAGATCTACAAACTATTTTTTGTCTATTTAATGTGTCTATTTAGCTATATTTTATTTACCATTTAATCATTTCAATAATTTCTAATTACATCTCCAGAAAATCAATCATATCATGAGAGAGATCCCTGTTAAATCACACATACTCTGATGTGAAGTGTGATAAGATTGCCCACTTCAATATAATACTGAACAAATTACCTTAAAAACAGGCCGGTGGATTGTCTGCAGTGATGCAACAGGAAAAAAAAAAAAAAAAAAACTTTATAGACTGGTCACTGTCACAATCCACTACATTTGTGTCCAATGATTTCTATCTACACTGACTGTTTCAAAAAGGCCACAACTGTCGCCTGTTTCCAGCACCCTCACGTGGCTCGACAGTTACGAAAACACCGCCACATATCGGTGGTGATAGTGACAGCATCCTGACGTGACTCTCTGTTGCAGGAACAATTGTCCTCCCCAGCATCAGTTTGCATTGAAATATTTACTGATAGCGCTGCGAGGGCCTGGCTGAGGTAATGATCCAGGTCAGTGGAGATGATGAGAGAGCCTGGGCACAGCTGTGGGAAAAGACCCAGTGAAAAACGCTTCCCGTGTTAGCTCACAGACATGATGTATAATAGAGGAGAGAGCGCTGTGGTACAAATTCAATCTAGATAATAACAAGTATTAATTTATGCCTAATAATGATATGGTCGTGCAATATTTACAAGATTTTCCTCTGGCATTTCCCAGCAGAAGTACAAAGCAGAGGACACGTCATGTATCTGCTGTATGTGCTTTTCAAGGTGCTTCATCTTATTGTGATGTATAATGATAACACTGGGCAGGCAGTGGGGGTGGGGGGCTCCCGTCTTCCATTAACCATACAGTGTAATTTCAACGGGTTATTACCATTACCAAACCATAACAATCAAACCCAATCATCTAACAATGAGGCATGGTTCCCCTTCGGTTCTTTTTAATGTTAATGGCCGAGCAATTCATCTTTTCTAAAAATCCAAACAAAAGCAAACAAAAGCAGAAAGCTTTATGAGGACCGACTTCAAAGCGCCAGTCCTCATTAGACATACCAGGCCTTTGAAGAGATATCACCAATCCTCAGTACTAAATCACAGATGGATCCCTCTAAAAGCTCAGTTTTTTCCCCCACTGGGGTTCCTATAATTATGAACACATTAGCCGGATGTGTTTTTTTTGGCTTTAAATGTGTAGTATATCTGGAGCAAAGTGGTGTCGTGTGTGTGTATACTATCACTGACCAGTGTAATCAATTGCACCTAAGGCAGTTTACTGCTGATAGGCCGTGCAGCGCCAAAAGGTACCCATAAATCCTGTGGAAGTCTTTGTTTATTGGGTCTATTAAGAGTTTTGGTGAATGAACGGATTCTGGCAGCAGTGATCAAATGTAATGGAAATTATGGGGCCAATAACTGTATGAACCCTTAAGAGAAATGGTCTGTAATTGGCCTGTTTGTGGGTTTGGAATATATTGTATAGCCTTAGGGTGCATAGCTCATAGAACAAATTAGATCATACGTAGCTCAGTATCAACGATTAACCCCTTAATATCCAGTTCCCCCTTTTTATTTCAACAATTTAGTCATAAAATGACTTAAAATACAAAAAATGCAATGTTCTCACGTTCCCAGAGCCTATAAAAACCAAGTGAACGTCGTCCAAATGTTTCTCTCTCAACACCAGTAAACACCAGTGAGCACCTGCCAATACTGAGTACTAATTGAATAATAGAGCTTTCTTTTCCACCAAACTTAAAATCTGCATACCTTTATAACTTCATACTGACACTCGTAACAAGGTTATATCAAATCTATCACATCACGTCCAATACCTAATCTGCTTAATGATCTTAAATGGCCACTTATGTACTGACACGGTGTATCAGATCAATTACTAAACACAAGTCACATGTTTTATAATTGCCCATCCAGATGAAGACAGCAAAGGTAAAAAATCCAAGAATGCAATGATTATTACATAACAATCGATACCTACTCTGGACAGGGTGAATGGTTATGTGCCTGCATGTATACAACTCTATATAGATACAGCAGCTTAATCCAGCTCTCCACTGAAGCTACATGAAGTCTGCACTCAGTGAAATATCCACACCTAAGATTTATGGCTGCACCATTCAGTCAAATGGAAATAGTACGTCATGTTATACACATTTCTCCGAAACACGTTTGGTATCTTGAGAAAGAGGTCCAACAAATAAACAATGCCAGCCGAAGATATTTAAATGCAAGACTTTTTTTTCAAATTCAGCGTGGTGACATAAAAATGTTTTCAGGTCAACACTGAAGATCTAAGACCCTGTGACACATCACAAACAATGCAGAAATGAATTTCTGATCAACACATCTCTGATCAAAACATACAAATATTCAAGGCCATGCTTTTCCACGACTGCATCCAAACACCGAGGCACAAACACACACACGCACACACACACACAGTAATTTCCAAAGCCTCCAACTCTGTTTGTTATCTTGAGCGAACATATTTGCGCAAGTGCGATAAAATATGAGGCGTGCTGGGCTCATTTACTGGAGCAAGCCGCGCTTGCAAAGCACTCGCACAGATACAGTAATTCATGCGCACAATGAAGACAGCAGAAAGTGACACATTTATTCCAAAACATCCGCTCAGACTTTAAATGTGTCACGTTTGATACCGCTCACATTTGTTCTCACAGCACATCTCACTAAACAAACAAGTAAAAGATATTGGACACAGTGGCTGCTCCTGCCACACAGGGGGAGGTCTCACTCCTTCATGCCTGTGCAATTGCCTTAGCGCACTGATTTATGAAAAGGAGAACAATCTGTGCACAGATGGGGCATAGATATAAATATTCTGACCTGTCACAAGGAGGCCAGACTACCCTGCTCCCTGCTTCAGGTGATCTATGACAAGGCACACACGGAGGATTGGGGCTGGGGCTGGAACGAGGTGCCGAAAATGCCTCTAATGAAGCGCGAAAAATGGGAAAAACTCACAACAACAAACAACAACAAATGTGGCGTCGCGTTTGTGCCCTGCGCTCCGTAAGACCAAGGCTCATCAGTCTTGGGTGTTTCTGTTCTGATCTGTAATACAACAAACAACTTCAAACGGGGCCGTTTCATAATGATGAATAACCATATGTTGTCTTGATATGTGCTTTGCGTGTGATTCACTGCGTGGTCACTCAGGGCAGCCACGGTCGTTTACTACCTACACCTGATCCAGCCGGCAGATTGCCAAGCCAACACATCAGTACATGTAGTCGGTTTTTTTTTTGTTTGTTTGTTTTGTTTTTTCTCTCCTATTAAAAGTTCCCAGGAGAGCCGAATGCAATTTTCTCTGATGAGAAACCCTCCTAAAGCAAAATGCTAATTTCACTATTCCATTGATTTTGCACAGTGAAGTCGAGTCCGCTTGGATTGTAAACCAGAGCGGCAAGATTTAATTGAATGTCGTTATCAGAGCACGGTGGACATACTGCATGGCTGATATAACTGGCTGATTTAGCTTATATTGGTATTGAGTGTACAGTGTTTGTCTGCTGATAAGTGCAGCAATAAGAAACTAAAAAAAACCCCAAAACAAATATGTGTTAGATAATTTAGAAACAGTGTCAACATTTCATACTGCAGTCGACTGGCTCCTAAATTGGTTTTGTAACTATAAAATATTCACATCAACCTCATAGAGGATCTAGTTATCAAGTCATTCTCTAGAAAGCAGCCTGACCGTGACACTCTCAAAAGTGGTTAAAATGACCATTACAGGAGAATTATTTCAATTAGGTTTTAAAAAGCACAAAAACTGCTTTGAGGACAAAACAATTATGTCCAATTACAATTGAAGAAAACCAATGATGAGTGGCGCAAACACTGGTCTCACAGGTCACAGCCACACACTCCGTCGATTCATCCATCTACCTGGACCTGAAGAGGTTTTATAGCGTTAATAACAACATCATTAAGTCCACCAGGCAACTTAAAACCAGTACCACAGGTCCACTAGATGTCCTCTCAAGGTGTTTCAGAGTCGTTGAAAGCCACACGCACAGACAATGCTGCGTTTTTGTTGTGAGGACGGCCTCAGATGAAACAAAGTCAAACTGAGCGGCTTAAAACTACTAAGTCAAAAGGGATTTTTTGCTTTTCATGACTCTCATTGCCCCAAAAGTTTCTTGTTTGTGATTTCAAGTACTTGATGAAGTAATGACTGCAGTTACACGACATCTGAAATGAAAACAGTATCATATCTTTCAGCGTAAATGTTTCCGTTTATTTGTCAGAAATGTGAGCCACAAATGCTGAATTTTAAGGAGCTTTTCTTTTTTTTACAAAGTCATCCATGCTGAGCATCGTAATGTACATCACTATTGCAATATTTTGATTTGTACAGAAAGATGCTCAGCCAGCTGATACAAAACAAACTGACAGAATACCATGTGATCCAACAGTGTTTACGTTCACAACACTTGCTTCCTACATACAACATCCTACACCGCATTACACTCCTCTGAGGCTCTGTGCAGAATGAAATCCACACTGCTGTCTATATATAGTCATCATTATTATGCAGGAATACCTTATGGATGGGAAAGAATAAAGCAGTCAGTCTAAAGTAGTTTTCCGTGAAGCTTTTGTCTATTCCTGAACAATCTGTCACTGTGATTTGGCCCAATCCTATACCATGTCTACATCCAGCTCGGCCATAATGCATTCCACTCTCAGACTGTCACAAAGATGAAGTCACTCATGCCTTTGGGGCTTTATTCTGTATGCCATGCTGCTGCT
>JBCAUF010000061.1:24329196-24339254 GCA_038406115.1 Haemulon aurolineatum | reverse complement strand
TCGAACTATTGGCTTGTTGGTAGTCTAAAAGAAGTGTTGATTGGTTTTGTGATTGCCTGTCAAGATGGTTTGCATCAATCAAATCACAAGAATCTATACTTTCCAACGATGTGTTGCATTACCTCATTTCACGACTAGTAGTGGTGCAAACCAGGGTTTATGGTCACCTGATGTTCTCCGATGATTCACAATATTTATTTATTCATAGCAAGTTATTAATTGCGAGTCACTGTCACTACTGTCAATGTTGGCCAATAAAATCCAAAGGAAAAAAAAGACAATTTGTGAATGTGAGCCAGTGAGTATAGATGTTCAAACAAGAGTTGTGACATCTTGACAATAAATGGCTGAAAATAGAACAAGCTGTAAGATTTGAATTTGTAAATGGAGCCTGCTCAAGAGAAAACAGTTTAATTGCACAAAGCTTAATAAACCAATTTGTAATGGACAAACTACAAAATGTAACTGAAGATTTGATTCTGAGAGTTGCACTGAGTTGAGCCTGACAAGTGTCCCAACATTTGAAAAAGAAAAAACGCATAGCTACAGTACACCATTCCCAGAGGACCAATTTGAAAGAAGCAAAGGGTTTTTTTGTGTGACACGCTGACATACTTAATGTCTGTGAGAAGTGACAAACAATCGTCACACAAGTGCTCTAAGGGGCCGACGGTCCCTCTGCCTGACATTTATCCATCCCATCTAATTGATAAGCACTTCAGTGGGGCATTTGCCCTCTCTCTGCTTCCAGACAAAGGCTGACAAGTCTGTGGGTTGTGACCAAACATGAAACAACCCTTTAAACCTTCCAGCATATGAAGCTGCTCCCATATGACGTGGATGATTTATCAAACTAATTCAGATGTGATGGTCAAAGCAATAAAGCATACCAACGGAAGTGAATACACTGTCCTTCCAGGGAAAAACAGTGACATACACCACTGTATCCAGTGAGCTATATCCTTAGAAGGAAGCCTTTAAAAAGTGAACTGTATTTTAATCTCTTTTGAAAATCTTTCCCTCTGGCAAAGAAATCCTCTCTATGCTCTTTCCCATCGTCTCTGCTTCACTGGGGCATATGATGGGAGAGGTTTCAGCAGTGTCCCAAGGTAGCCGATCTTTGAGAGATGACAAGCCACAAGTTCCATTTTTATTATGATTTATTCGAGCCAGCCAGTTTTCTGTAATGGAAATTCATTTGAATCAACGCCCATTCGCAGAGCCAGTCGGGAACCATACTGGCCATCTGTGAGCCAGGAGACACAGAGATTGGCCCCATTTGGCAAAATGAAAGAAGCTGTTTTTAATGCAAACATTTCGCCAAGCTGATCCGAAAACAAGTCTCATGCCCCATTTCCAGGTTTGTGGGCTTTTTTCTCATCACCTTATACCATAGCACATGATTTTTCTTTGAGCTTTGGCAATGGGAATGTAAATAGAAAATAAACATCAAGTTTGAATATTTATTACAATGCTTTTGCTGTTGTTTTACACCACGACAGTGTGTGTTGATTTTCTTTCCTTTTCCCCCGTGCACAGAGCTTATGTCAGGGCATTAGTGAGTTGACAGAATGACACATTAGCTACATCACCTCTGGGGAGAAAAAGCTATTGAGAGAGACTTGTACAGTCAAATCTTAGATCTCTTAGCTTTGTTTAAAGGGAGCAAAGAGATAACCCAGTCGAGCATGGAAAGTATACCGCTGGCACAGCACTATGTGACTAAAATAGTTCTCATTGTGAAAGCAGATCTTAGATACAGTTGAAATTTTCTAAGATTACCACGAGGGCCTAAGCATATCGAACATTTCCTGCTGCTACTCCATCAAAACAGAAGGTTTATGACATTATGAAACAGTGACAGCAAACACAATGTATTTGGTTACATGGATTGTTGGTTGGAACATTAGTCGGAAACGTGTCTATGAAGGCAGACATTGACAGAAGAAGAAGCAGACAAAGATGAAGAACTTCTTCATAACATGTACTATAGTGGCTCAACATAAGATAAATACTTGTTATTTTACACGTTTGCACAAGTTCCTACTGAGTGATTTCAATACTAGCTTCTTTAGCAAAAAAAATTATATATATATTTTACCAATTTTTTTTATTCTGAGCAAGCACATAATTTATGAGAAACTAAACTCAAACTGATGATGCCAAAGACAGGATCTGTGGGCTCTTACAGCTGGGCCCTGCAAAAGAACATGTGCAGTAAGTAAAATTTATCTGCCAGACAAACCCACACAGCGACTTATACTGGATGCTGGTCTGAGCTAAAAAGGATGGATGTTTGAAAATGTGATTACTTTAAATTTAACCGCTCTGTCATGGCGACAGCTGCTCCATCCCTCCTCTGCCTCCAGTTCTCTTGCCCACCTAGTGTGGTGTTTGTCGTCTGTGTTTTGCATGTTTAACTCATCTTTTCTTGTCATACCACACCTGTCCACAAGGCACCCTCCTCTGCCAGTCAGCAGATCATACTACACTACCTGGTCTCACCATTTAACCTACGTACATACATATATATAAAGACTTTGGGTTGCCTCTACTACATTTACATTATCACACAACATAAATGGTTATAGTGGGAAATGGATAGACTGATATAACTGCACTGCAATCACCTGCTTACAGTAAAACCTATGCAGCAGATTAGATAACATAATAATTAAATAATATTTAATCTCTGTTTAGAGGTGTAGTAAAGGTATACCATGTCACGATGTTTGGGTATTGTTGCTTTATGTATTTTTGTATTCATGCTGTTTTTTCTTGTGTGTGTTGTTTGCACATGCACCATTAGAAACCCTGTTAACACTGCCAAGAAATTAGGTTTGCCAGCAGCTGAAATGTACTTTTGCTAACCAGCTTCCTGCAATCCCCTTTTCTAATTTGCAGAAGTTGGGTACTTGTTCACACGACATTTTAAACAGCTTTCTCTAAAAAGGCACTCTGGTTAATTATGTGCACATTAATGCATGTTGACTAGGATAGCTTACAGTATGTAGTCTAAGCTCTTGTTTTGTTTTGTTTTTTATGGTAATTTGTGTAATCGTCATGCAAGTAAACTGCTTTTATGCTGTATTTTTATCTGTGTTGGCTATTTAATTCCCTGTTGTCTAACAGATACACACTAAAAATCCCAACTAAATAATGACCTCCTTAAAGGGGTACTTCAGCAATTTAGTCCTGCACTTGGGGGTAATTTGGGGGGCTCACCAGAGACAGCTTTGAAAAATGATCAAAATCCAAGCTGAGTTCTTCTGACCTATCGACTCTAATGTGGGTCAATCTCCAAAAGGCAAAGCAAAATCCAAGATAACCCTGATGACGCTATCAGGGGTTTTTTTTTTTTTTACTTTTGAAAGTTCCCTCCAGAGCCACTAAGACATTACACACAATTTTCACAGAGCAAATTGTACTTAATGAATGAAATCAGTGCAGTGCCACATTAAATACGATTGATCCCATGTGGATAAAACATGGAGTTAGTTAGTTAGATATTTTAGCTGCACTTATTTTAGGCCACGTTTTTTGCGCTACGTATCATTTGTTGCTGTAAAAACTAGAGTAAGGACTAACTGTCTCTTTCTTTTAAAACACCTGATTTCTCCTTTACAACAGAACCGCTCAGTCGGCCCTCAAAGCTGAGCTCAAATGTGGAACTTGTGTTCTGCACCATTTCAGGCCCTCAGGTGCTGTCTGTGTTGGTGTCCACGGAGTCTGGATTCAGTGTCAGCGGCAGTGAGACATCAGCGCTTACAGCCGTCATGAGCCTCTCCACAAATGTCAAGTGACAAAATGTGAACTCTAGGCGGCATAAAGAGGGACAACCCTTTAAAGAATGACTTTGTATGGATGTGACAAATGTATCATCACAGTGTCACAGGGTTCATCCATAATTCAGTGCTTGTTTTGTGTGTGTGTGTGTGTGTGTGTGTGTGTGTGTGTGTGTTAAAAAAGAATAGAGCATGATGTGCCAAGGACAGGAGACATATGGAGGAAGACAAAGTGAGGCGGTGAGTAGAGTACAACCTGGACATGTTTCAACAGTTATGGAGGACATATTTTATACTTGGACTTTGAACGCTTCACTCTCTGACGTTCTGTCGGTTGGTGTAAGAGTATTCCAGTGTGTGTGTGTGTGTGTGTGTGTGTGTGTGCACGTGTGTGTATGGCCATAGAGAGAGACGGATATTAAAGATGATTTCTGTCGCTCACAAACTGATGTTTTCCTGAGCGAGAGAGGAGGCATCGTCTGCCAGCTTGGCTGAGCGTACGCTGTCATGTTCTCGACTGGGATGTCAATCACTCGCGGTGTATAAATTCACTGTGCTTTCCGTGGAGCTCTAAGGAGATGTTCTCCATTTCTGGGTTCACTTGCTGCCAGAGACAGTACAGTACAATAAAGAGCAGTGCTAGGTTAGAATGGTGCGTCGCGTTATTAATTACAGCCTTTTTAATTTGTGATTCCTCCAAGCAAAGGGGAAGAAAACAGCCTTCTTGGAAGAACACTGAGCAAAGTAATTTTTTCAATAACTTCTATTCAAAGAATATCAATTATAATTGCTATATTTGATTGAGAGTCTGTGTATTCAGGCATATAAGCTTTCGCCCACATAAGCTGCAAACTGAATTATATGTTCAATACACCAATAATACATATCACTCTTTTTGACAGTTTATGCAGTTTAAGTGGCAGAGGATATGAAAAGCAAATGATGGAGAAATATATGAATAAAACATTGGCATTTGAGAAACATATAGATAGGGTGGATATGTCTTATGTAAATATGCAAAACAAATATCATTCCAGGGTATATACATAAATGGAATCTTCTCTAAGACTAGAGAGCGAGAGGATATGCTTTGAGAATGGAAATCTCATTAGTCTGATATCAAATAAAAGCAGTCATCTGGAGGGAATGGCACCGACACCGCAGTGAGGGAGCACAAGACACAGAGGGAGAGTGAAATTTGTCTTTGAAGTCAATGGTATTTACAGAGGAAATTTGGGGGCTATTTCAAGCTGCTTTCGTCCTGAAAAGGCAGCATGTGTATGCGTGCAAAAGTTTGCCTCCAAGGTGCAAAATGAGGTGCTCTTTTTCAGCCGGTAAGCGGCAGTTTTTGTTGTCATCTTCGCTACCAAAATAAGATCCTCCCGAGACACCGTTCACGACAACACGTTTCATGCATCCCATGCATTTTTCACATCGGGTGCCATGTAAAATACACTAATGGGGAAGTGATTTACAACTGCAGCACAGCATCCCTTGTGACATATAATTGCTAAAGCATTTTCCAAATGAGTGTTTGACTAATGACAACTCGTGTGTCAGCCGTCGTATCTTTGTTTACAGCCGCCGTATCATTCATCCCATCACCGGAGCGCTCCGGTCAGTAGGGGATATGATCAAATAAGATGCAAATTATTTTTTTTGACATACAATCATAATTACGAATTGCATTTGCATGATGTGGATTTCTATTTAATTGTCTCGCAAGCCTCGCACGCTACATGTCCCGCTGATGACAAAGCCGTCTGACAAATCGAGCTTAATGAGGTAAACCGTGGCAGTTAATCTGCACAAAAACATTTACACAAGACGAGTTCATGCAGATGAGCAGATTAGAATCAATAATTACGTCAGATCAGTGAGCGTCAGTGATTATCAAAGAAATATCATTAGCTTTTTGGGTCATCTGTTTTGAATCCGATCCAGACCACTTAGTAGTGATGATAATGAAGAAAGGACTTCATTATTTGCATTTATTTGATTCAGTACCACTCTGCATGCCTGTATATTTTAACTATGTCAGTTAGAGGCTTTTACAGGATGAGTTTGAAATGAATGTTTCAAACTCAAAGCTGCTGTATGTGTTTTTGTGATGCTGCGTTTCAGACTACGCTTCTTCATGTGCTGCAATGTGGTTTTGTGTCTAAATCCATCTTATATCTGTAAAATGTAATATAAAGAGACACATAGTTCCCAGAAGGACACAGGAAGGACATGAGATTTCCTCTACAGTGGTCTCCTATAATGATTATTCCTCAGTGCTGTAAATTACAAATAAAAGGTCCAGCTTGCTGTTGTCGTTGCTTCAGGACATTGCATTAGGTCTTGTATAATACATTATTCACCCCGCTGCAACCCTGACAAGGATCTAAATGATGAGTGCATCTATTTATTTATTAATCAAAAATACTGTGCACATCGAACTTCAATAAAAGGTTCTCTATCCGTTTTTGAGACCACCACTACATCATAATCATCGTCATCACCACCACCAGCAGCGACCAGCAGCAGCCACATCATCCACTATGATATAAAAAGCCCAAAATGGGGCGTGTTGTCACAACCCATGATGGATTCAGGGGGCAACGCTGAATGTTGATCAAGGTGAGGCATGGAGGAGGCCCTGCTTGTCAGGGACCCGCCAGCATCCCCAGGCAATCTCCGCAGTCAGGAGATGGAAAGAGCACCGCTCTGAAATCCATCATGTGCCACCTACGAACGCAGCATTGATAGAGAGGAGCCGCTGTCCCCCAAGTAACAACGTGTGAATGATTTGGGATTTCGGAGCTTGTGGCACAATTTCATGAGCAGTAATGAATTAATGGTGTGTGTTTGCAGATGGTGGATGACTTAACCATATTCTCCACCCAAAGAGAAAAAAAAACAATCCACATAAATGAGCACATTTGGGCGAATTCACAAAATAGGTTTTAGCGCTTTGATCTATACTGTAAAACGTCTAACATACAGCATACTGTAAACTACAGTTCATGTTTGAATAATTTAAAGCGTTCAAATTGACAAGTGATTACTCAATAATTAAGTCATAAGATTGTTGATCTCTTACAATCCTGCAGTATATTTACTCACAGTGACTACCACATAATCTATCTTTTCATGGTCATGTTCACACCAGAAACAGTCCACAGTGACTTCAGACACTGAAACCAGAGTCTTTCACTGACCTTAACCAAAGTGCTTTTGTGGCCGAAACCTAACAGCAGGCTGGACTCTGAAGTCTTGAGGTACACTGTCCACCCCGACCACCTCCATGCTTCTGCAGAGCAGCTTCCTATGTCTTTGACTTCATTCACTCAAAAGGAAATTTCTCTGAACTTAGTTACATGAGCTACTGTACATACATATGTGGTTGTGGTTAAAAGACCAATATTTATCTCCTCATCTTGTAGAGTAGGCAGTGTGCACTTCACAATTTGGAAAATGCAGGTGTCTGTGGAAGTTCACATGTTTTTACAAACCTATCTCCTGTGAATACATTACGGTAACTAACACGACTAACTACAACCTCAAAAATTACCACAGAATCCATAATTTATGATATGATCACACATCATCGTCACGTTCTGCCAGCTCTTGTATTAAGAACCCCTGCATACAGAGACATTAAATCGAAATAAATTGAAATTACACAGAGGAACATCTTCATCATTTTCAACATAATTACTCTCATTAGATACCACTTACTCTGATTTATTTGCTGTTTTTACTGATACTGAGACACTTGCAGATCAGTGCTGAACAACAAGTCATATCACTCCCCATGTGTTTAAATCACTGCAATGACATTTTCTTTTCATTCAATACTGCAAAATCACATAAGAGCAAGACTGCTGTCGGGGCTGTAGACTTCCTAAAGATGTAGAAACACACATATGTCAGGCAAGAAGATAAATATTACTGCAGTGCATGAAATGTCATATTCCTCCCATGTGTCCAATGAATGCCTATGGTTTGAGTGTTGAGGGAGATGTTTAAGGCAGTAATATTACGATAGTGAATTTAATTTTCTGAGTCCATAGAGGAGATTTCTCTGATCCAACTTCCAGCTCTGCTATCTTAGCATTGTTTAGAAACGCGGTGCATTTGACAGCATCCAACATCTCCAGGTGCAATTTAAAGTCAAAACACTTCCTCAGCCTTAAAACGCAGACAGCCTGTGTACCTAAAATGAAGACGCCCCAAACAGGTCAGCAGCACTCGGGCTCGGCAGCAGATGACAGGCCCTGTGAATATTCAGCACAATTACAGTACGTGAAATGTTTCACAGATGGAACAAACCTAGATCAAAGCATGTAATTAACCATCAGAGAACAGTTTCCAGTGAGGGAGGAGAGCCAGAGATTAAGGGAGTTGGTGGGGATTGCGTCGAACACGGCTGCGTGAAAAGCAAGGCGCTGTGCTCTGTAGCAGCTCCTCCAGCACTAGGTTTGTGTGTGTGTGTGTGTGTTTGTGTGTGTATGTGTGTGTGTGCATATTGTGTCTATCTCTGCATGCATTTGACTGAGGAACAAACTTGACTTTTTTTCCCTCCCAACATCCTCAACTGAAAATCAAGATATTCCACGGGCTAAAATATTTTTCATTTCAGTCAAATTATCAAATGCAGTGCTCCTAAATTTCCCAGGTGAGCTGAGCAATGAGTGACTCATTTCCTGCACTGAAAAAAAAAGCAACCTCTATACTTACTTGGTTTCAAAGTATAAACTGAGAGAGGAAAAGAGAGAGAGAGGAGAGAGGGGAGAAAAGGCGCGTCAGGCTTGGAACTGGTGCTCAAGGTTGAGGTTGTCAATAGAGTCACAGCATTGTTAGGCAGAGGAGGGAGAGGAGCCAGCCAGAAATAGCATGGAGTCCAAACCATTGTCATGAAAGTCGTCTCCATTTCCCATGGGTCGCAGAGGGAGATAGAGATCTGAGAGGCAGCGCCTTGATAAAGATCACAGATTGACTGGGAAGCCTCCCCCAGGATTTAATTGAAGTCAAACCAAGTCACAACATCTTAGATCCAAAAGATGACCCAAGCAACGCTCAATTTTTCATTCTCTATTTTTATCAGCATGCCGCTCCCCCTCCGTCTCATGCTCGTATTTGTTTATTTACTGAAATACACAATGTCCATGAAATTAGTTTGAATGTCAACCAGGACTCCCCGCCAGCTGCAGCCCCCCTGATCGATCAGCCTCACCGGTGATGAATGGAAACTCAAGCAGTTTAATGATGAAGCTCCACTGCCGAGTTTTGCTGTTCTAGTCCTGGTTTCATGTGAACATATGACTTGCACAATTTAATAATGTGGCGTATGACACTCAAACGGACACTAGTGATTTGATACTGAACTTCTTTCAAGCTGGGGAACTTGTTGATATGAATGAAAGGCTAAACGCGATGCAGAAGAGGGCGAGATTATCTGGACTCACAAGTTGACCAGCCAAAATCCTAAATCCTACAATTCCCACAATGCAATTGGAGTGCATCTCCTCTGATGCCCTCATTATGTCATGTCAAAATTGATCTAATTTTGAGTTTCCGACTTGTATTCACATTGAGATTTTATGATGTTTCTAACTTGATGCTAAATAATACAGAATTGTTTGAAAACCCAAGCAAATACCAATGAATACGTCACCCAAAGTCTGTCATTCAAGATAATTTGACTTATGACACGACTCTGCAACCTTTGAACAGCTACTGTGAGCAATTACTGCATAGCAATGAATGGCAAAATGTAGTGTAAGAGCAAGTGGAGATTGAGAGTTGTAGTTATATTCTGCAAACTGACTCCATAATGTCAGTTACACAGAAATACCAATCTTAAGCAGTGGTTCACAAACTTTTTCAAACCCCAACACGCTTTATAGTGATCTATGTTTCCTCTTGGCAACTCTTGCCTGAAACTGTCAGCTGTTGTCACCAGTCTTGGCTGAGACATGACTTAGCAAGGATTTTAACAGGCTGGTTTCTGTTTTGATATGTTTGCAAAAATAATATGAAAATGTAGTTTATTGTAGTTTATCATGTAGTTGACATCGACCCAACATGATTAAAAATGCACAGTACAAAAAAAATGGATACAACTCTTGTGGCACTCTTACTCTTGGGACGTTCTGGTGGCGCCCAAGGTTTCACAGCACCCTGTCTCGAAGCGTCAAACATAGGAAGGTAGAAAAATGAAAAATACAGTTTAATGATGTCACGAGGTAGCGTGGGATCATGAAAGTCTTCATTGTTAAACAAACA
>JBCAUF010000061.1:24297264-24307305 GCA_038406115.1 Haemulon aurolineatum | reverse complement strand
TTTAAATAAATTATAATTAATGTACATATTTTAGCAAAAACATTATTTTACTAGTTAGACCCTTATCAATACTAAACTAAACATATTTGAACATGTTTGTATGAAGTAATGGTGAAACCCTCCTTCCATTCAAGATTAAGATTACATTTAATGAATTTCTCTCTAAAGATCTTCTTTTTTAAAAGTGACAAATGCACTAGTGTAACAATTCACAAGTGTGAAAGAATGACTCACCTGTACCACTTCTGCTACTACTATCACCATCCCCACTGCTTAAGGCTGCAGCAACTGTAAACCTGTACACTATCCAGGTTTGATTACACCCACGACTTTGACATCTGCTCCTCCAAGCAGCCTCTGCGATGGAGCCTCAGACAGACCGGAAGATCAATATCAACATCATCCATGTTTAGCCTATCTTAGTACAAAGACGCAGGGGAGAGCTGCTCTCCGTCTCGGTCAAAAGTGAAAAATATGGCTCTATTTTTACAGCAACCTGCATACTGTTCTTTAAAAAAAACAACAGAGTCACCAAATGTTAACAGGAAAACCTTGGACTGCATAACTTTTCAAGCATGAAAAGTAGTACATTGTTGTCTGATCCACGAGAACTTGATGACCTTAAGTTTCCATAATACGAAGGAAACATCTCGAAATGTCTCTGCAAAACCATAAAGCAACAACTGAAAATGTTATAGCCTTATTTGGAAAAAAACAGTTAGGGGCTAACTATAGCTATAGTAATAAAACATATGCCAATCAAAGCATCTCTCTCTCTCTCTCTCTCTCTCTCTCTCTCTCTCTTTGTTGTAAATGGACTACATACATTCAAACAAACAGCATCAAACCAAATGGGTATAGGTTACACAAAAACCCTCAGCCTCTCTACACAGTTGTCCATGATAGCTCGGACCAGATAACCAAACAATGATCAAGGTAACCGGTGTAAAGCTGGGGAGTTGTGTGTTGATTCTCAGCGGGTTAAGCGCAAAACTACTACTGCAGTTTGACCGTAATGAAAAACAGAACCTCTCTGAAAACAAGTGAGCGTTTTTAATGATGGAGACATACAGCGTAGATTAAGTTGTATTTCTACACAAATACAGAGCAGCCTCTTCACCATGTTGACGGTTTCATCAGAATAGAGAATAAAGGGCACATTGATGTCTTTCATTAATTCCTCTCTAAAGTGAAGTTCCAAAACTCACTTGTAGACTGAAGGTTTTGTGCATTTCGAATGCTCCCTTTCATCCCCCCAACAAAGGCTGCTATCTTGAGTTCACAGCCTTTTTAGTCATCCAAGATCGTGTGTGGCACAGCCTTGGCTGCAGCTGTTTCTTCTTGCTATTTGATGATGTGCAGCAGGACTGGTGCCTTTTTGTGATCGAGCGGTCCTTGGGATCATTAAGATGTTGCAGGCTCTTTGTGCTGCAATGTGTGCAACAGGCAGTGGACTGGTCTCCCTGAAGGTTGCAACACGAGGCTTTTAATCAGACTTGATCTTCAATTCTTTTTCTGCGTGTCTTGCGTTTGCTCCCACTTTTCTGAGCATGTTGTTTGTATCATCAGGTTTCAGAGATGAGAGAAACATGAAAGTGACAAGACAGCGATGAAACCTCTTGCCTGAAATTTGAAATCAACACAAATTTGCACTCCACAAAACATATTCCACCCAATCAAACATGTTGAAACAACTTTTTTCTGAGTTCTTCTTTTCAAACCGCTGCCATGTGAGGACTAATTTGTGTATTTAAACTCGAGGCAATTTTATATTTCTAAAATGAATAAAATCCAATTCATACTGTAGCTCTGCTCAGATAACAAATTAACTTATAAATAAAAACACTCAAATACTATAGCAAATGTAGTGCCATCAACATGTCATTCTTTCTTCAGTTTATTTATCAAGAAAATCAGAACTGGGTTTTTTGGTCATTTTAGACTTTTATATGTTTACCCACTTACATTTTTTACAGATATTATTTGTTATTTCTCTTGATTTCCACCTTTAAATTAGGTTGGAGGAGAGCCATTGCCCTGCCCTTCACAAAACACTTTAAAGCTCCAATATGTTATCTGGGGGACACACAAAGGACAAACATCAAAGCTGCTGGCCCAACTTGTCAGCAGTTGCTGCACTGCTCCAGGTACTGTATCATTAAAAGCAAGGGGCATAGTGACAGGGACAGGAACATTAGGGTGCATAGGTTGCTGCAGAAACATATACAGTACAATAAAACTCACTTCACCTTTTATTGAAGGTGACTGTTTCTCCTTGAGTGATCAAAGACCTGCCTGACAGCCATGCAGAGCTAAGTGGACAAAATCAAGAGGAATTTCAGCACTATGATGTCAACAGGCCACAACTCATGATCATGTTCATACTGTAGATTAATCTCACAATTACTGATTCATTCCAAACATTAAGTAAAAATTCTCTGACTCCAAATTTCTCAACTGTGAATAATTTCTTAATTTCTAACATTTTATGGACTAAACAATCAATCGATTAATCAATGAAAATAATTATTAGTTACAACTCTATGATCAACTACTGTAATCAGTTAATGCACTCATCATTTTAGAGATACCAGAAAAGATTGAAATATAAAAATACTTAAATGTCTTTGCATAACTATGAAAAAGGTGCTCAAAATATGTCGATACGTCTCTGTGTTTAGCAATAATTCAGCTGCCCCATTTTCCGTGAATGGGTATGGGACAGTGTCAAGCCAAACAACAACACCAACATCAACAACAACAACCACTGGCTGATGAATGACTGCTGAGATGGAGAGGGGGATCGAAGGGATTGATCCGCGGCCCGCTATCTCATCCCTGTTTTTACCCTCTGTCAAACAGGTGCCGAGGGGAGATGGATTCAGCCTGCCGAAGGAGTGGATTAATGGCAGCGGGAGAGGAGGGGGGTCCGACTGCGCCCCGGACCCAGCCGAGTGCTGCTCTCCTCTGGGCAGAATGGAGGTGGCAGAGGTGTTATTGACAAGGCTCCAGGAGAAGAGGAGTTGCCAATGCCTCGGGTGGACTGGAGAGAGGATTGAGACAGGAGGCACCCTTGCTCGCGTGCACGCACACACACTAAAGCACGTTTGCACGTACAAACGCACCGCTGCAGCCACCCTCCCAGAGTGCCTCTACCAGGCATGATGATGGATGGTTAGAGGGTTCAGCCTCTCATTCACCTTTGTTCAGACTTCTTGCTCTGTGAATTGAGTGGCCATGGTAATGAATATGCATGCTTGCGTAGATGATGTTCACAAGCTCAACACAGAGCATATAAATTGCCAATTGCACTGAGTTAATGACACAAACATAACCCTTTGTTCAATTTCCATTGACTTATTGTGCGCTAAATTAATTGTCTGCCTTCCAATTACAATGGATATTTTTAGTGCATGGAGATGTATTCTGTAAACATAGATTACATTACTCTAATTGAGGGAAAAGAAAATATGTCTAAATTGCTCCTGATATCACATCAGCGCTAATGGCAAAACAAATGGAGCAAGCTCGTTCATCTTTGCCAACAATAACTCAATTAACTGTAAAGCGATACATTTAGCGCTGAAGTGGTCACACTCGATTGGTATTCGCAGTAAACTTTGAAGGTCACAGTCTAGGAGCTCCACTTGTGTGGAAAAGTGTTATGGATTCACTCGCCGGCTAGCGAGGCCCCGAGTGTTGTGAGGAGGGAGAGCGGCGTAGCTCAGTATGCTACAGGCGTCCATCTCCCTCCCTCTCTCGCGCTCGGCTCTCTCGTGAAACTTCACCGGCAACGTCTCGATGCAGCAGAAGTGCTAATGCTGCTTTTTATAAAAGATGCTCGGCAAGACAACAGGGTGTGCCCCGTCTCAGATTAATGAGCACTCAAATGCAAGCAGACAGCAGTGGAATTAACAACCTCATCTCTCCTCCATCTCTTCCTCCTTTCCTCCTCGACGCTTTGTTTTCTCAAGACTCTGGCGACTAATTAAAGAAACTGCGTAGTGAAATGTGTGCTTCCCTTTTATCACTCCTTAGCTCTTCATCACTGAGGGAACAAGTGAGTGATTGCCGGTCGCCCCCTCTATGCTCTGCTTACGACAAGACATATGCGCAAGTGTTTGTCATGTCAACGCCGTTGCGGAGTCTGCCGCATTTGTGAAAATTAAAATTGTGTGAAAAACTGCTAGGAATGATCACCCGCTGTCATTCACGGGTGAAAATGGCTAAAAATTGGTGGACAGAAACAGGCATCATGATGTAAAACAGCGAGATGTTTCCTCCGCCTTGAGCTGTGGTCCACCAAACCAAATGAAGTCATGTCTGTGTACCTTATTTAAGCTGTTCTAATGAACCAGAAATGCATGCTGTGAAGAGGATGGGTGATGTGACACGTGCTTAATAGCGCCACAGTTTCTAATTCACAGATACAGAAACAGGCCGGAAGCAGTGACTTCACAAGTACAAGAGGTGCAGGAAACTCAGTATCTGTGACTTTAACCCCAGGCCTTTGTAACTTTAATACCCACAGTATGTCCATTCAAAACTACACGGGTAGTCAAAAAACACTTAGGCTGGCAATGTTCTTATTATACTCAACTCATCCGATGAAAATATCTTTGTGACTCTTGGGAAAAGGGTCACCCATTTTTTGAAATTATTTCTTAAAAAGATGGCCCCTGTAAGGGAGCACACATGATTCAAACAGGAGTAAATATTTTCATTTTTGGGGGGACTATTTTCAGCTGCGGATTAATCCACATAAGGTGCACTAAGGGAGTTTTTGCGACACCTGAGGTTTTTGGCCAACAGAGGAGGTCATTGGCATCAATAGGTGCATCAATCCAAAATGCCGCAAAATTATTTGATTTTCTGCTTAGTGACACCTACAGTATCATTCTTGAAAATCGTGATAACATATTGTTTGCCAGACACAGTGGAGTCAGCAGTCACAGGTTAAAACTAGCAGATCATGATTGTGTTTTTTGGATAATTTTCAAACAAAAGACACAATGCGCCACACTTGCAAGCTATCACTTACAGTATATCTGTTTTATCTCAAGGACTGAGTAGCTGCCAAACTACTGGTACCAGTTAGCCTCGTCTTATCTCCAAGCTTCTCCTCTGGAGGGATTACAGGTTTGTGTGGCCAAGATGTGCCATTCAGTCATAGGAGAAAGCAGCAATAAAGTCAGGATGGATGTGTGGGTGGAATTGGGATTGGGATTTAAGCGATTTGCAGACAAGGCAGACGCACAGGCAGAGGGGTCGGCAGGGGCCTGATGGATCGTTTTCTGTGAACAGGCGAGAGGACTTGGAGTACTTTTTCTACTGTCCCCATTGTCCCATTTGTCTGTGTCACCGCGAAATACAGATGTGTGAGTGCGAGAGAGGAGTTCATTTTGAGGAGCATTTTGGGGGCAAGCACAACCATGTGATGATCACTTCGATCTGCTGCTCTCAACCAGATATTCACTTACAAGTCCACGAGGAAAGCTCCATTTATATGCTAAACATTTTATCTTTGATTAAGGTGGCATATGTAGCGTTTTGCCATCAATAAATCATTATGACATTAATTTTGACACCCCGGTATAATGACTAGTGAAAGCCCTGTGGAAATATAATTTCAAACATGTTACTCTCTACCCTCTCTAGTGAAGAGCTGAGTGATGGAAGAGGGATAAGAGACTCAAACTTCCTCTACGTGACAATTGTCCTAAATTTGGAGGCACACTAACCATTATATGAGACAGGGGCCTCCAGGTATCTCAACCAATTTCATCGTGATTTCATCAAAAACAGGAAGCTCCTGAGGGGACTAACAGCATCATTAACACTTGATTAATGAAAGGACAAACTGTAGAACTCCATTGTACTGAACAGTTCCGTTCATCCACAAGAATATCCAAGTTTATTAACTTTTCATGCAAAACATGTGAAAGAGATTGATCATTTAAATAGAGAGTATCTACAGAGTTAATATGTCATGACTAGGCTTTCAGCTCTTCATTGTCTGCAAACAAACACCAAGCTCATCACAACAAGGAGTCAGTGACAATAATAAACTTCATCCAGGAGGCCTCCATGAACTGACACAACCAGGTACTACAACAAAATCCCAGCATATGTCCTTACAGCAACTCCTTTGTCAGTCAGTCAGTCAATCACATTATTGTCACCAATTAATGAATAAAAAAAAAACAGATGGATTAATCTAAACCCAGACATGTGATATTCCACATGAGATTTATCAGCAATGAGGGAAATAATCACTTACATCAGCATTACAGAATGACTTTGTGCATGGTCTGAAGCAGACACTCGTTTTTCAGCTTTTTAATTTATAAAAAAAAACTCAGACTACAGATTCAGCACAAATACCTGTAGTCGTATAGGGCAGCATAAAAAATAGAGTATTGACACCGTATGTTGGATGAAATATTTGTGGAATAATTATTTCACAAATATTTTCACAACTACGTAAATCACCAATCCTATATCATATCATATCATAACGCATAGGCCAAACAACAACCAAAATAAACAACAAACAAACAAACAAACAAAAAAAAAACAATAAAGTGAAAACACTACACAAAGTGTTTAACATCAGAAAGATGCAGCCAGCCAGCAGATGGCTCAAAATCTCTCAAAACCACAACTTAATTATTGCGTTATCTTGAGTTAACAAAGTTTGTTTTCTCATGATAATGACTTCATTCGTTTCATTATCTCAGGAAAAAAGAGAACCATGTCAGTATTTGTAGATGATGTCATGACAACTGTACAAACTGATTTAAGATGAAAATGTGAGATCAAGCACTATTGATCAATGTATCAGATTCAGACACAATCTTAGTTATTCAAATAGCCACATATAACAGTAGAGGACAGATACACGCACAAGCTGTCACGTACTTTGCCTCTCTTCTAACTTATTTGCAGTGGTTTTGGGACTGCAAAGATTGTCCCTACAGGTTCTCCAACATGAAGTGTAAGTGTCTATACGTGGCTTGCTATGTGCACCTGTGTGCCACGTGACATTCTCCTTTATTCTTACTGTGGCAACTACAGTAATCAGAGTTGGTTTCTTTGCGGGAAAAGTTCAGGAGAGCGGAGGTGATCTGTTCCCCTCATGAGGAAAATGTGTTTGATCCATCCAACTAACAAGCTGCGCAATGGCCCTCTCACCTACTCCAAGCTCTATCTGAATGGTCAGGGCGAAAGCATTACTCCACTCACTCACTGCTGCTGTCAAAGAGCGGGTTGATAATTACGTGCACTAAAAAGTCCCAAAACGTGTGTGCATGGCAAACACACCTACACAAACCAGAACAATGCTAAAACCTCCTCTGAATGTGTAGTATAATGCGAGGGAACCACACGAAAGAGGAAAGGAGTGCACTAGGCCACGGTCAGAGAGAAAAACAAACGAAATATATGATAATGTAATATGAAATAATATACAATCTGATTCATTGATCGATAGCGCTTGATCTGACATTTCACCTTAAATCCGTTTGTACAGTTTACTGTATGACTCAGGAGCTGGGTAAGACAACATGGAAGACAAATGATGCAACAAAGGAGGAACAGAAAACAGGACTTAAATACAAGCACAGGAGGTGACTAGGAACACGTGAAGAGAGGGAGGAGAAACACAGGTGATGGGAGTGAGGAGAACAGAGCTTGTCTGTGAAGAAAACACTAGGGAAGGGCAACAAGGCAACAAGACACAAGTGTGACACATAAGGACAGGTGCAGACAATCAAACAAGCGGAAAAAGACAAAGGCAGGAAATAAACATGAAACAGAGCACAAGAAGACAACTACAAAATAAAACAGGAAATAAAACAGTAGGCATGCTGACACGCTGATAAACATAAGTAATAATAATAACAAGTTTATTATCTAGTTATATCAAGAAAACAAAAGCTGAGATAATCAACTTCTTGTTTAGATAAATTAGGCTAGTAAATTAGGGTAGTTTTCTCAAGATTATGCAATAATTAACGCATAATCTAGAGGTAATGGCCTTAAAGAAACAATTTTAATTGTGGCCCCTGTTGGCTTCTGTACAGTTGAGCACATTTAGGAAAAAATGGAGATAATAAAAACAGAGATAAGCTCCACTAAGGCAAATTGTTGGCTAGGATCTCTTAAAAATTAACATCATTTTCCGCAGATGTGTTACTCCTATTAACACTGAAACAAATAATATTAGTAGCACTTAAAATATGAGAATATAAATTTAAATTTAAACTTTTTCACGCTGTAAAAAAATAATTTAATGATTTATCATTATTTCATCTGCAAATATATAGCAAGGCAAAAGCCAAACTCTTTTACAATTCATTTCTTCCAAGTGTGATTTCCAGTAGTCCAAGAATGTATGCTTGAGTCTGAAGAATACATGTATTATTACATTTTTTTTAGCATTAACTTCATGTTTGTACAATTCAAAAGCAGCAAAGATCATGAACCTCCTGCAAGACAGGTGACTATTGATGAGTTGGAAAGTCAAGGTGGAATGGCTTAGATTAAAGTGTTATATTCTTAAAAGATAAAAGCAGAAGAAGTGCAAAGACCTGAATGTGTCATTTATGAGTGGGGTTATCTGAGTGGTCTACCTCAGCTATTGTAGGTACAGTTATAAAAGGCTCACCTATTGTAAGAGATATCCCCTTGGAAGAAATGGCTTACTGTAAAACCTGTACGAAATCATCAGAGTGGCTTAAAACATTTGAAAGAAAAACATATGGGGGCACATCCTAAAAGAGGGCAATGTAAAAAGTAATGACCTTCATCGTCTCAATGTCTTTCCAGCTGTAAACTCTCCTCTCCCCGATCTCTGGCACACATCAGCTAAGTTGTCCCTTGCAAGCCTCCTGTCACACAAAATAAATTGCCTTCACAGTGAATGGGTCAAAACAACACAGAGATGTCATTATTTCACTGCAATTGATCATACCTTGGGAAACACAAGTCAATAGTTTCTATAATTGCAATGTCTCCAGCCCCTCAGAGGTTCTTCCATGAGGGCTCCTTTGCTTCTTTTCATCTTCCCGCTGATTACTATTTTCATGTCTCATATTTTTGCCATCCTTGAGAAGGCTGCACATGACAAAAAAGGATTCATTTTAATGCTTTATAGGGGGCATTGATACATTTAGACATCAGACTTTAGTTCACTTCAGTTTATCATTTCCATTTTGTACAACAACTTGGCAAACAGTCAACCTTTGACATTTGGAATATATTCACTTCCATCATCGAAGCTTTTACTCTTGAAATCATTTGACCTGAGCACTCAGTAAAGTTAAAGGCCTTGGGTGCCTTTTTAATATTTTTCATGCTATACTTTTCAGAGAACCAGAAACAAAAAGAAGTGAATTGAACAGCCAATGAATGTAAGCTTTGGCCTTGTCCAGTTTACAGCACACATTTGCCTTTTTTAATAAAAATTGACTTTCTTTTTTTTTGTTTTGTTTTTTTTGTTTTTTACAATAGCTGTCTACGGGACGCCCTTGACCTGAATTGATTTTAACGTGACATTTAGTTCATGATGATCATGATTATCACTAATATTGATATTCTATAAATAATCCTGTTGTCTAAATGCTGACATTGAGTCTTTCCTCCACTATCATGCATATGATTAAATTCTGCAGAAAACAGACTGACACAACATAGAATTGGTCACTCACTTGATCCGTCTAGCTGAGTTCTCGTTCTTATTAATGATATTCTTATTCACAGACTTGCATATCAGCCAATGTTTTGTGCCATTGTGTCCTGTCATTTGCAGGTTCATTTAAAGAATATCGATATCTGCCCTCAAGGCTCTGTGTCAATCAAACATCATTTAGTGAAGACTCCACATCGTAGCGAAATAGTTAGTCAATTAATCAATCAGTCAATTGTCAGAAAATCAATGGCAAGCAATTCTGATAAAGTGATGAATCATTTGAGTTGTTTATAAATCAAAAATATTAAACCTTTGATGATTCAAGCTTCTCAGATGTGAAGATCCGCTGT
>JBCAUF010000061.1:24275630-24289928 GCA_038406115.1 Haemulon aurolineatum | reverse complement strand
AAAATATTGTGGCAATCCGTCCTGTAGTTGTTGAGATATTTTGCTCTGGACTGCAGTAGCTGCATCTGAGAGCAATGTGGGACATTTACACACCACGAATATAATTGAAGATCCCTTTTAGCAGAATGACAGTGCATTGACCCCACCTACCTCTAAAAGAAAATATAAAGATACTTTAATTTCACTAGCATCATCTAGTAGCCCCCTCAATCATCAAATGTCACACTGGGGCTGGCCCTGCTCCTGGTGCAGTGTAACCTGACCATTAGCAAAGAAATGGATGCTATTTGCAGCATCAAGAAATGAGGTAAATAAATAAATAAATGCCCAGTTAACGCGCCACAAAATGGGGCCAAGGAGAGAAAAGGCAGTTAGAAATCCATCAGAATGTCATTTTGTGTGTCTCCGCCTCTCCCTCTCTGCCCTTCCAGATAGATATCTGCTCATTGCAAACCTCACTCCCATTAACCTGTTCGCAGGTTGCCAGGAGAGGAAGTAGTATTTTTCACCTTCTGTCAACGCCCCCGCCTGTAGACACCCACTCACCCTCTCCATCTTCTTCTTCTTCCCCTACTTTTAGTCTGTTTGGGCAAATTCCACAAAAGATAATTTCCTTTTCAAATTACGGCAGGCCTTTTCACTGACCCGATGGCATTGTGATAATGCAGTGTGGGAGCTGAGAGCGTCTCTGATGAGGTGTGAGAACAAATGCACTGGCCAGCACTAACGTCTTGTCAACACGCTTGGACACGAGCACCTATAGGATACTGCACAGCCTCTGACTTGTTGAGCAGGGCAGCTCTGTCGGATTTCTGGACTGCAGAGAAACCCAGTATGAAAAGCTGACATTCACTTCACACAGAACTTGTTAGTGCATGTGAAGGTACAGTATGTGCTTTTGTAAATAGGCAGAAAAAAGGAGAAAAAAAACAACTTTGGATAAGAAGACTCAACAGGATGCGTGAATGACTTGCCGAAGCAGCTTGCAGGCTGTGTTGTGATTCATGGGCTAATCGCCTCCCAGTCCAGTCAGGCATGAGAAACACAGAGAGGAGGAGGTGTCAGGTACAGCGAGGAATACTTTGATATTAGAATTCAAGGCATCTACGTCTTGCCTTGAGCAGGATAATCCCATTATGCCTCAGGTCACAGCGTGCAGAGAGAGAGAGAGGCACAACTCACTTCAAAATAAACTGCTTACGGAGGACGAGAATAACACAAACAGCCGTCAGAAATAACATCAAACTCCGACCCAAACTGAATTAGAACATCCAATTTATGGACGAAAAATACCCCAGATATTGAAAAGAGAGAATAACACAATTGGATTAAAAAGGGGAGGGGGAGGGGGCAGGAAAGTTTTTCCAGCTCGACTCATGCAGTTCATCTTGGGTGTTTTCAAGATCGAGCGGTTTTTCATTACAGTCCGTCAGCTTTCATTAAGAAATGAGAAAATCTAATTTTGCTTGGTGTATCTGACAGTTTTTTAAACTAATTCATCCTGTCAAGATAAAGCTTGGCAAACCCACCAGATGGTGTTTGTGTAACTGAGCTTTGTTTTCAGTGTGCACATTTCGTAAAGTGCAAGACCCTTCTTGATTTAGATCTAAATGTGCATTGTGTTTTCTGTCTTTTTTTTCTCTGGGAGAAGGAAAAACGCTCTCTACCAATTTCTGATAACTATCTTGTTTGATTTAGATAAGCCTCAAGAAACAAATTGGTTGTTAGCGCTCTTCCATTTGTATTCAGTCATTCCTTCATTTTAATTAATTTTACATATTACTCAATAAAAAAAAGAGAAATACTACAAATATAAAGCTGCAAGCTTGAGATACTGAAATGCTGCTGTCATATTGGTCTTTCATTAAAAACAGAATTGGTGAGTCGTGTCATCCACCTCCAATAACTAAATGTGTGCACCTCCCTGACCAGAGCTGGGAAATGCCATTTTACTTATTTTTTCCATTTCAGATGGCTGACCAGGGAATGTATTTCAGGAGGAACATTTGGGAGGACTTTTGTCCAACAGCCTCAGAGGCATCAGTCTGAAGAACATGGAATTAAACCAGCAACTGTATAAGCTAATAACCTAAATACTAATACCAATCTAAGACGATTTCATTAGTAGGAGTTATACTGGAGAAGTTTAATGTACGTGTATGAAGTACTCTCCATCTGATAAGAACCAAAGTCCTGGAAATTCAGCAAACATACAAAATGTTCCTGGCTTTAAAAGCAATACTTCTGGAAAAGCATCTATTCACTTTCTTGCAGAGGGTTACATGAGAGGATGAATACCACTGTCATAAAGATACCACCAGCAACCGGTTAGCTTAGCTCAGGACAAAAACGCTATATGACCAAAAGTGAGTGGACACCTATGAGAGGTAGTTGAACCTCCTACTCAACCACAGTCATTCATTTAGAGAGGAACCCTTTGCGTCTAGAACAGCCACCACTCTTCTGAGAAGGCTTTCCATAATTTGAAGTATGTCTGTAATTTGTCCTCATTTACCCAAAAGAGAG
Source organism: Haemulon aurolineatum (assembly GCA_038406115.1). Lineage (NCBI taxonomy): Eukaryota > Metazoa > Chordata > Actinopteri > Lutjaniformes > Haemulidae > Haemulon > Haemulon aurolineatum. Next base: position 24,287,402 of record JBCAUF010000061.1, on the reverse strand, counting down.
GCCAAGTACTGGTGTTGGATGGGAAATCCTGGCTGACAGTCACCTGTCCAATTCCCCCTGAAGGAGCTCAGTGGTGTTAAAGTCAGGGCTCAGTGTAGGCCAATCAAGGTTCTTCCCACCAAGCATGTCTTACCAGGTCTTTATGGACTTCATATGGTGCAGAGGGGCAGAGCCATGCTTGAGCAGCAAAGGCTCTTGTTACCCAAAAGTGCCCAGTTGGCTAAAATGCCTTTGTATCCTGTAGTACCGTATTAAGACAACGCTTCACTGAAACTAGGTGGCCAAATAGCATGTTTCCAATGCTCCAGAGGCCAGTTGCAGTGTGCTTTACACCACTCCAGTCAATGCTTGGCATGGTGACGTGAGGTTTGTGTGTAGCTGCTCAGCCATGGAAACCCCATTCATGAATCTCCTGACGCACAGTTGTGTCCTGCTGTTTCAGAGCTTCTTCCAGAGTCAGTGTGGTACCCTGTAGTGAGTGATGCATCTGATGATAGGTGATTTTGTTTGTCTGTGGAGACTCGCTGGATCTTATGCTGTAATTGTGAGTGTGGCTGAAACACCTGAATGTAATGTCAACTGATTTTTGGCCATATAATTCATGTATCAGACAATTTCTTGGCAGGCAGCACTGAGCTGGAGTCAGTGAACCAGCGGAGACTCCCAAAAAGTCCCTGCACCTAGCCAAGAAACAGTCTGGCATGTACAGTAACCTCCTGTAAATCAACCTTCGGTTTTTATTTGGATTAAACCAAGAATATATAACGTGTGAATTAGAGGTTTTAATAGACAGATTTTATTACAGTTGAACAGGCTGGCTTTCCTCTAGCGTTTTCCCCATTTCCAGTTTTTATGCAAAGCTAAGCTAGTTGGCTACTGGCTGTAGCGTCATATCTATTGTACAGATGTAAGAGAGGTGTCAAAAGAGTTGAGTACACACAAACAACAAATCATCCACCTGATGGACCTGATTCTGAATCAGTGGTGAACATTGCGACGGTATAAGCGGTGATGTCACATCTTAGCTTAGAAAAGAAAGAACAAACTACACAATGAATCTTGAACTGAATGAACCGAATAAAAGTTTTCATAATCAGCATTGTGATTTGTAATTCCCATCATTGAGGGGTATCAATTTACTCATTTAACTCATTGAACTTGTCCTTTAAACATCCATATCAGCCACACCTGAGCTTGGAGTGACAGAGAACATGACTGCTGTGAGGATCGCAGTGGTTACAGGTGGGCTCTGCCTCTAAAACAGGTGACTTAGCTGCGGTACATGATCCGTGACCGCTGCCAAACTCATCCCATGTGCATCCTGCCCGACTCATTGTACTGCGGAGAATGAAACGGCGAAGTCAATAGCAGCACACAGAATTGTCAAACCGCCAGCCCTCAGATCCACACTGTGGTTTCCAAACACGCAGAATACATTTCCATTCAACTTTTGTGAAGGTCTTTTATGGCAGAGCAACAAAACCCAGAGGAGCCGTGGTATGAAAAGATCTTTCATTATTAATAGAATATTAGCCCACATAAAGGTGAATGACTGAAGGATTGTGTTTCAACACTGCAGGGGCTGTAAAGTGCACAGAGGTTAATTCTCTGATCCAAGGGTAGATTTGTATCATTGTTTGTAGCTAGAAAGGGTTTTTCCAGGGGATTGGATTCATGTCTTCTCTCTGTGTTCCTCGGAGCACTGTGGTGGATTGCCTGGTCTGATTAATCTTAATGAATTATGCAAATAGCCTTTATCTCAAATGATTTAGCAATGTTTCTGTATTGTTTTATTAATGCACTTTTGAATTACTCTGTATAATCACGTACCCTTTCCTCAGCCGTTTGCTGTTTGTAATTCATCGCCAGCTCTTTATTAAATCCATGGTGGTCTCCGGCGAATTGCATGCAGGAATGAGAAATTAGTCATTACTGTAATTTAATGATTTCTAACCAAACAAGAGGCAACCTGGATCGCTAACCATAGCAGCCCTCCCGCACTCCTCCCCTTCAGCGCTGGTCCCTCGGGGCTGATCTTTGGGAGCGAGCCATCTACATTTTTGCTTAATTAATTATGTTTAGTATAAGGAGCATTCTGCAGTGAATGCACTGTTTCAATTACAGACGGAAATTGACTTACAAAATATGAAATTCCCCACAAAGCGGTGGTTTGTTTGGAGTCTAGACACCCTTACAATTGACTCTGCTTCAATGCGCAAAGTTATCAACCGTCTTTGTTACAGCAACATTTCTGGAATTCCTTTGATTTTTTTCTCATGCACAGATGGTGCACTGATGTTTGTCTTGGAGTCATAAACATGACAGCTATAGAGAAAAATTGCATTTAAGAAATGTCTCTTATTATCACATCGGAGGAGGGGAGCCCTGGATTATATATACTATGGTTCCTGTCCCCAGGGTGTAAATGTCACGTGCAGGTGAAATATAACAACATCTCCTCAGAGCAGCCTCTAACCTGTTTGGTTTCCACTGAGAGGCGGATGGAGCTGCATGTTGATATCAGTAATGATAGGAGCCACAGTGTGTGAGCCAAAATGAATGGACTTCTTATTTGCCCTTCTGGACTAAACTGATTCAGATAATCAATAGAGGCATGGCTTTGTTGATGACAAGATTTAGTGATAAAAATTAATCAGGGTTAGGCTTGTGTTGGGCCAGAGTTAGTCATCAGTCTGTCCTTAGACCTGATTTCAGTTGACTTTTTTGTCTGTTCATTTTAGGAAACACTGTGATATTTTTTTCCTGTGTCTTTTTGGCCTATTTTTGGATTTGCTGAATTTTACATATCAGTTCCTTCATGAACACAACATTGATTTGCTGTGCATGCTCCACCTGCTCCTTTTTTGTATTTGCCTGACTGGTTAATTTGAAGAGTTGTGGCTTGGCATACAAAGAGCATTAACACACACTGTAAAAACCCAGATTTTTCTGAACAGTGATATCCATTTAGTTAGATTTATTGAGATAATATCGACATTTGTAATCAATGGTAGTCACCAGGCTTTGAAAACAACAGATACCATTAAAACATTTTGGCAGAACTCAGCTGTGTTGACCCTTGGTGACTTGTAGTCAAACATCATTACATTTTTTTCTGGGTTTTATTGTTGTGGCATCGTCTTATGTCTTTAAAAAGAAGACCTGACACCCTACCAAACTTAAGAAAGCCAAACACTTGATAGTTTCAAATCAACAAAAAAACAAAACAGAAGAGATATCTGCTGCATAAGGCTAAAAGGAATGAAAATGCTTACGATCTCACTAGATCTTCAACACAGATATGCATCAAGAGTCATGTGGCAAGAAAGTAACACAAAAGTTTCACATCACATGGTTTTGTTTTAGGGGTGATTTTTTTTCTGGTGTAATCCACAGTCTTTTAGTCAATAAATATCTTCATGGTTGAGTCTTCTAGTCCATAGGAATAAAACTATAATACAAAGAGAGATTTGGTGGGCAGTAGAGTTCAGAGACAGCTACTGTTGATGCTGGATCTAAAGTCAGGAATCGTTTTGGATATGTAGTCTTATATGATGCTTCCTGGTCCTTTTCTTCCATTCGTTCGGTGGAATGTCCATGATTATTGTCCTTGTTGGTCCCTGGTGTCCACCAATCCTCAAAACACATGATATCCAAATGTCCTGTGGTGTTGGTCAAAGAAACAGCATCTGGTTCCAAACAAGGTTATCCTGGAAACAGACAACTATCGTGTGACCTAGAAGGAATGGGAAAGAACAAACAAACAAAAAAAAAGATTTAGCAATCAGATTGAAATTGTGTCATTGACGTAAATGGATGATGGGGATAAAAAGAGATTTGAGTCATTAATGATGACAAATAGTAGTAACACCCTACAACAGAAATCACAAGGAGAGAAGTGGAATAATTAAATGTACTATGTTTACACCAGCTGAGCCATCTTTAGCCAAGCAGTAGTGTTTTCACAAAAAATCCGGCTTTAAAAAAGCCAAAATGTGGGCAGAATATTAAAATGCAGAGACTACAAATATTAGTGGTCTCAACATTGGAAAAATGTAGTCCTATAAACTGCTTCTATGTACAGTAATACAGTAGCAATCATTTCATTTGACTGAAGTCCTGCCTAAGTTGACTCATTCAAACTGCTTATTTTAATTGACAAACTATCATAAAGAGTTGTTCAATGTTTGAACATGGAGGACTGAGAAAACCAGCAAATATTCACATAATAATGATTTGTGAATAATAACAATTTATTTGGACAAGACATTTGGACATTTTGCATTTAAAACTGCTTGAATGACAATTCATTGTTCAAAATTGCAACTGATTGTGACCATGCCAGAGGTATGGCACTGTCTGCAGGTCAGTTTTTTTGGTCCACACTGATTTCAAATGGATAGCTATAAAATGTTATGACATTCATGACATATGACATTCATGACCATCAGGAGATTAATCTTGATGGCTTTGGTGATCCAGTGACATTTCTTCTAACACCCTGAATTTTCCTCCATTGCCAAGAAAAACTTGAGTGATTTTGATTAAGATGTCTATGCCACTATAAATACTGCTGGATAGATTATCACGAAATTTGGTACATTTCATTCATGTCCCATTCAGGGTGGATTGTATTTATTTCGGTGATTCACTTTCATTTAGCACCACCATCACGTTAACATAGTTATGCACTAGTCTGGTCTTGACTGAATCAGTGCAAAACAAATCACCATCACCCTTAGCTGTACTTTGTGTTTGTTGCTAATTATCTATTAAGTGCTATAATGTTGCTGACGTGAGCATTTCACTCACATGATCCCCATGACTATAGACTCATTCATGTTATTCGCTATCGAGTAATTGATTGATTGACTAATTATTACAGCTCTGCTTCAACTTGTGGCCATCTCATTAAAACAAACCGTGTTGGTGCTGCACATCTTGCAATAGCAATCTGTCAAAAGTGTGACAGGTGCAAGGTGTGCATATTCCCAGCTGGCGTGTTTATAATTCAAACATCTGTGGTGTTACACAGAAAAAAGAGAGAAGACAGTGAGCAGCTAGAAGTCAGACGTAATGCAATGTACATCATGCTCAATGATTTCCATGCAAACAGGGGAATATTATTATTCATGATGGCACACTGTTGGCATAAGTATTCTCAGACGTTTTCATGAATATTAATCGAAAAGATTGAAAGATGCAGTTTGTACTACTCTCACTTTAAGCATAACTCTAAAAATACTCTGGGAGGTGAATGTTGTTCCTTGTTGGTTTGCCCTTTAAAAGTAGAACACAAGTAACTTTTTGACTTGCCCTCTGATGTAGGAGGCACTATAAAACACACACACACACACACACACACACACACACACACACACACAAAAAGAGACAAAGAAATAAACACAGGTGGTCCTGTGTGAATGCTTGCACATTACTGTCATTCAATTAGCAGTTGGCAGGGTCTCCGCAGTTGAACCAACAAGGGGTTTACAGCACACAATCGGTCTTCCAAGCAAAATAATTCTAATATTTTGCGGAAGTGTGATTTTTATGCTGCATTGAGCTGCAGCTGAAGACACAGCGCTTGCTGTTTGGGATGCCACAATTTAATTTTCACCTCTGTGTGAAAATCCTCAGGAATCAGGGGTGTGAGAGAGTATAAGGACATTATTTGGTGCTGCTGCTGTAGACATACATTCATGCATTATATTTATGTAGGCAAACATTTCTAGTTATGGCATCTTTTGACAGGCAGCAACAGTTTGGATTGTCACAATGATCGTTTCTATGTAGACAATTTCTATTTTACATATGAATTGAACAAATTTGTCTTTCTAATTAAAGAAGAAAAATCAAAACATAATCAGATATTCAAATAGGGACGCATTTTGAATTTCAGGAGCAACTTTGACAAGGAAATTCATCTCATAACTGGAAGGGATAAAATAGTTTAGACATACAAAATTAACAGAGTAAAACAAAACAAAAAACTGTATATGGAAGCAAAAACAAGAATGTGAAGCAAAGCGAAACCTTATCAAAGCAATTAGCACGCTGTGGTGCTGTGGGTGTCACTGTGGGCGTTATTGGTGAGTAAACACACAAAGGGGAATCAGGAGAACAGAAGACAGCTCCTCTGGGTTTGATGCTTAAGCTGCTTCAGGATGAAAGGCCACACTTGACTGGTCAGCTGTAGGTTCAAACACCCATTGACCAACAAACTAAGACCCTACCTTTGATGAGCAGCTGCTGCAGCACAAGTGTGTGTGCATGTGAATGTGTGTGTGTGTGTGTATCCCATATTCATCACTATATCGATAAAGGGATATACAACTAAGCATCTCTCGGTTGTTTCCGTTTTTAATGCGATGGTGTCTTCTGAATCCTTTGGACTTTTATTTCAGGTTTCAACGTTGCCTCCAAATTCACAAATTGCCTCCAGCGACGTCTTGATGGACTATAAAAACGCAAATCAATCATCAACAGAATGATTTAGCTCCTCTTTTCAGGCTATCCATTGATGAAACATGTTTTGGCGTCATTTAGCCTTTTAACTAGGAAAATCTGTTAATTTGCACACTGTTTTTGGATTTTTTTTAATCCAATATAAGGTCGAGAGCAAGAATCTCGTATGCAGCTTGGTTTCACTTCAGAGACATTCATTTTTTTTGTTGTACACATATTTTTAAACAGACCGAAATCTTTTGCACTAATTGTTTTTAAAGCAAAAGTTGGTATGCAGAAAAGGCTTGGAGTGCAGCTGCTAAATGACCTGCAAAGAAACCCTCTGCTAACTCCTTTTATAATTATTACAAACACCAGCAGATACACAATTCAGGCGGTAGCACCCTCGGCTTGGCAGAATGTATTAACAAAGTGGGAAACAGGGAGTCAGTGAGGAATCATGCCGGTGCCGACTACACTGGGGACTCGTTTTGGTTTGGACAGTATCTCACTGAAGAATGGCTGAAACACAATTGTAAGAATGTCCATGTGACTTACTGTGACAGGATTATTCTGTACCAAATAAACAGACGCAAAGAGTTGTGGCTTGTGTTAATCATACTAGAATCTGAATTTAACATCTTATTATTATTTTATTGCAGTTCAACTCAGCATTTTGATAAAATATTTTTAATGCATTCACATCAGTATTCTAGTAAAACATTAGCTGCAAGCAGACCCCTGTTCAGCAAAAGCAGGAGTAAGTAGCACTGAATATATTTTGTACCTTTCATTCCAACTCTTTTTAATTTCCTATAAAATGTTTGTTTCCTATTGCCTTAATAATATAATTTAATTAGAAATAAACTTTTGTCATGTGGGATTTAACTGCGGTCATAGAAAATGTGGATTCAAGATCACTAGGTTTTTTTATTCTCTAAACTTAGTGATCTCTTAATTGCACCTGTGAGCTGCCCTCCATTTACAGGAAGAGTCTGGAGGTCAGTGCCAAACAGAGTCCAGGATTCGACTGCATAATGAGTTACTGCTTTAATAAATCAGGAGCTACATTCATGCACATCATGGCCCCAAAAAGGACCCCTCTACAGGGAAACTAGCCCAAAAGGAAGAGGCAAGAACACCCAATGGTGCAGTTAAATCGCTAATTTTGCAACTTCAAGTCATACAGCATATTAAGGCAGGAATACATGTATTTTACACAATGTGGTTCAGTAAATGTAAGGCATGCTTTCATTGTGTCTTGAGAGGAACTTCACCGCAGACAGCTATCCATCACCAACCCTCAACACATTCTCAACAGGCATCATAGCACCTGTCAAGTGCAAAGCCTCTGTGGTTCTTTTGCCTTCTGTCCCCTGATTGATAGGAAGTGAAAAAGCAGGAGCTGCCAGGGTTATAATTCCTGACATTACCAGCAGGACTATAAAACTAGCTGCTCCCGGACATGCAGAGAAAGAGGGAACAACTGGAGTTGTCCGAGAGGAGGCCTGCAGGGTGTCAAGTCGTCTGATTTATTGATGTGACTTCATCATGAGGTGAAACGACACCATCATTTTTTATCAACATTGCCACCACTGGACATCAAAGAAGAAAGAATTTATAGAATATATGAGGCATGTGTTGCAACTGTACAGTACTGTACTGTAGGTCACACCTATATTACGTATCCATTTGGAGAGAATATTAACTAAAAATAGTCACTTTTTAGTACTAATATCAATAATATACAATAGTACAGTTTAACAGAGCTCCAGACTTTAGAATTGGAATCAATGACAACATTTTATGATAAAATGGATAAAACCAATTCCCGCAATGTGAGCTAAAAGAAAATAAATGTTTTAAAAGAAATAAAAAAAAACTAAAACAATAAGTCAATTCAAATTTTAAAAAATGAAAGTAAAATTGGGGATAGTTCTCCAATAAAACTATGCTTAACTTTTATGAATTAGGCAGAAAATATTGTCTGACCTTGTACAACTTTTCAGTTGAGTCAAGCTTTCGCTGCTCGAGCTGGAGGTGTGGATTTTCTCGCTTTTTTACACACAAAAAAAAAACAAATAAGCTTCCTGGTATTTCTGGATAAAGACTGGTGAGGGCTGTGAAACTGAAAGAAATTAGGCTGAATTGACTGGCAGCCGAAAGACACTAAAATTCATTACAGAGTCATGTGATATTTTTCCATGAGTTTGTCACAATAAACTATTCTATCACATAAAGTTATTTAATCCATTTTATTTATTTAAGCCTTACACATAAACGTTTAGCAGGCTTTGAACAGCCACAGACCTTACATTTTTAGGCCTATGCAATGAAAGATCTTTTCTCAGCTATGTGAAATGTTCAGATGCCAGTCTATTTAACCAGTCACAATTTGCAAGTGACTTGTAGTTTGCTTAGTAATGTGAAGTGCAAGCTTCAAAATAATTTTAACCCTTTTAGATTACATCCCCTGTCATATTGTGTACATACTTAACAAGATATGCCAAAAATATATATTCTTATATCAGAATCATGTTTTCTTCCTGCAGAACAAAATATGGCATGTACTGTACTTACATAAGCTTGAACTAACCAGTTGCTACTAATAACACCCTGACATCCACCTACCAATCAAGCTGCAACTTTAATAGCACAGAGATGAGAGTCATTATTACGCTATATGGTCCGGCAATAGCATTGTTCATCAGTGTCTTTTCAATCATTCAATCAAACATCATGCCCTGTCTGCCTATCCTGTTTCAGTCAGGAGTAAGTCACAATATGGAAGCTAGACACTCTTAAAACGCTGTTTCATGACCTCAAGACTTGACCTGTGACTCCACTGAGATCTGGTACAATGCATCAAAAAGGGAATGTAAAATAACCAAATTTTACTTGGGATACTATGCAGGATCAGTGTGGATTGATGTATGAATTTCCTGGTCATTCTGAAAGAACAGGTGTCACGTCACCAACACCTGCGATCTTCGATCCTCAGCAGAGCCCTCCATTTATTCCCCAGAATGATGTTAACTGACCAGGAAGTGCGGGTACAGAGCCCTTCGGCATACACAGGCCGTCCCTTGCTGGCTCTCTGTGGGAGGCAGCGAGGCCATGAGCATGGAGCGACCCCCACTGACTCCCAAATCAAAAAAGAGTCGAGGCTCTGAAGGGTTCTACTAGCCACCTGGACCCCTGCTTGTCTGTGCCTCTGTTTCTGCTTTCCCGTGGCTGTGTGAGAGGGCATGAATTATTAACCCGGCTAAAATAAAAAGCTCTGCTTCGTCCAGGCCTCCTGTAGCCATGAATAATGGAAGAGGCAGCTCAACTACGGGCGTTTGGTGAGTCAAACACAGGGCCGTGATGGATGGCTAAGGGCCCACTGAGTCCCCCCCCTCCTCACCTACCATCCACTTCAGGTCTACCACACCCTGAAACCTAAAACACACGTCCAGATAACCTCTATTAATCTCTGGAAGTGCTACAGCTTGAGCCCTGCTGCCCTGCCGTAGCACATCCCACTCGACAATTTGGCTTCCTGAAGGGATTTTTGTTTGTTGTTTGTTTGTCTTTCTCTTGCCTTTGCTCGCCTTTGTCTTGCTTCTCGCTCGCCCCTTTGTAGTCACATGCAAGCCTGCCCCGAGTTTTCAAAGGTAGGGCCCGACTCAGGCTCCCTCTTACCCTTAATACTTAAACCACGAGGATGAGACGAACACGTGTGAGCTGAATTTCTGCTCTGCTCCCGAGAGGGTGTATTTTCCAATTTGTACCAATTAACTGGTGTACAATCGCACTGTTTATTACAAAAGTGATAATTGATTTTCTATTTGCAAAGTTGTCTTGTGCTGCGTGTCCGCATTTCATTTCTCACCTACCCCACCAACTGAGGATTGTGAGTTTCATGATGTCATTGTTTATATATTTATTTTATCTATTTATAAACATATTTTTCAGTTCTCAAGGTTTATTTCCAATCTTTTTAGGAATATATATCATTACAGTGTTATTATTATTATCATTGAAGTGAATCAATCTGACACATGTTCTTTCAACCCTGTAATTCAGATTTCTGTGAAATTATACAGTAGATCCATGCAGAAACAAGACAAATGCCTTGTTGCATATATTAATGTGACACATCATGTATATTAATGAATAATTTTGACACTAAATATTCTGCTTTGTAGTTAGGCTCTGTCTTAAAACAAGCTCAGATCTCAGCTGGTGATGAAAACCCCGGAAATATTAAATTATTTTTAATGAGAGTGCACTGGCATCTTAGAGTAGGCATCAGACTACAGCATATTTATGAGGGCTAATCACTTTTCGATCAAATGTGTGAAATTACAGTTTAATTGCCCCAGTTTGTCAGTCTAAAATCACAAGTTTGACAAACCAATAGCCATAACTGTCATGAAGGAAAATGTTGATAAAACTTTTACTTTTAATTGTTAACACAGTTTACGTTTAATGACACAAAGCAAAATATGCAATAAATTATTGGGACATGAACAGATTTGTCTCAGGTCATTCAAAAAAAACACTCAATATGATGATTGAGGTTTTGTGTTCCTGATAAAAGATCTAGCCCATCATTAAATATCTGATCTCTATTAACTGAAGTCTGCATTTACTCTCTTGGGAAATAACACTGATTAATGTTCAGATATTTGTCAACAGCATGATGATTTCTGGGTTTTTACCAAAATGTCTGTTGAATCCATTTGTTCTCTCCTGGGCTGCAACTAACAGGTAATTCACTGATTGGATGTTTTTGGCAATTGTTTTCCTGCATCATCAGTGCGACACCAACGTGGGGAATTCAAATTCTCGAGACTAACAGCTTGCCGTGCATCACATGACTGCATCTCATGTGTTTCTTTATTTGTCCTCTCACACTCTCTCTTGAACTCACACAGAAATAACAGCTTACAATAAGAGCATGGTATGTTGAGACTTGGACTTGACCTTGGAAAATATCAGAAGTAGTGATGAAGATGTGGAAAAAAAGAGCCATTTTGTACTATAATATTATGGGGTTGCTACATTCCAGTCATTTCACTCTCTGTTCATCAGAGAGCTGCTTAAATAGGAGACAAGTCACCACTCCTGAGGTGACGACATAAAAATATGTGAGATTGCTACAGCCCATGATCAACAGATTGAATTAGTAGTCTGGCTTGTGAAATCATGCTAAGATCATATATCTACTATCTACCACAATGCAAGTGCACTAGAGGTTCACTTCACAGGTCTCTCACCTGACTAAACAAGATGAACCGCTGCAATTGCTTGAACCAAACAAATAAAAACAAAACAAAA
>JBCAUF010000061.1:24097076-24107210 GCA_038406115.1 Haemulon aurolineatum | reverse complement strand
GAGCATCGAAACATGCCTATGCAGGATGCCATGATGCTGGTTTCCCACAACTACGACGCCTACAAAGTTGAAAACCGGGAAAAGGAACGAGAGGAGATTGCCAGAAAAGCTGCCAAGATGGCGGATGATGTTTTACTCAGGGAGCCTGACAGAGAGAATCATCCTATTTCTGTGCTCACTGCCATCACACTGCTGTCTGAAAGCAGGTACCCCATTTAATATCTTTAGACTTGTTTAAAAGTGATGTGGAACATCTCGAATGAACAATGAAAAACTGAAGCTGTTATGCATGAAACATTTAATGAAAGTTTCTGTGAGACTTCAGTTATAGTTTGTATGTTGAAAAACCTCAAAATTTCAAGTTTTGTTTTAAAATCCTCCATACTTGTCGTAATGATGAGGAATTTTCTGTTTGTTTCTTGGGCAGATTCGTAACCCCAGAAGAACTGGATGGTCTCATTGCGTACCTAAAGGACAAAAGAGCCCGGCTGTTACGAAGCACTGCAGACCCTCTTGCAGGTACGAAAAAGAGTCCCATTAAAGGATAGGTTCACGTTGGTTTCAAGTCTGTTTTATAAACAATGCTCTCATCCACATAATTGTTGGCTGTTAAAATTCGTCCTGTCCACACTGGCCCCTGAAGAAGTCCCCTCCTAAAAAGTGATTTAAGTGTGGGTGTTTGCCAAAAAAATAATCATTCAGGGAAACTTGCGTTCCAAAGTCAATTGAAGTCTTCAGTAGTCTTTTAGCCAAATCAAGTATTTTCCTGTGAAAAGCTTTTTAGTTTGAAATGTCCACTTTGTGCCACTGTACCGCTGTCTATGGAAATTTGGAAGATACCCCCTGAAATTGGCACGCACCCTCTGGTCCCCCTTCTTAAAGATAGGGACCACCACCCTGGTTCGGCAGTCTTTTGGCCCCGCTCCCGACCTCCATACAGTGTTGAAGAGGCGTGTCAACCAAGACAGCCCCCTCAACACTCAGAGCCTTCAGCATTTCTGGAGGTATCTCATCAACCCCAGGGCATTGTCACTGTGGAGTTGTTTCAATACCTCAATGACTTCACCCAGAGAAATTGATGATGATACCCCATCAGCCCCCAGCTCTGAGTCCATTGCATTGGGTGGCTGAGTGGGGTTCAAGAGTTCACCAAAATACTCCTTTCACCATCCTATTACCTCCTCAGCTGAGGTCAACTGTGTTCCATCCTTGTTGTACACAGTTTGGATTGGTAAAAGAAATTTGGATTCTTATTTTTGGTACAGTATTTTTTTAAATTATTATTATTTTCAGTTATTAATGTTGACCAGTAGCTAACGTTGTAGACTTTTGACCTCTGAATGCAGGCAAGGTGAGTGATCACTGAGGTTGGAAGTGAATGTGCAGTTCACAAAACAGATTTGTCGCACTAAATTGTTAAAGTTAGTGAATTCAGTGTGCATGAGTGTTCTGTTCAATGAAAATCTGAACCTATCCTTAAATGTTCTTATGCATTCAATTTTAGTGTTGTTGTTATCAGAGCAGCATATACTAAGTGAACCTGTCACCCTACAGCTCCAGCTCATGTTGCAGCTCACGTTGCAGCTCCTGCAGCAGTACACCACGACATACCGCCCTCAGCGTCCGGACTGCCTCCATCCCACTCGACTCACACACCCCCACAGTCCAGCCACCTCAGCTTATCAGCTAGTTCGAGCGCCTCAGCTAACCCCAGCCACCAGCAGGAGCTGCAGGCTAAAATCCTTAGCCTGTTCAACAGCGGCACCGGGGTGTCCTCGGGCACTGGAGGAGCCGCTACGTCTCAGTCACAGACCTACAGCTCCCTTGGCACGTCTCCTTTCCAGAACCCACCCCGCCAAGCTTTGCCTAGCCTTCCACCATCTGGAGCCCAGGGTTATGGCACCCCGCCAGGCCGCATGCCGGTTGCACCAGGTGGTCAGAGACTTCCCAGCTCTGCTTCAGGTATCAATTTTGACAACCCAAGTGTACAGAAAGCTCTGGACACACTCATTCAGAGTGGACCGTCTCTAAACCACCTGGTGGGTGCTGGTACCACTCAACAGCCACCCCCCAGGCCGCCACCTGCCGTGAGCCAGGTCCCGTCTATGTCCATGTATCCCCATCATTACTGATGGATTGTAGTGAATTGATTAGTTCTCCTAATGTGAGGTCCACCTCTTCTTCTGACACAAATACATCACGTTAATTCTCTGTGCAGTGAATTTACCAGCTGTGTATACAGTAGGCAGACTTTAGGGATGTTTGGTAAAAGCTTTTAGGTTTTTATTTTTTATTCTGATTTTTGTGTTCAATTAATAAAAATTGCAGACTTGACCAGACCACCTAAAGGTCTGTATTTCAATTGTTGTTTGCCTGATGATTATTCAGTCTTCATGCGAGTCAAGCTGTGCAGTATGAAGTGTGTGAAATACGGTATATTTTGGTTTATGATGGACTCATTTGTTTTTTTCCAACCATGATGAGTTGTGCTTTAATGTTTGTATTTTTAATTTGTAACATTTCCATTGTCAAAACAAGACACGATTAAAAACTCGAGACACAATTGCTGTAATAAAATGGTATTGGTTTATTGCATTTTGTGCTGACAAATCTATAAAATGGAACGGGTATCGCCAGAAGCCATAGAGATATAAGCATTTGAAATGTAAGATAAAACTACTTTTTCCTCTTTTTAATGTACCATGAAACACAATAGAGAATAATACTTTTTTTTATTTTAGAATATTTAACTTACACTGACACAAAAGAAACACCTCCACACTAACTGTATTTGATTTATTTACACGTAGCCCCCTCCCACCCCCGCCCCCAGCGGTTACAAGTGCACATGTACACACATACACACTCCCACAGAACTGAAAGGAACACACTACGGCTTTACCATAAGACTAGGTACAGTATCAAGGAAGAGTAATGAACGGTTCTGAATGAAAAAAAAAATTTTTATATTACTGAAATTTGATACAGGTGTGTCTTTGTGTGTATGCTGTATATATCATCTATATCTACATCCATTACATTTTTCAAGCATCCATACAAAATGTTTCCCACAACTCCAGTGAATTAAAACAAACCAAACGGTGGCAAAATTACCCTGGTGGGAGTTACTGATTATACAATAAAGTACTGTATTTTCAAAGGCCATAAAGTGTCGAAGGAAAAGACATTAGGGAAAATTGGCAAGAGTTAAACTAGAAGATCAATACCACTCATGTCATGTCTTTCAAACATAAAACTTTCACAGGCAGCCAGCTTAGTTTAGCACAAAAACGGCTATCCAGACTCCATCCAAAGGTAACAGTGAACAAAATCTGCTACCGTCACCTCTAAATCTCATAAATTAAAACTTATCTCAAAGTTATACATAAACCAAAGTGAAATAATTATAAAGCCACATTTTATGCAGTCATGTACCGGACTATTTCTTGGTGTGGACCAGTAACTTCCAAACAAGATACTACCTTTTTTTCCCCCCAAAAAACAGTCATTTTGTCATTTTTATGTTTAGGTTAATTGTATTGACTAAACCAACCAACGTGTTCATATGTTTTAGAAGTGGCAGGTGGATTCTGTTGCCCTTGGACAGGGCCAGGGCGTTTCCAGCAAACTCTTGGCAAGACATTTCCCAGAATGTTTATTTTTACTCTTAAAAGCTTGTCTGAATGTTGACATAAAATTTTGGGTGGTCGGTATTCGGTAATATTTATACTTAATACATTAAATAGAGCCACAGTTATTGACTAAAAAGTGGGTAAATCTGTGTTTTTGGACAGGCATCTCCTCTAATACCTTTGGCACTCACATTTCTTTAACCTGTTTAAACTATCAATATTTTTATATATTAACTGATGATTGCTACAAAATCTCTGCAAGAAGGTGAACAGTATTTACTTGTCTGTGTCTAATTCACTGGAGCACACATTTGCACACTATCATTTATGTAGTTAACTGAAATATACTTTGGTAATCAGTTCATCTGCAGATAATATTTGACACAATGAGAGGACCTTGTCAACAAATCCACCATAAAAAATAGAATCTTGTACTATAATAATATTCATCTTGGATACAATGATTGGCCAGTCCTAAGGAAAGAGAAAAAAATCATACTACTAGAAATAAAAGTTTCTAACTGATATAAATAAAATACTTTTATACCACAAACACCCAATATATTTTCAATACACCTTGTTCAGGGTAATTGCATGCATGCACTGAGTTACACAACATAACTGGAACGGGGCTCTGCTTGCACTGCACGGATAGCCACTTGAGTTCTTCTCATCTGACTCCCAGAGATCGACTGTATTAAAAGTGCAGCTGCTATTTTACCTCCGACATCAGGCACATTCGTCTGATGCTTCTGTGAAAATACACTGAAGGGTACGATCGTATCTCAGCTACAGACTTGTGTGCCCTCCCTGCCATAATCTGGGATTGGTTTTGTATTTTCTCTGTTGGTGTCTTAACAGGACAGCCTCCTCAACCCGGTAACAGATGTGTTTCAGAGCCCTTAATATCCATTTAAGGATGGAGACTGGGTAGTGATCACCGGCAAGTTTGTCTCATGCTACAGTTGTGCAGGCGAAGGATCTGATCTAAATCATGGATCAGTTGGGGGGAGAGGGGACGTGCTGGTTTCAAAGTCGCCTATTTCGTGAAGTCCAAGCAGAGCCAGTACCAGAATTGGAAGCGCGAGTTTTATATTCTTTGATCGTTTTTCAGAATTATACTGCAATCACATTTAAAATACAGAGCTGGGGTGGACTTAGTGGCTGGGATGGGGGAGGCCAGGGAGTTTTGGGCAGATGGGGTGAAGGGGTGGGGGGGTGGAGGAGGGATTCTGGGAAGGCTCACCTCACAGATTGAGTGACAAGCACTATAAATTTAACAGTTACTATTATTCTTTTTCAGAAGTTTGGCAAGAGAAAGGAAAGAATGTGATGCATGCTAAAATGTCCAAGAAAATGCTCAAATGATTTTGATGTAGACAAAATCAACAGGTAGGTCTCTGGATTACTGCAGTTCAAAACTGCTGCAAGCTGACGGGAATTAATCAAATTTGGCAGTCTGAACTGTCAGACCTTCACAGCTGGCTGTAATACACTCGTGTGCCACCAGAGATCACTGTGGGATAGAGTCTGTGCAGAGCAGGCTGGCTCTTGTTGGACCCCCCACTCCTGCAGACTAATCCTGTCACAGTGTGCCCCCTCAGTGTAAAGTGCTTTGCTGTCTCAGCCACATTTGGGATGAACACTGTAGATCTTTATTGTCCCTAAGACCTGGTGACAAACATTTTGGTGAACTAAGTGACTGCTGACACCTCCAGTGGTTTATAGAAAAGAAATAACACAACCGTGACAAAATGAAAAATGACCAATGTGAGAACAATATTGCACATAATCTTACAAAACTCTAAGACTTTGTCCACAGTGATAGAACAGTGTACAACAAAAGACAACACTAGTCGGTTACAGTGTTTCTGACTTAAGTGTGATATATATTTACAAAGGTGAAATGACCATCTCTCAGGTCCATTCATTCGCAAACTCAAAATCTCCTATTACGTTACATAAGACTACTTGAGCAAGATTGAAATATAACAAGTAACAATATAGTGAACTCATACTTTTTCTTATTTTTTGCAAAAGACTTGTTTTCAAGGTCTAGCCACGTCACCAGCTGAGCGGCAAACACTTCAGAGTTCTCAAAATCTCTAACTCGATGAGAACATTTAACAACCTTTTACCCCACTCTGCACCTTGAACATGTAAGTCATCACTATAGAAACCACTAAAACAAATATTGCCACATAGTACCATGCAAACAGCAATTATAAAACATTTATAATTCAATAAATAAATTCATTTCCAATAAACTTCTCCAATAAACATCAGATATCTTCTCTTTTGAATAAATTTTAAAGGCTCAGTTGATGCAGGCAATGTTGTGGAGACAAAATAGCCATGTTCTTCAAAAACTGATGTGAGCGTTAAACAACCCCTTTGTCAGAGTCATGTGTGACAAGCATACTAAAGAAAATCTTCATCACTTGGCACCCTAAAATCTTTGAAAACTAGGAGTGGCTCCTTCTTAAGTATCACAGGTGTCAAAGGTAGGTGTGTTAAAAATTTTCAAACATTAACATTGAGCAGATAAATATTCATATTTAAACATATTTTGGTGATTCCTGTAGGTTTATTTAAGTAAATCACGTAAATTAATAATCTGTTACCTTAAAATTGGTTCACTTTACTTGAGGAATTTAAGATGATAATAATCAAGAGAGCATTTTTCTTTTAAAAAAGGAGAATAAACGGGTAGCAGATTTGCCCTCAGTTGTAATATTGCATCAAGGTATTTAGTATAGTTTTCTAATAATACAGAAAGCTAACCCTGTCCAGAGATCACAGGCCAAATGTTTACAGGTACAGCCTTGTCTTGTTTGACAACCACCACCACTGATATGTATGTCTATACCCTTTTCCACTTGATCTTTAATGTTGCTTTAGTCATCTCTATTTACAGTACAAATAAATCTATTGATACTAGCAGCATTCACAACATATGGTCAGACATTCAAGCAACACTAAAAACATTTAATACTGTTTTTAAATAGTTCTAGAAACTAATTTGTTTTGCTTCTCTATATTGTATATACTGTATATATATACGTATTTATTTATATTTATATTTCTACTACAAGTGCAAATGACCAAAAACAGTTTCTTCAAGAAAAGAAACCAAATCAAAGTAAAGTGACAGCTGTCCTTGGTCAGAGTGAGATGATTCTGGATTTTTTTTTTAAGACTTACGAAATCTACATATACAAAATATATGTGTAAAAAAATAAATAACATGATCACATGAGTCCGGATTTCAACTATTGCACATTCCTTCCAAGATGCACTTTTTGAACCTAAATATGATTTGCTCACAAGTCATTCAGTCAGGGACATGTGTGGCTCAAATCTTAACCAATCTAGAGGATATAAAATCTCACTGGAGAGTCTACTGCATAGAGTTCAGTTTTGTGGACAAAGTGAGTTTCCTAGCTACAGAAGCCATTGTCCTCTCTATTTATTTAGACTAGACCCTATAAACAATCAATCAATAGATGTTCAGAATCTCGCTGATTTCAAATGTGAGTATTGATCGTTGTTTTTTTTTTTTAAATGGAAGTCTGAACATCTATTCTTTCATCATCTGTAGGGTGACTTTCCAACTACAGCGTCGTTTCACGTAGTCACCTCATTTTTTTCTTTAGCACACTTTGTTCTCTCTGATTTAAGCAATAGAATTTTTGTTCACTATTTCTCTTTGAAAAATACTTTGATATGGCACATTTAATGTATCTAAATTAGGCAAAACAACAATATATCTTTGAGTGACAATCAAAATGACATACTACAACTATTTCATCAATATGTGTAACTTTTCTCTATAAACATAAATACATATTTGTTCTCTAGATGAAAAAATAACATTTAGGTTTTTTTTTTATTTAATGAACTTGATGAATTCATCAAAATTTCACTTGTTGCACAGTGGCGGACAGTGCAGGTGCAGTGCTTGTCGAGGTTACAATGACAGTTACCATAGTGACAGGAGCCTATGCCATCCAATAAATAAATAAATAAATAAATTTTAAAAACAGCGTTTTTGAGCTTTGAGCTTTTTGAAGGAACATTTTCTCTCCACTAGAAGCTTTTTAGTATGTCACAAAAATACTACACTCATACTGAACAACGCGTCAGAGCTTGTACATTATTTACAGTGATCCACACGAGGGTCGAGGGGTGCTGGCAATGATAATCTCCTCGGAGGGGGGGAGAGGGTTTGCACTGTCTCCCCACTCTGCTGTCACACCAGCCTTCTGCTAGGAAACGCACTATTCACAGTTTAATTACGTGTCAATCTCTACAGACTAAGCTAGCCTTGTTGTATTTTTTTTTGGCACTAACAGTGGCCACAGGGATAAACAGCCACTAAGAAATGAGTTGAGGGGGGGGTTGGGTAGAAAGACAGTGATGGCAATAACAGAACAAATGGGACAAAAACACATACAGTTATAAGGATGTCATGCTAAAGGAGTGATCAGGTTGAAAACAATACTGCAGGTTTGATCCACGTGCCTTTTCAGTCTTCTTCGAATATCCGTGTGAATTTCACAGTTCAAACCTAACTCCTCCTTCCAGCTGCTGGTCCTGACTGTGGGTAGCAGTGTCTCTTGCCTCGAAAGATAAATCACATCAAAGACAACAGGCTGGACCGCTGTGGGAGGTGTCCGATCGCAACAAGGGAACTAAACAGACGATCCTACACTGAGCTCATTTCAGCCGGCTCTCGTTCTTTCCGAGCAGAAGCCGCTGCAATGCCACATTTGTATTCGAAAGTAACAAAACCAAACAAAAAAAAAATTTTTGAAAGAATCTGCAGAGATTTAGACAAAGACGGACACGGACATGCATGTGCGCTCACACCTCAGCTAACAACCCACACCCACCGCCATCACCACCTGTTCCTTACCGAGTGACTTCGACTCAATGCAGGTTACTACAGTAGATTACAGACTAGCAAAGAAAACAAAGTTTCTCTAAGAACAAATCTAGATAGCATCTAAATCAGTCTAGAGCCTACAATAGTTATAGTAGTTTACTGGACTAGAATGAAGGGTTTGGTAGGTGAGCATTTGATAGTGCTCACTGGTCTGCTGGAGATGGAGCTGAGGGAGAGAGGTGCTGAAGCTGAGCTGGGCCGTTGGTTGGGTGTGAGAGGACTATCATACAGATATAAACGTAAGAGCGACGTGACGATGAAGCAGCGTTGATGGGAGGGTGGGAGTAGAGGTGACACAGGAACAGGGCTGAGGGAGGGGTGGGGGGTAGTTGGGGAGGGGACTGCTCTTTCAGGAGTAGATAGTGATAACCTCGCGGCCGCCTCCGCGGACCAGGAGGACCCGGTTGAGACCTTCGGTGAGGACCTCGAGGAACTCCATGTCTGGGAGAGAAGAGTTAAAGAAACCACAGGAAGCAAATGTGAAATAAAAATATTGTTGAATTATTATTACATATACATTACACTGAAAGTGATGATAAAAGAAAACTTAAATCTATGATCATTTGCTTTCTTGCCGAGTGTTCGATGAGAAGATCTCACATCGGCATGGTAAATATGAGGCTGGGACCAGGAGGAAGGAAAAGGCTTGCTTGGATCTGCCCTAAAAGTAACAAAATCCTCCCACCAACGCTTCTAAAGCTCAATAATTATCTTGTTTTGCCTTATTTGTTTAATGCAAAACCTGAAGTGTAAAAATAACAAGTTGTGGTTTATGGGAGGTAATGTGCCAAATTATTTCTTGGCCAGGAGAAGTCGTGTCCTGAAGTGTTGTTGGAGGAGATGCAGATTTGGCTACCTTTGGACAGAGCCGGGCTTGCCATTTCCAGTCTTTGTGATCAGCTAAACTAACCAGCTGGCTGTAACTTCATATTGCACAGACGGAGAGCTAGTGTATCAATTACCTCATCTGTCTGCAAGAGAGGGAATAAGCGTATTTCCCATTATCGTGAAGAATTGTTTCAGGAAACTCTTTTTGCATTTAGGCTACTTTTGAAGAGTTCAGCTGCTAAAGGCTCCACCACACAGGTTTAACCAAAACAGTGAAGCAGCAGCCCATAAAACCAAGGAAAACCAAACTAAAACATACTAAAGCAGTCCATAGAGCTGAGGGGAGCTGCAGAGCTGTTTGCATTGCACATGCTCTTAAGATACATTGTTTATATAAAAATATTGATTAGTGCAGCTTTAAATTGCTATCGGACTATATAAAGAGTGATACAAAAAGTGGGCAGCCTCAGAGACACCTTTCATAATTAGTTTTATACACTTAACTCTATCTGGCAAAAAAAACCCCACAAAAACAGTTTGACTCAAAATGCTGAAGAGTAATTAAAAAGACTAAAATAAACAAACCCCCCCTGCAAATGTTATTTAAAAAGGCTATCTTTAGCACTTCTAAATCCTAACTAGCTCTTTTCCTCCACTGCCATATTGCTAATATTTTCTGATAACAGATCACAGTGCTATTTTTATTTCTGAAACCAAGTCAACTAA
>JBCAUF010000061.1:23983894-23996238 GCA_038406115.1 Haemulon aurolineatum | reverse complement strand
TTTTTTTTAAATCGCATCGCTGCTTTCAACCTCTCAAATGTGAATATTTGGTTTTCTAAGTCTTAATAAATACAAATTAAACACAGTATCTTTTTCGCAGAGCATCGTTGCGCTACGTTCTGACATTTTAGAACCAGACAATTAACGGATTCATTGAGAAAACAATCTGCAGAACAATCCATGATAAAAAATAATTGCTAGTCGCTGCCCCAAAGTCGACGAACAACGGAGACTTTTCTGTTATTTCCTCTGTAGCGCTCAACAAGAAGAAAGATATGGCTTATAGCTTTGACACGACACACCTTTCTTAAGATGGGAGCCTTTAAAGGTTCCGCTTCTGTAAATAAATGTGTGCGCAGGTTACGGAGACTGATCGCGGATCTATTTTCGGAGCGCGGCGCTCGGCGAAGCCAAAGACTGAGCACAGATGACTGACTGACTTGTGCTGTGTGCTTTTGACGCAGTCTGAGCTGGCATGGGAAATCTAATCCTTGTCCCCAAAATTGCGTCGTGGATCTTATTTGCAAGTGACACCGAAATAAACCAATGCCGGGCTCTCGGCTCTCGGCAGAAAGATTTGATGCACAGTGTCACCGAATGAAGCCCTAATACTTCAAGTCGCATGTGCAAATCACCAACTGCAAAAAAAACCCAAACTGTTATCCTCACTTGGTTTGTAAGATTAAGCCCTGCATACGAAACATTTTTTCGAGCGATGAACTTAATCGGCGCCACGGTGTCTCGATGTGTGTGCGTGCGTGTTCTCATTCGATGGCTCAATTACACGCAAGGCACATTCTCCGAGACTGCAAGCTGTTTGCAGAACACCAGGAGAAGAATAACAATGCGGCCTTTTTGGTGAAGAGAGAGAGAGAGAGAGCATCGTTCGGCGCGATGTGGCCGTCGCGTCGGTGCAGAGCACGTGAAAGGTTTCCTTTCTTCCTTTCTTCCGCCTCGCCGTCGCCTTCCACGCGCACCGCGTTCATTGGCTCTCAGCTCTCGTTCACCCTCAGTGCCGCTCTGCGCCGCAATCTTGAATTATCTTTGCTTTTTCTATAAAAAAAAAAAAAAATCCACGTCTATAAATCAGCTCCTCTCCTCTTTCGTGACTCCCCTGCCTCGCTTCCAGTTGGCTGCCGTCTCTCCTCGGCCGGTCCTATCGGTTCTCACTCCTGATCTTCGGGCTCCTCCCTCCCCCTCCTCCTCCCCCCTCTCCCTTTGCCTTTTTTTCTTCACTCGTCTCATTCCTTTATCTTCTGCATCGTCCTCTCTCTCTCTCTCTCTCTTAAACCCTCCTCTGTTTCGCCTCCCTCTCCATCTCTCTCTCTCATCTTTCCTCTTTCTTCTCCCCGTCTATCTCTCGCCTCCTTCTCGAGCTGGGGAGTCAGTGGGACTGCAGTGTGACCTACTTAACGCTGCTGCTGCTGCTGCTGCTGACTGGCATGGCTGAGAGTTGGCGTAGCGATGTAGGCACCGGAGAGGCTCCCCGTGATGGGCACTGCCGACTGAAACTCACCGGGCACCAAGAGACCTCGCATCTGTGCGTCTCCTGACCCGTCTGAAAAGCGGCTGCAGCAAATAAGACACACTGCAGGGTCTGAAATACTCGTGATGTTTCATTTGCGTCCGTGTCCTTTATTTATCCCAGAGACGAGCGGCACTGACGAACTCATCACTGCCTGTTCACTCGGGGGGGTTTTCCTGGAAAAAAGGTTTACTAGAAACTGGCTGCTCTGAAAAAAGAAAATGTAAAAGCTTTCAGAACCTGATTATGGGCTGAATCACAAACAAGCAGGTAATATTTCTCTCTACTGCTGAAGAAAGTGTTGCTACCCGCGTCGGCGCTGCATTTAGCACACAGCAAGAGCATTTGCCAAAAAGCCTGCTTAACTACCCATAGAATAAATCTTTTGTTTTACGTCATTCGCCAACAATCTAACTTGCTGAACAAATCGAGGACGTGGGCAAACTATTCTTTACCTTGGTTTTAGAAAATCGTGACCGTTTGAGACGAAATCCTTCCTTCCTGCTCAAAGGACCAGTTCGATAAGGACGAGTTCAAGGGCAAGTTGATTGTATTCAGACCTGAATTATTTCTAAAACTCTCCAGTAACTTTCTGTCCCTTAGGGCAGCGCATTGTTCAAAACAAAAAACTATCTAGCCACTTGTTGACCCGGGTCTGTTTGTTTCTCTCCGTTCAGACAACAACACGAGCAAGCGAGGGCTCATCGGGGCGGGGAAACACGAGAAACTCTGTTTTGTTGTTTTCTTGTATAATTCATCTTCTCTGTCTCTCCAGACATATGGGCCCTATATATATGCATGCTAGCTTCACAAAACACCGGTTAAACCCAGAGGGGGATTAATGAATAACCCTCTACTATAAACACAAAGAAACACGGCACGATTCTGCCCCCGCTGCCGTCATCCTGGGGAACTCAGGTGTTGTGTAAATGACACGGGAGACGCCGCTGAGCTGTGTTCTCGCAGCGCCGCGCTTGTCAGTCGCAGTCCACAGTCGGGGCACGATTTTATCCGTTTCAGTGGAGACCCGGAAGAAACCGCACGCGGCGTGGTTTTACAGGAGGTTTTTTCCCGGGGTTTGTCGTGTGGCCATGCATGTGTGTGCATGTATGCGACTGCTTAAGGCCGTACATGCGTGCATATATGTGTGTGTGCGGTGGTAACAAATACAGCTCCCCTGCGATGGGCTGGAGTGCGTTTCCCTGTAACTCGCTCTGTTTGCTTTCTGGCAGGATTGTCTGACCTACTCCAGATGTTGCGCTAATGAGCCGGGAGATTAGTGCCACCTTGTCATAGCATGTGCATTAATTTAGAGCAACAAAACTCTGTTTTTGTTGTTCCTCTCTGTAACCACACACCATTGTTATGATGCAGCACTCCAGTTCCCTTTTCCCCACCTCCTTTTTAACATTTGTGGGAACCACCGCCGTGCATTTTTGGATCTCTGCATTCCCGACCTCGGCGAATGCTCGCAGAGGTGAAATCACCTCTGCGCGCTGTCCCGTGCAGTGCCATTTGGTGGACCAGGACAATATGTAAGATGATCCAATTATCCGTCCGCGCGGCCGAGTCATCAGAGACATTTTATGAAAACCGCCGCGGATCGTTCCTCCATTATGCGTCGTCCTAATGATCAGCCGCTCTGCAGAGGTTCATATGTGCATTAGATAAGTGGAGGCACTTGCATCATTGCGCCGCACGCGCAGAGGAGGGTTGGAGGAAGATGGGAATGAGTGCACTCCATCTCACAAAAGTGCATGCTCTGTGAGAGAAAGAGAAAGAGGAGATACAATTTTTTTTTTTTTTTAATCAATGTGAGATACTCACAACATACACCTAAACCAGTGTGTGCTGTGCCCCTATGCCTGTAGGTGCCCGAGAACATCCACGAACATTACTCACTGTTTGGAGACGTTTGCTACGTGCTGCATGTGAGCAGAACTATAAGCAGACACCACTCGAGTAGAAATGCACTTTTCACGTGAGAGTCAAGTCATCACGCATCGGTGCCCCCAGCTCCGGCTTTGCTCCCTGCATGCCTGGTTTCCTCACGCAGGACCGACTGTCACTATTCATCTATATACCCATTATGCAGGACCCCGCACAGAGCTCCTCTTTTCACTTGCCTGATTAAAAACGGGCTAATTAGCGCGATACCGATGTGGGAAAATAGGATTCAGACGATGGAAGCTGTGACACATACGCGTAGTTCAAATGTACTCTAAAGGGTGCACGTGGCACATAATTGGTCGCATCTAACCCCCCCCCTGGCTACACAATTTTCTCATTCTTCCTCCGTCTCTCCAAAGAGCGAAGGATGGTCTGTGACTCGAATGAAGGACTGGTGAGGTTCTGTCAGGTTTCTATGCGGCGCGAGATGGACCACACTGTAGCTGTGGTGGTCAAGGGACACTCCAGAGACTCCTGCTTCTTGATGAATCATTAGCTCGGGGCGTGATTGGCTCCGTAGGAGTGGTGTTGCCACACACACACACACACACACACACAGAGCCCTCTCTGAATTAAAGGAGGTGTCCTAGTCAGCAGCGGTCCTCTCCGAAACAGTGGAGGTAATTCAGCCGCAGTGGCGAGGCATTTCAGGACAAAGGAAGGTTGGCGAGGGAGAGGCGAGAGTGAGAATTGATCAAAAACGGCAGGTGAAAAGGAATGCGAAGTCATGTTGCTATAGCAACTAGCCATGCAGCCGAGGATAAAGGCTGGAGTTGCATGCGGTCCCTTTCTCCGTCTCTGCCTCCCACCCTGCCTCTCCCTCCCTCGTCCCAGATTCACGAGCAGAGCCGCCGCTTGACCATCTGAGCAGCTTCCTTATGCTCTCGGTGAACAGATAACACGTCAAGCACACTGTCCATCTGACTGTGTCATTTCACATTTACTCAGGGGCGGGGGGTGGCGGTGGTGTGGGGGGGGGAGGGGAAGGGGAGGGCACTTTAATCCCGCTACGAGGTTTCTCCTGTAGCCAAAGCCGGGGCGCGCGATCCATTCCAGGATGGATCGCATGCTAACCTTCCCATTTGTATGCATGAGACAATGTTGCTGCCTATATCATTTCTAGAGGCAAGCGCCTGCGTTGTTGAATAATGGAGCCAGGGAGACTGCTGGGTGCTACAGCAGCAGTGAAGCTCGGAGAAATATTTTCACTGCGGCAATATGTACCTGTTGTGTGGGTAACACAAAGACGAACACAACAATCCAGACAATAGGAACTGACGGAAAGGGACTTCGGCTGCACGTGGCCCGCGAGTCTTTTTTCAGTAAATGAGCCTTGAGTGATTTTGGGACCTACCAGAAGTCAAACATTTAGATTTAGTAACCCTGGAGGGCTGCAGAGATGTTTGCGTAACATTTCGTTTGATGCCATCTGTGTCCATATTTACAAGTTGAAAGAGGAGCGGCCGCATGAGCAGCGAGGCTGCAGTAATGGCAGAGGCTGTGGGGTCCTTACCGAACGACCGTCGCCCAGGCATCAGTGTTAATGTATAGCCTCCTGCGCTACACTCAAATCCCAAATATGAACGTAATGACCTCATTCAGTCAGACATGGTTTGGCCACCCATGTACCATTAGGCCTGTCAGGCCTCCAGGCCCAAAACATACCAAACGCAGATGATTATTCCCTGTTGTTTCCTCCTCTGAAACAGAGGATGACAGCTGCCATAGAGGCAAAAAAAAACCACAACAAAGCCATGGGCATACTATTTTAACTCTTTTTCTTTATCTGTGTATCTGAAGAGTGAGAGCAGGGGGGGGCAGTCACTAATTCACTGGCTCCTCACGACAAACACACATCTACCTCACTTCTCTCCGTGCGATCAAACGATGCTTCACTCCATCCAAATAAAATGCCTCGCTCTGATTTAACAAGCTCCGAACAAGTTCAAAGATCGGGGGGGGGGAAAAAACAACCATCCGCAGCATGGAAAAAAACCACAAAGCAGTGCACGGACCCGTACATGCCGCATAAACACCAACCTGTTCTTATTACTGAGGTAATTGACTAAGCTGACCTGGCAGCCATCTTGTTTAGAGACATCTGCTGAGGAATCCTTTGATGTGCCTGAGCAGTGATGGCAGCCCCCCCATCCCATGAGCCCCTGTGTTTCCCTCTCCCTGCACATTGTGCCTCCCAAATATCAAAGGCTCCTCCGCTCCCTCCCTCTGCACCGTCAACGATAATGAAATTAAGCGAATGTGTGACGAGCTGCAGCGATCGCGTCCGAGAGGAGTCCAAGCCGCGTCTGGGACACGGAAGGGGGGAGGGGCGAGGTGGAGAATGAGGGAAGACGATCAGAAGAAGTGGTGAAAAAAAAAAGGGAAGGAGAATTAGTCCAAAATCAAAGAGTTTTATCATTCGGCGGCTTTAGCGTAACAAATCAATCTCACAAGGATGAACACGTTATTTTTTTGTGAGTACAGCACAATCATTAGCGGCTCCGGAGATCTGAAACTACGATTACTCTTAGTTGACTGGGCAGAGGTCTCGAGGCTACTACGGGCCCAGCTGTGATAAAGAGCTGCTGAGCCAAGGTCCCGGGACGTGCTAAGCTAAAAAAGTAGCGATCTGATGACCAATCTGCGCGGCAGCTGCGGAGTCGGGAGGATGGGGGGGATTAGGACGTGTTGGCTTTAATAATCTAGACATCCTGGACAGAGATGACAGGGTGGGAAAGGAGGAAGACGATAGACAGTGAACGCGCAGGGATCAGCGGCGTCTAAGTAGAGGTCCGGGGATTACTGGATGGAGGTCACGGAGTGCTCTCGCTCTCACAGACGGGAGCGTACATATAGAAATCTGTTTCTTGGAGACACACGTGGAACAAATGGACTGAGATCTGAGGGCAAAGACCTGACTTGACAGCTCTTGAAAAATGGAAAAAAAAAAATTATAAAATGTGAGGCGCCAGTGGTGAGGGCTTTCTGTTTTAAGCATTCATAGAATATATGAAAACCTTCAGCTGATGGATCATGAATTATAAGGCAAAATAGGAGAACATAAGGGCTTCTATTTTAAGAAGATGGGGGCTTTTATGTCCCTTAGCAGAAGTCTAAAGATGCATTATTGAATAATAAAAACCATAAAGGCCATAAGACCAGAATAAATGTATTCATTAGGGGTGCACAATGACGGGAAGTGTCACTGCCATCATTTGGTGGTGGAGTGGTGCAGAATGAACATGCTCGAGAAAAGACGGCATCTATTCAAATCAGCCTTGGAGAACAGATGAGAATAGCACTGAAACGCTGTCATCTGAGAGATATGCTGTTATATTACACTGCCGTTTAAAATAAGATGCTACGACCAGTGCGATCGAACGTGAGGCTCGGCAGACGCCTCCCCAACATCTTTGTTTCGATCAAAAGGGCCGTCGAATGTAGAGAGTGACACAGACAAGTCAACTTGCGTTGATCCATTTAGCTCCGTGTCCCATAAAATATCTTTCTGTCAGATGATAAAGTCAGAAGAATGAGCCAATGAACAGCTTGAGATTTTTCGTACAGATTGTGTCTCTGTTTTTCCACCACTTGTAATATTTTTACTGATTATCACAATAAGCGGTTCAGATCGTTTGGATTGGCTTCAGATGGATTTGAACATTCAGCCGTAGCGCAGGGATCTCTTGGTACTTCTGGGGGTCATGTGATGGGAGTCTCACACAACATTTTATCAAAGCAGCCATAATTGATTTTCTTTGGTGACTTGGGGGCAGCAGAACAAGCGGCACACAGCAACGCTGACATTTTATCACCTTGTACAGCTGTTAGGACAAACGTGTTAGCAAACAGGCGCCAATTTACGCGTCCAGCAGAGATAAGCGGTGAATGGAGTAATATTGACTGCATCTCTGTTTTTGGTCTCCTCCGACTCCCGAGAGAACGTCTTGCTCCATTGTCTTCACCATTTAACTCCTAACTTAACCTGTGAAGCTGCGGGCCGGAAAGCAAAAACAATGAGCTGAAAGATGCTAAAATGTTCCATAGAGCTGAGAGGCCACCTTCTAAGAAAACATAACCTTCAAGAAAAAAAGACATCGACTGACAGGCTTAAGTCAACTGGAAAAGCAAATCAGACCCAAATATGACAAACAGTAAAACTTCCTCATGTCAAGAAATTAATAAAACTTCAGTCATTTGTGGATCCATAGAGACAGAATATCCGCTAATCCTGCTCACTAAACGGAAAAACATCAAATGCTGAGAGCGCCTGGAGAAATCCTCCTCCTGTATTTACGCCGCGGCACACACCACACCAATCCCAGAGCTCTCCAGTGAAGTTGCTCCATTTCCTATGTGACAATAGCTAAATGGGTTGCCGTTGAGGGCCGAGATGGGACACGGGGCAAGTGGCACGGCTCTCCACCGCCTGTGGAGGGGCCGGACTGACAGATGGTTTATTTCCATTTGCCGCAGACGCTGATAGGCTCTCTGGGCTGAGGCGAAATGGGAAATACTATTCATACAGGCATATCAGCCCCAGACACTCGCCCGACTGAGAGTTATGCAGACATGTCAACTGAGCTGTCATCAAAGAGAAAGAAAGGGACAGGGGGAGAGAGTGAGACAGAGAGAGAGAGAGAGAGAGAGAGAGAGAGGTGTCGCAGCACCGTGAGCTAAGTGGTCAACCTAGCCGAAGGCGACATCATACTCAGGGGAATGGTGCATGAAATTCATACCTACTGTACAGACATAAATATTTGATTGTGAGATTTTACTTTACATCTATATGTCCACTTAGCCGGGCTGTGTTTAAGTGGTGAGCTGAAAGGCAATGATTGAATAAGCCGGCGTAGAGTGGCTGCCGTTGCCTGTTTGAGAGACATTTGATTGCCTTCGACGAGAGCGACGGAGATGGCATTACGTAAAATGTTTAGGGATGCAGCTGAAATATGAATGCAGGCGGATATAAGTGTAGTCAATTATTAAATGAACTGAGATCATGTGTACTGCGTCGAAACTGTTCATGCATTCATGTCGTCTTATCTGTGGCAAGACGTGCGGCGGCGCGAGCTTGCGTGTGCGCGAGTGTGTGGTAAATGAAGGCAATAATCACAGAGGGCTATTAGCCTATAACAGCAGTATCAATCACAAATCTGTCTACCTCTGCATGTCCTCCTCCATCTTCTCTGTCACGTCTGTTTGATCCAGAACAAAAGATATTGTCGTCGAATGACACTGTGACATTAAAAGGCGAGGCCGTGGGCACACGCTGCAGCTGTCAAGACATCAAACAGCTGTATGGGCTACGGACTGTTTAACAAATTGGATCATTTAGTTGATAATAAGTAGTCAGTTTGTTTTGTGTGTGTTTTATAGAATTAGCCGTCTACAGTTTGTTCTGGCCAAAGGGGGGAAAAGTGTCTCCTTTTCACAATGAATGACTATTTTCCCAAACAGCTCCACTGATAGCCCTGCCATTGAAAATGTTCAAATTATAGTGTTGCTCTTTGTGTCCCGGTCATAATGGCCCTAATCCAGTAATGTCCTTGTACATTTATCTGTCACTTCAAGCAATGTGTGAAGGGGAAACAGGACAGAGTGGTGTGTTATTAACTAATACAACGGTTTATTTGCCTGTAAACATTAATATTGGGATGACATACCTGTTTAGCGTCATACTTGTGAGTCATTTGTTGGCTCGGACTAAAGACGCCATTGGCTTCCCTTGAACAGGCGGGCCTCGAATCACCCCATGGATGTTTAAAATGCAGTCAAAAACAACACAAGCGAGGCTGATGATAGAGGAGCTTCTGAAGCGTCCCTGCACTGTTCTCTGCATTATACGCCTTGGAAAGAGACATTTCATTATGCTTCCACCCACGTACCCCCCCACCCAAACCCCTGCCAAACCATTTCCACTAAAAAACCTTAATATCCTCTAATGACGTTCTGGGTACCCTAATGGCCAGGAACTAACAGGAAAAACTGGAAACACAGAAAAGCGAAAACTTCATCACCGGTTCTGGCCATTTCATTGTTAGAGCCAGAATTACAAATGGACCATTGGGCTTTAATGTGGTCAATCACACAAATGGGCAGATTTATAATCAGTGTAGGCCTTTATAGGACGGTGGCATCTGGGCAGCAGGTTGTGGGAGTGAATGAGAGGCACTGTGTCCATAACGCATCAGTTTTCATCAGCGGAAACGTCCCTATCAATTGGGATTGCTGTAGTTAACAGGCAGAGAGCTAGAACAGATAAATCGCAGTCTGGATGCCTGTCGTTATAAAGGCACTTGCAAAACATTACGACCAAGTCAGTGTGATCATTATTCTGTATTTTTTACTCCCCAAACCTAATCCATACTGACTTTGTGCCAACGAGTGAACCCTATCCTTGTCTCACTATATAGTCACACACAGTTAATTTCGGCCAGGGACAGCCGACATGGTACTGGGTGGGTGGGTGATATGGATAAAATCCTCGACATCACAATATCTGTAATTTAATCTCCCAATATCAATAGCAAGAGAACACTCTGTAGGACATTTTAATAGATATAGAATAACCAAACAGGAACCATTTCATTTATTTATTTCAATATTAACATAAGAGCCCTGGCCAGTGCAGATTTTTTATGCCATTTGCAGGTGAATATGTTTGAGTTTTGGACTGTTGATGACGTCACCAGGGTGGGACTCCACATCGTTTGTTATGATCATAACAGATAATTGTTAGTTGCAGCCCTGATTATCTACCTCCCACTCTTGCTTGCTAACCACTTTGGGTGAACATGATCAAACATCACACTGTATCAACATACTGTGCACTTACTCACTTTCTTTACTGATGAAGAAAAACCAGTTTCAATGCCTGAATATCAAGTGAAAATCATTTGATATTGCTTTTTTTTGGCTTCTTTTCTCCGACGTGTTCCCTCCTCCCCATGTGTTCCCATTGCTTTTAAGATTTGCCTCATTACTTGAACTTGTTCACTACACTAGATTGGTAATTAATCAGTGGCAACTTTTCCTCATCATCTAAGATGCATCACTTCAGTCTGTGCATTGAAGATCTTATGCAAAAGTGTCATGTTGGTGCCGTGCCCATCTGCCTCATTAGCAATTCCAGTCCATCCCCGACATTATGTCCTCTTCGTGTGTGTGTGTGTGCGTAGCGAGTCCACTGCTGTACTGCTGGCCAGAATTAGAGTCCTGACTGTGGGATTGATCCCCCTCTGC
Source organism: Haemulon aurolineatum (assembly GCA_038406115.1). Classification (NCBI taxonomy): domain Eukaryota; kingdom Metazoa; phylum Chordata; class Actinopteri; order Lutjaniformes; family Haemulidae; genus Haemulon; species Haemulon aurolineatum. The sequence continues at coordinate 23,985,518 of JBCAUF010000061.1, read as the reverse complement.
GCTCCTCCCCCACCTCCCTCCACTGCCCAATTACAAGGCCCTGTGTTTGATTTTCGTCCAAGGCTGCCGGGCGCTGTTTCTCAGCTCTACAGAAACCTCCACCGCTGGCCTCGCAGTCGCCTCACAGTCCCTCTGCCCACTCATACCCACCAATTAAGCCACTTTCTAGTTGAAAGACGCAGCAATCCCACAATGCCGTGCTGTTACATAGAGGATCCTCCCACGTACGCATACTGGGATTTCCACAGCCGAAGCTGTACGTGCACGTCGCCCCACCCCAAACGCACGCATGATAATGACTTTCTCCACCGCTGCAGGCTGCCTTCAACACCAGCGGTTTTCTTACAGTTCAGCCAATGGGAACCGCTTTTATTTGTTTTGCCAATATTAGTATGCACATACATTAAAAGAGATTACACGCACACACGCTGTGGGCCAAGTGCACACGTGATGGCAAGCGCCTAGGATGAAAGGGGGGGGAAGCAACTATTTCTCAGTTGGCTGGTGGTTACCTAGGCAATTAAAGATGGAGCTGCGCAAACTTCCTCAGAGACGGCGCGAGTGCTGTGACGCAGAAGTAAACGCGTGAGCTGGAAAAGACAGAAACGTGACTTCTCCCTGCGCTTGATGAAATGGTAATTATTTCTCCGCCAGGGATATTCCCCAACTTGAAACAGAACGTATGAATCCACCACAGCAGCAATTTGCTCATGGAAACGGGATGAATGGCGGCAGAGGAGCCGTGCGTGCTGTGTTTTGTTTTTAACCTCAGTGTAAAGGGCTCATAGTTAGCATATGGAACATTTCCAACAGCCCAGACTGTAACCATGGCAATCCACATTACCTACTTGGTTATTTTTCTCTCCTGAGCCAAAAGCAAAACAGCTTGATAAAATGGTATGAAGCCAGGCTCTGACACACACACACAGGAACAAGGTAACAGGGCTTCTTTTGTCTCTTGACACGAAATAAAAGCCAGACCAGAAGCCCCCGTGTACAAAAGCTGATGCGACGGCTGATTGCTGTGCCGCCGGGCTGAGTGTGTATCACGGTTTTGAGGCTGGTCTTAACCACACACCGGCTAAATCACAACAAATAGGTATATGAGTGAGAGCAAATCAATACGTGGCTTTTCATTACGGTTCCATCTCCTGGCACAGGTCGGTTCACAGTAATGTCAGCTGGAAATTGAGAGACTCATCAAGGACTTAGGTCCCTTCAATAACGAGCCGAAGGAAAGCGAGGATGTGTCCGCACCCCCACCCCTCCCACCCCGCACCCTCCTCCAGTGTGTGTCAGCCACACTGGAGTCGTTTTGATTTTACTTTATCTGCTGTGTGCAGGTTCACACACTGCAGTGTGTCCACACCAGGAGAAAGCTCACATCTTTAAGAATACCAAAGAGTAAAGGCGTTAAATGGTCCGTTTATAATACTGTAATGTATGTGATGTAGAGGAGGTGAGTTTTGATGTTATAATGTAATTTACCTCATTTTGAGTTTCATCTCTACTCCTTCAACTGATTTGCTGTATCTCCCAATATGCCAAGGGAGCATGTCTGAACTCAGTGTTAAGTATCATTAAGTAGCTATTATTAAAAGTCAAATTGGTGACCTTGAAAAAG
>JBCAUF010000061.1:23854480-23866733 GCA_038406115.1 Haemulon aurolineatum | reverse complement strand
CTCTCTCTCTCTCTCTCTCTCTCTCTCTCTCTCTCGTGCTGTGTTTACGTTTCTCAGACCGCCAACAGTATGCTGTGGGCTATTTTCAACCTGTCACGTAACCCCGGCGCCCAGAGGAAGCTGTTGGAGGAGATTAGAGAGGTGGTGGCTCCAGACCAGGACCCGTGTGGAGAGCACATCAAGAGCATGCCCTACCTCAAGGCCTGCCTCAAAGAGTCTATGAGGTACAGTACAACAGGGTCAGCTACAGCTACTACTGTTGTGTTTTAGGGAATAATTAGCAGACAATAAACAAGACTGCAGTCGAGAGCTGTATGTGTCCAATTAAAATTAATAGTTAAAAATAATAGGTACATTGAAGATGTATGTACAGGTAAATAAGTTAAAAATAATAGGTACATGACATAACATCCAGCGACAAATTAGATTTTTCTAAACCGCCCGCGGTTTCAAGTCAGACTCCCTGGCTGCATCATGATTTCGCCCAGTACCACGGAGATTAAGAGGCAAAACTCACACACATGACTGGCTCAAAAACAAGATTCATGAGATACGGTGGCATGACCAGCAACAACCAGTGGTCTCAGCTTAAAAATCCATCGTGTGGTCACGTTCAAATCACTTCCTAACCCTCACACGGTCCACTTTCTCCCTTCTTCTCGTGCAGTCACAAGTTGTCTAACATGTTATTTAAGGCTAATACCATAACCACATCACCCAGGGAATGTATATGACCTCTGACTGGAGATTATATCCAACCTCATCTTGCACTGTGAAAAACATTGTATGTTTAGCTCCTGTTAAACAGCTTAGATATGCAAGTCAGGCTATGCCATAGCTTCACTGAGACCATATTCCCATACGCTTCTTACAGGTTATCGCCATCAGTCCCATTCACCAGCAGAACCCTGGACAAAGACACTGTGTTGGGAGATTATGCCATTCCCAAAGGAGTAAGTGGCTTAGTTCTCGTTACCATACACCTGACATGAGCAGATTACATTCTTGTATTAATTTACATTAGACTGATGTATGAAGTGCATTACTAAAACCCGCTCACATACTGCACAAAGTCTAGATGGAGCAACTCTTAATACAGCACCATGTGCAATTCAGCAAAATGCATGGAGGGATCAGATTTACAGCAACAAGGTCTTTATTGGACCTTGTGAACTGATGCACTGTCAATTTAATTTCTCCTAAAGAAGGGCTGAAAAATTAAGATAATTGTTCTTTTCATTCATTTACAGACAGTTTTAATGATAAACAGCCACGCGCTCGGCTCCAATGAGGAGTACTTTGACGATGGGAAGCAGTTCAAACCTGAGCGTTGGCTGCGGGAGAACGGCACCATCAACCCCTTTGCCCACGTGCCCTTCGGTATCGGGAAGAGGATGTGCATCGGCCGGCGGCTGGCAGAGCTGCAGTTGCAGTTGGCCATGTGCTGGGTAAGATCCAAAGTTCATCTCAGTTTCTAGACTCAATCAGGTAGAATTATCAGTCACATGAAATCACTACACGGCTGGGACTAAAATAGCCATTTCCTATCACTGCCTACTGATTCTTTCAGATATTTCTGTCACATGACTCTCTTGAAGCTTAAATTGACTGATTGATCAAATCTTTCTTACAGTTGGTCAGAGACTTTGAGATTGTGGCAACAGATAATGAGCCGCTCGACGTGATCCATTCAGGACTTTTGGTTCCCAACAGAGAGCTGCCTGTTGCCTTCATCAGGAGATGAGGTGAGGAGAGAACTTCGATCTTCATTTTTTGCTTTCTTGCTATAAACAATTGACATTTTTAGGAAATATGCTTTTCTCTTTGGCATCAAGACTGGACACAGGGGGAAACAGCTAGCCTAGTTCTATCAAATGGTAACAATATCAACCTGGCAGCACCTCCAAAGCTCTCTTATTAACATGTTATATCTTAAGAAACTGAAGAATTGATAGGAAATCAGTGGAGATGCCAGAAAGTTAGTGGTCGTAGCCAAGAATATCTGGTACAGAACTTGCAGAGAATTGATGTTATTACAATATCTGTAATGGATTGTATATCTTCAACCATTAGAGTGAGGCTAGCTGTTTCCCTGTGTTTCTAATCTTTGTGCTGAGCTAAACTAAGAGGTAGCTGTAGCAAATTTACCCATCAAACTATGACTTTAACTGTGATTTGGTTTTGATCTCCCTTACTCATTGACTGTTACTACAAAAGGACATGAAGACTGTGGCATTCACAGCGATGAATAATTTCTTCTCTCCCTCCTCTCCCAGGCTCCATATTCAACTCTTCTGGACGTAGTGACAGAAAGACGATACCTCTGTTACCATGGCCCCTGATGGTCCAGTGACTCCCTGTATTGCTGCTCTGTAAATAGAAAAGAAACAGAAATGATTATACATGCAACATGCCATAAATACCTCAAACTTATTTAAAACTATTACTTATGACTCTTAATGACTGACCAAAATACCAGTTGCTCTGTACAAACTGAATGTTGTACCAAGGCAGCTGGCGGCTGTCCTCAAATCTTAATGTAATGTCCTCACTTCAGGCATTTGTATGTAAATGTCAAACTATTACTTTTTGCTTTTCCTTGTTTAATATATATATATATAGGTCACACACACATATGTTTATTTTTCATTATGTATATAAAGTGTAATTAATGTATTGTTATGCTGTACATTATTTTGTGTAGAGACATATTTTATTCACTGAAATAAATACATTAATAAATGTATTAAAGCCGCGCCTGTGTTTATTTTGTCAATGTGGTCCATTGCCAACACTTGGTATTAAAGTCTCTAAGCTTGGAGTTTTCACAGCTCGAGGAACAGAGCCAAATAAGTATTTAAAAGCTTAGTTTTCTTTGCTCTTTGCTCTAGGTTGATCTTTTAGATTCAGATTATAATCAAGCTAATCCATGCATTTTTGCATCTAAAAAATCTAATTTTTTTTCAGATGAATAAAACTAGCTGTGGGGTCATGGGTGTAATGTATTTTGTGTGTAAATCAGTGTTTCACATCAGCACTGTAAGTTTCCACCTTATGTCTCAATTGATGTATTAGTGTGTAAATGGCTGAACAAGAGTCTGATTTACTTTTACTTCCGGTTTACAATGAAAATAACACTGCAACTAACAATTAGTTTCATCACAGAATTATCTGTGTTTTATTCTCTGTGATTAATTGACTTACTGTTTGCCATAAAGTGCTGAAAATGCTCATTATAATTCCCCTGAGCAGAAGGTGACAGCAACTAATAGAATTCCTCATCAATTGTACGAAGTAAAAATATAATTTATTGAGGTACATGTCCAATTTGTGCTGCTTTTTGGTTCCACAACATTTCAGAGGAAAACACTGTACTTTGTAGTGTATTACATTTATTTCACAGTAACTGGTACTTTGTGGATCAAGATGTTATACAAAACATGTGATCATAATATAGAACATGACACATGTTATAGCTGAGCTACCCAGCGGTATAAAAATGCTTTACTTCAGTCACCTTCAACATTTAAATACTACTTACACTGTAATGCATCATTACTGATATTCCAATGGTATACATGGCAATTTGACAGAGGCCCAATAATATACTTTTGCTTTTGATATTTGAAATATATCTTGCTGATAATACTTTTGTACTTTAAAAAAAACTAAAACGGATGCAGGACTTTCACTTGTGCTGTATTACACAGTGGAACAGTGCACCAGCTCTTTACCCCTTCAAAGTGGGGGCTGTGACTGTCTACTAAGTGAAACATGTTTCTAGTGGGTGTTGGACTCCATCATAGTTGGAACTTGTCATTTTCATGTACATTTTCACTCTTCACTTTGCTATTCTCTGAGCTGTGAATGCATTTCTCAGCTCTCTGTCAGACTATCTCTGTGTTTTTTGCAGATGACGTGCTCTCTTGGTGTCATCAAACTATGACCTTCAGCAAGTTCTCAGTTTGAAGTGGCTGGGTTGAGGGTCAACACCTCCAAGTCTGCGACATGGTTGGATTGGCCAATGGTGGATTGCTCAATCCGATTTGGAGTGAGTTGCTGTCCCAAGTGAAGGAGTCCAATTTTCTTGGGATTTTGTTAATGAATGAGGGCAATGCATAGGTGGACTGGTGCTTTCAATGTACCAGTTGATCTGTGCTTCAACCCTCGCCCAAAATTATGAGCTTCAGTGACTGAAAGAATGACATCTCAGATACATGTGGCTTAAAGAAGTATCCTCCATAGGGATCAGAGCTCAGCTTTAGAAATATGGAGCTCAGACATCTACAGGGAGCTTGGAGGCTTGAAAGGAGCAGGTTGAGGTAGTTTTGGGTATCTGATCAGAGTGCCTCTTGGGCACCCTCCTTTGGAGGTTTTCTGGGCAGCTCTGGTTCTTCCAATTTGCTTGAGGGATCATATAGTTCATCTGGACTGGGAGCAATTCAGGATCCACCAGGAGTGTTGAGTGTTCCAGGGATGACTGGAATACCTTGCTCAGCCTGTTGCCACCACCACCTGACTCCAGATATGCAGAAGAAAATGGATGGATGTAGTATGGCATTGGCATTTTCACATTGTGTCCCAGTGTATTTGGAGAGCAACAATACACTGGTGGAAACAGATATCATATCCTCTTTTCTTCAGCAGACTTCAGTGACAATACAAATGTGTTTTATGACAAATGGTAAACTTGGCATGAACAGGGCTGCCTATGTACTTGGTAGGATAAGTTTAAAGTGCATTACAGGCCCTAGGGAAGATTGAACTCATGACCCCTGGTTTACAAGACCAGTGCTCTGAGCCACTGAGCTATAGAGCCTTATAAGCATGATTTGTATTGCACATGTTCCCTGTACTACAGATGGCAGATTAACGCAATCTCATTTTGTTTTAAACCTTATCTAATATATTACCCTTGGTTAACAATCAGTGAGGGTCACCGTTAATATGTATTTTACTACGCTGATCTCATCTAATCTCAAAATCATGTTACACAATATCATTGTATATTGTTACTGTACACTGATGTTACTTAGGGTTACTTATGTTAAGAAAATGAGTTATGAGGTTAGGAGCTTATACGTCATATTACTATATTCAGAATGAACTAGATAACAAAAATGAAGAAAAACAGAGGGCATTTACTAACGGTTTTCCACTGACCTTCGACTACTCATAGTATAATTTAAAATTTGGTAAAAATATGGAAACCCTGCTCCAAGCAGAGCTTTATGTATAAGATTCAGTGTGACCAGTTACATTTTTACACCAACCACTGAACAAACATGCAGCCCAACATGTGAGAGAGGCAATTACTGTATTTCCAATAAAGAAAAGTACATTACTCAGTAGTACATTTACTCAAATACTGTACAATTTGAGTTTTTAGTGTATTAACTGTTTAAACTACAGAGACAAATGTTTTGTTTTATGTCATAGCATTCATTTATTTCACAGATGTTTTTTTCTAATTCAAATTGTCTGTAATTATATCTGTAATTATATCTTGATCTTGATTTGATTTGATCTGATATCTGCAAATCTGCAAGTGAATTATGAATAATTCCAGCTTCAGATATCTACAGTATTATGAGTTGTTGCATTTTACCCCAAAGATTGATGACTTTCTTCCCTGAACTTCTCAGGAGATTTTAATCAAATAACTAATTGAGGCATAAAGAGGTATAACTCCTCTATATTAAAAAAAAAAAAAAAAAAGTAATACAGCTCAGTGTAAAACAAAGATAATTCTTCTTCCCAACACAAATAATTATCGAGACCTTTCGAATGCATCTTGTGCCCATTTGGTGGAGAACCACTGGACTATCTAAGTGCACAGTATATGAAGTAGTTAAAACTAGCTCCACCTGTAATATATGTAATATATATAATATGATGTATAATAACTATTTTTAGTTAAGTAAAGGATCTAAGTTCTTCTCCCCCCACTTCTTCTAGGAAGCTCCAGAGAGGACTAATGGTTTAAAGTGGCTGGAAGAGCTTCTGACATTTGTTGTTGTGTCACTCTCTCTGGCAGTTTCAAACCATTTGACACCTCGATTTATGTGACTCTGATGACTCTCACATGAGTGCTGTGTGACCTAATGGCTCACATGTGACCTCAGGTGACATCAGCATGTGAACCAGTCAGAAGAGGATAAAATGCCTCCAGTCTGAGAGAAGTTACACAGACTCTTACATAAAACATCGAAGAGATTAATAAATCAAGATATAAATCTTTGTCCACAAGTAAACCAAAGTTTTTCATGTTTTATGATCATGTTTAGATCAGTGACATGTGAGTAATGTAAGTTGAAATATCAATAGTTTGTTGGACTGTCTGCCTGTTTTTGCCTCTGCCAGTCAAGAAGGTTCAGGCTGCATTTGTAAATAAGAAATTGTTTTAATCGCTTGCCTGAGTAAAGAATAAATCAAAATAAATAAATAAAGGAGCCTAAACAAAACTGTAATGTTACTACAATACTCACCATTCAAGAGTGCAAATATGCAGATATGCTTTAAATGAACTTTCTGGTGTTTTATCATTATTTCTATTTTTCTTCTTCTTCTTCTCCTTATCATTTTATAATATTGTTTTTTTTCAGTAGAACAACTTTCTGTCGCAAACATTGTCCTTATGAAAGCTGTTCACAGTTAAGTCCATGACTTTAAGTTGAGAGTTTAGAGCAAGTGTGTACGATGAGAGTTAAGGGGCAGTAGCTATAGTTTTCTTTCTAAATGCTGTCAAACTTAATTATAGCAGTAAAGTTTCATAAACATTTGATCAGGCCCTAGTGAGGATCGAACTCACGACCCCTGGTTTACAAGACCAGTGCTCTAACCACTGAGCTATAGAGCCTTGATGAGCGCCGGCGAATTGTTACACAACTTATAACTAGCTTATGACAAAGGTTTAGCGCTGATACGCTGTATGTTGTAGTATAATAACTTCTACACTTTACATTCAGGTTGTGAAAACCATACTACTATTTAATGATTAATTACCATTATAATAATGTTGATAATGTGACGAAGTGACCACTCAAAACCACATCGGTAGTTTCTGCATTTCTTTAGCCTGTATCACAAAAGGGTTAGTAAGATTCAAAAAAACTGTAGGCTAATAAAATAGGTTTTCATTATTATTAGTTTTATTATTATTCGCAAGAAGATTTCCAGCAACTACCATCAACTGAGCTCGCGTGTGGATGAGAAATGTAACGTTACAATACTGTCACCTATTGGCCAAAACCAGCTTACACTGACTTAAAAAAAATACATGCATACATCTATAGGGTCTAAATGTTACTTAACTTTGTATTTCATCGGTTCCTGTACATAGGTTAGGCTACTTAACCACCCACGTCATGTTCACTCCATATTTATTCATTCACATGATTGGTAGGCTCTTTGTTTACGATTTACAGACACTACTTAACTTGCATGTTGCTGGGTATTGTTGTTTTATATACTGTATTATAGCCTATTGTTTATATAGGCCTACTACATATAGCGCAAGCTATAATCGTTTTTTGTAATTATTTGTTTACTCTTCTGTCTTTCTCTGCTCATCTTCATCATATACACGCCTGCCAAATGTAGGCCATAGCCCTACATCAGGAATTAAATTAAATTCAAGACAGCAGGAAGAAAGAATGAAAAAAAAACTTTAAAATGTTTTAAAAATTATGGCTAATTGGAAATAAGTAGGCTACAACTCGCTTTGTGCCCAGTTTGATATCATTCGGACATTACAAAATTAAATGCAAGCTAACGTAAATCAGATTTTATTTTGACATACAATTACACAATCGAGTCACACCGTTGAGCTTCCCCCTTTATTTAATTCTATGTATACCGTGACTCTACTCATGCAGGAGGAAATTAGTCTATGTTTGGAGACACACACACACACACACGCACGGCATACACACACACACTCACTCTCACACACACACACCTCCTGTCTGCTTGTCATCATCAGCGGTGACAGGAAGCGTCTGTCGCTGCTCGCCTTTTCATGTCGCACTGTTGGATGTGTTATTTGTGCAGCTGCCGAGGTTTTAAACGTGTCTTAGAATAAGAAAAAGCTGATCCATCGTTGAGTTTCCATAATTTTTCATCGGGTGGACATATCTTGATTTAGTTGGCGAGTTTGAAAGTTATTTCAAAAGGTACACCTGTCGACTGAAAATTGAACTATTCAGAGCTGGAGATGACTTCTGGTGGTTTGGGGCTCACCGAGGGCCTGGGCCAAGACATAAGTCAGGAGGAGTTGTACTTTTCCGACCTGTTTCTGTATAATTCGCCTGAAGAGGACTTTCCTGTCGGCTGTGATAAAGGTGTGTATAAAGTAGTTACTAGAAATGCTATACCATATTTTCTTATCAACTGCATTGTCCCTTTTTTCTTAGTCTTTTATTAATAACGAAGAAAGATTGCTTTGTTTTGACTTTCTATTCAGCTAGCCTTTTATATAAAGTGGCTTTTGGATATCCACCAGTGAGCACTTAGCTGTCAGGTACTGATGTTACAGTATATCCCCTTTCACGATCATCAGGTCAGACAAGGCAAGGTAAGGGGGAGAAGTCAACTCGACCTGCACTCTATTGGAGTTTAAAAAGTTAAAATTTAAAGTCTCTCTTCTTTCTAAAATGTGTTTCTTGGTACTCCTCTTTGAGGTTTGAGCTTCACTGTGCAGAGTTTTAAACATTCATCTGCTGCAGATGGAAAGTTTCTCTGTTATGTCCTTGCATCTGAATTTAACACGTGGACGCGCAAGACGGTGCAACTACATCAAAATCAAGTTTATTTCCATCAGGTTTTCAGATACAAGTAAATTGACTTGATGTTTCAGTGCACAATAATAAACACAGTAAGACAGAAAAAACATAAGTACTACCAAAAGCCAAAAACCATAGAGAACAGAAAATTCTACAATGAAAAGGTGAAAAAAATATTTTTGTTTATTTATTTCAATTTATATTTAAAAATAAACAAATAATTTCTTTTTAAGATTATTTAAGGGCTGTACTCAGGACCAAGGAATATGCAAATGTTCACAATGTACAGAATATGAGCAGAGATAATAATCCAAAACTGTGCTTTTAAGTAACACACTGATTCAGATGTGAGAATTTACATGAATGTAGCCTGTCCTGTGTCCATGAGGCCGGAGGAGAGTCAGTGTCATTGGGGGTCTCTTGCCATGTTAATGAAGCCAGCTGCAGTCTGCTCTTGTGGCATGAGGTTTTGGTCTCGATGGACCACAGCTTCTTACCGAAGGGCGGGAATATTTCGAAACACATCACAACTAGTTTGAGGCCAATCGCTGGTTGAACTTGCACTTACTTACGCAAGTGTGAAGTGGAAACTTGAAGCCTCCAATGCTCATACGTCTGGCAGACAAACTTTCATATTCACAGATGCTGGATTCACAATTTTTTAATGATGTGACTGTTTTTTTTTGTACAAAAACCAAATCAGACACAAATTATTATTAAATGCAGAGTATTTATGTCTTAAAACATGTCCAGAGGGGATCTTTAGGGTAGCAATAGTACGGAAGTAGTCGGGTACTTTGAACATGTGTGCACAAATTAATTTTTACTTTTGATGTCTGTTAACGACAGATGGCTCAGGTGCTCTCCTTCAGAGCGACAGCCAGCCTCCTCTGCTGGTGGTCGACCATCACGCCGCGTACATCTCCAGCTCCAACCAGCCCGCCTCCAGCCAGGATGTGGCCCCCCACAGCCCCACCACAGAACACCTGTCAGGGGCAGTGTTCGACTCCCTGGGGTTGACATCGCGGCCGGGGACCATCCCTGCTCCGAGCCCCAGAATCGAGATCACTCCATCGGGTGACTCTCTCAGCTCTCAGACCCTGGAGCCGAGCCCTGGCACCAAAGCCCTGGGGGCCTACAGGGAGTGTGTGAGTCCCGCCAGCAGTAACTCCTCCACGGGCTGGCCCGCAGACGCGTACTCTCCTGTGGCTTCACCATGCGTTTCCCCTTCTACTACTGGAGGCTGTGCCGTGGGGTTGTCTGGTTTAGACCTCTGCCCAGGCCTCCAAGGCATCCACACTTCCTCTGCCCACTCTTCTCCAGGGGCCTCGCCTCGCAACAGCGTCACGGACGAGACCTATCTCCTGCCCCAGCACCAACCGGCCACCTCGTCCATTCCCCACCAGCGCTCCCGTTCCACCTCGCCACACGGAAAGCGCTCCTACGACCAGGCCCACTCCTGTCAAGGAGGCACTCCGGTCAAGCAGCGGTCCCGCAGCCCCAGCCCGATCCCCTCGCCCCATGAGCAGCAGGGGTCCTATTTCCTCCCCCAGTACCACCAGGCCCAAGCTGAGTTTCAGCCCCAAGCCCAGGCCTCTCCCCCGGGCCTGGAGGAGATGCTGAGCGGCCTCAGCTCCGGTCTGCCCCGAGCGATGCCCTCTGCTGTGGTGCGAGATGCACACGGGCAGGCCCAAAGACAGGACTGTGCTTACGGAGGAGAGGGGTATAACTGGGCGACCGTGCCGGAGAGGATGGGCAGGGCCGGAGCCGAAGTCAAGTCTGAAACCTTCTGCATGATCCCAGCTGTGTGGCCTCCGCCTCAACCAGTTCACCACGGAGCATTCGGGTGTGTTGCTTCGCCGTTATTTTCAGTGAGAGAGCGAACGACACCTCAAATGACGTCCTTCTTTTAAAATGTGTCCCTCTTGTTGTCTCTCTCTGCCCTCTCCCCAGTGGTCTGCCTGTAGCTCCACTCCCATCTTTAGAGTGGCTGCTGCCCAGTCAGTCTGGCCAGTACAAGCTTCTCATCCAGCAGCAGCCCAGATCTCACCACAGAGCTCACTATGAGACCGAGGGCAGCCGCGGAGCTGTGAAGACATCCAACGGAGGACATCCAGAAATTCAGGTGCTTCTTTTCTCCGTGGCGTGCCTGCAGGTTGTGGGGTGTGCAGTTTTGTGAGATTGCACTGATAGGATGGTATTTCCTGGATTATGTTGTGTTTATGTAAAGCCAACTGCCATGCAAATGAATGAAAGAGCCTGACGTCACTACTTCCACAAATTATTAGGACATGTGCTGTGTACTTTGAGTGCTACAAAATACACTAATAGTTACAAACCAGGTCCACTGACATCATACAAGTATTGGTACATGAGTCTGGTTTATTTTGCCTCTCTGGAGACTTGATTAATAAGCTTACTGTTGGTTTTCATGGCACTATGGCACAAACGGACTATGCAAAGCAGTGTTCTTGCTATGCCAGTTAGGTAGCGACATGTGAAATCACTCCCATTGGGGAAAAGAGATTTTATTGAGCAGTGTGAATTTGTTATCAGCCACCATGGACATGAATGGTATTGTAGTGAGCTTAATTCAGTGTGAAGCATGCATTTAATTGCCTTTGTTGCCCTTATCAGCTCCAAGGGTACCAAGGCACAGCTCCACTGGGGCTGCAGGTCTTCATAGGAACGGCCGACGAGAGGCTCCTGAAACCCCACGCCTTCTACCAGGTCCACCGCATCACCGGGAAGACCGTCACCACGCCCAGCATGGAGAGGATGATCAACGGGACCAAGGTGTTGGAGATCCCTCTGGAGCCAAAGAACCACATGAGAGTGGTGTGAGTAGCACAGAGAGACTGTGGCATACATGTCAACCCAAAAAAGTCACACAAAAATCAAATGTGTGCCGCACACTGACGCAGACACGCTCACCAGCACTGTGCCATCTGTTTTCTTTCCTATTTCCTTTTGCTAAAGTTTGAGTTCCTGTGTTCATTTCTCTTTTTTTTTCTCCAATCTCACACATGGCGGCTTTAGCTACTCACACCAGCTAAAAGGTTTCAGTTGTTTTCTCTCCCTCCAAGTCGCTGTAACCTCAACTAGAAATCTAAAATGCATCACTTCCTGTGTGCCAGAGTTTTTCCAGGAAACACCTACCAGACACTGGCTGTACACAGAAGCTTTGATTAACTTTCGTGTGATGAATCACTGAAAAACAGTAGCAAAAAGTCATTTTGGACGAAATGTCAGTAGTTTGACAGAACGAAACTAGGTTTTAACTGACTAATTTGAAACTACAGTTGAACTGGAACTGTGTGTGAACGAAAAACCTGTTGAAACAAGGTGACAGGGTTCCCAACAGAGGGTTTTAGCCTAATTTTGTCTCGTCTCACATTTCACAGGATTGACTGTGTGGGAATCCTGAAGTTGAGAAATGCCGACATCGAACTGAGGAACGGCGAGACGGA
>JBCAUF010000061.1:23837648-23848609 GCA_038406115.1 Haemulon aurolineatum | reverse complement strand
CATTTTCATGCACAAACTTTTCATGCTTTTCAAATGTTAAGATTTATGATTATTTATTATTTTTGCTTTTAATTCTTTTAATGTAAGCTATTCTTGATTTTGAAGTTTCCACTGTTGGTGTGACAAGACGTCACAATTTTACAAACCATCAATCGATTATTGGAGACAATAATAAGTCGATTAACCCATAATGAAAATAAAAAGTAGATGTAGTCCAACACAAATGAGCTAAAAATAGGTTCATACAACCACACGTCTCGAGGATGTATGTATCCAAGACAAACGCTAGAAGGCGACATTTCCAAACCAATCATTTAGCAGATCGGAAGCGGAGAACACATTTGTGACGTCACATCCGATAACCGGATGGCTTTTTTTCTCCCTTTGTAAGCTAACTTAGCATTTTCCTTGATAGTGTTTCACGGGTTTTTTTGTATTATTTCTATGCTCAGACTTTGATGGTTACACCCTGTAACGAACAAAGAAGAGTGTAGTGTTCCCGTCAGTGGTAAGCTTTTCATCCAAATCTGTGCACTGAAAACTGTGACGCTGTAATGTTAACTTGACTGGTCCGTAGCTGCCATTGTGTCCCATCCCATCTGCGTCTATACATAACAAAAAGATACAGTGAGACTGAAGCATGAATATAACGTCAGGAGAGCTGAAGCCCTTGCATGATTCACATTTCTCTGAAATAAAGACTGTCTTTTGTTTTTAAGTTAGCTGTGTACAGTGTGGGTGGGGCTAAATATTTTCTACGATGGATGAACTCCTCTCCATTTTGTCTGGGACCCCATGAAACCCCTTTTAACCGTCTCTGACATATTGCTGATCTTCCTGCTAACTGTGAGCCTGCATTTTTTGCAAAGACAGGTCACGGAGGACAACTGACCAAACAGCCAATCAGCAGCATCATGTCTGCAGAACTGGACCTGTCCCCTCCGGAGGTCCCCGAGCCCACCTTTCTAGAGAGCCTTCTGCGTTATGGGCTGTTTCTGGGTGCCATCTTCCAGCTCATTTGCATCCTGGCTGTCATCTTCCCCACATCCAAGGGACATGAACATGTAAGTGGACACCACGGGAAGAGCAGGAGCAGGTCTTGTGCCCCCTTCAAGCTGTGTTCCCCATGCTGTGGTCCTCCACACCTGGGGCTCGGGTGCAGGTTAGGGCCATATAGACAACCGCTCAGGGTAAAATGAGGGGATACACAACATACTGGGCAAACCTACAGGTAGAGTGATTTAAAACCTCTCTACACTTGATCACTTACTTTCACATCTACTTGACTAAGGGTGTCACAATTTAAATGTTAAATAGAGAAAAAATATGGATTTCAATATAAATGTTATTACATTTTAAATTATTTAAATCTGATCGTGTGGCCTTTTATTCCAAAGATGGTCATTATATCCCAGTTGATACCATGAAGCTTATCTAAGAATAATGTGACAATGTAAATGGAAGAGGTCAGAGCACAAAACCAATGATCTGTTCATCTTTATACAAATCAAGACTTGATAGTCTAACAATGGCATAGCTGTGATTTAAGAAAATTGAAATCGAATTGAATCTCAACATTCAAATCAAGGACAAATTCAAAAGTGGATTTGGAGAACTGGACTGAATTGCCATTTTGTTCCACATTATTATTATATTTGATGATGATCTTAAGTGCAGAATCAGGTTAGTGTCTGTTATTTGCTCAAATGAGTTTCTTGGATGTACTAAAGAAATGTTCCCACACAGATTTCAGTTTCAAATCTTACTCAAGACTTACTCAAGAGGATTTGAATGCTGTTATTTCTTCATCAGTATGACAGAATGAGTTTGAATTTGTTAGTGTAAGAGGTGAAAACCTTTTGGTATGCACTGGAGCTCAACAGTTTTTCCTCAACAAACAGGAAAGGGTCTATACAGCTACACAGATTTTTCACATCAGATACCTGAAAAGTAATGAGTTCATTTTTCCAGAGCAAAAGACTTGTGTCTTGGCTCACTGACCTAATTTAGACTATTTCAGTGTCACTCCAACTAGGAGTGAAATATATCTGGCCCGAGAAGAGGTGACAGTTATTAAGACTGTGACACCATACGGCCAGGTTCACTTTCTAGGCTGCTTGATCTAAGCCTTTGCAAATGACTAGGGATGTAAATAAAATAATAAAATCCTCATTCCAAAGTCTTCATTCATTAGTGCTAAAATGAGTGAATTTGTTGTTAATGTTATGACCACTTAGGACTTTTTGTATTGCTTCTACAAACAGGACTGCTAACTTCGACTATACAATGCCTCCTTGCAGAGGACAGAAACACATACACAGGGCAGCGACCCTCCATCATGTCTTCTCTACATAATAAGACACATTGCATGTTGCATGCTGCGCATGCGTAGTAAGACTTTTAAGTCTCTCCCGAGTTTTACACACAGTGGTTATCGATCATTGTTACCATGGTAATTAAAACCTAAGTGGCAACCTTCACCATCGGGAATTTTACAGCAGTTTACCGTGACAGTGGTAATGTGATATCCCTACAAATGACAGGTGTCTTATCATACACTTTTGACATGCAAGTAATATGTCACTGACTAGTTGACAAGCATTTGCTATGTGGCAAAGCTGCTGATAACAGTACAACTAGGAAAATGATTTAATTAATATCTCATGTTATCCATATTGCTTGTCATAGCTACAGGTTCTGTAGTAACACCATTTAGTATCAAGATATCTTGAAGGAATGTTATCAGTCTTTCAGAGATTCACAAAAATGAGACATCACTTAGCAAGAGCAGTGCTAAATATCTTATTTTTGAATGTCCACGAAGACAGAGCCACCAAGGGCTACTCTCACAATCTCCATACTTGCAACTGTCAGGAGAGATTATTTATAGACAAGAGCAATTAAATCCACTGTCTAATTATTCTATTTTCAGACATTGTTATCTGAGGCACTGATTACTCTCCACAATATGTCGCCATTTCATCCTTCAGAGCAGCCTGTTGTCATTCTGTCGTGTTTTAGGAAAGATTGCACCCACAGAAACAGTGCTGACAGACGGAAAGTGCTCAAACGAGTTTGAATTTCCATAGTTTGGGGGGGACCAAACACTCTGGGATTTGATTGAGATAAGTTTACAGTTTTACTGAGTCTGAGCTATCTGGCGGAATGGAAAACCACCAAAATAAATGCGCATTAATGCTAATTTCTACCACTTTGCAGAGTATAGTCCTGACAAGATTTACTTGGAAAATATTACCCTGGCAAATTCTGTAGATTCGAGTGTCAGACATCAAAAAACATTATCCAAAACCATCTTCAGAACACACTTATCTAATAATGCTTAGCAGTTATGCGTTTTTACACAATGTTTCAACTGACTCAGAGGTCTCGTTTTCAAATTATAGGGTGTTTAATGCTTCCTGTGTTTGCTTTACAGGAGGAGACGGAGTCCACTGATGGCAAGGCCACTGAACAGATGAAGAAACCCAAAGGACCAGCACCTCAGATTCGACAGAAGCCAAAGAAAGAGAGCAAAAAGAAACGATAGATAGTGCCGTGTTTGTGTGTGTGTTATCTGCTTGCGGGAATGTGAGTGTGTACTAATCTGTTAGTCAACATTGGCAGAGTTACCAATAAAGTTGTTACTACAGATGTGTGAAACACGACTGTCACATTACACTAAAAATTGAATTTGAGACGCTTGAGAATGACCTTGAACTATGTATCCTCCTGTCAACATTCAACACAGTGTTGCAAAGAGCATATGTCAGTGTTTGCTAATTGTACAGCTACATATTTTGTTGAGTATAATTCTTTTCTTTTAGAATTGGTTATTGATTAAATTGTATTATTACAGATGAAAAGTTTGGTTTGAGTGAGTCAGAATGAGATCATGACCTATATTTTCTCCTTTGCATGGCAGAATTACATCATGACTACCTTGTAAAGCTTGTTTTATGGAACCAGAATACTCCTTTTCACTGCATGTAAGGTATATTCAATAAATGAATATTTTTAATAAACAGTTATATGATCTTCAGACACCATGGATGATGTTGACAGTGGTTACAGAATGTAAAATGAAGTTGGTGAAGGAGAGGAATGGAGAAGCTAAACCCATTTAATAGAATATAGTTTAATCTAATAACCAAATTTAAGGAATTATTATTGAAAATGTGTATGTTTGAAGTCTTAAATTTTCATTGTCGATTAATCTTGACGATTGAGTAGTTGTTTGGTCCCTAAAATGTCAGAAATGTCTTGCTTATTCCACAACCCAAAGATATTCAGTTGACTGTCATAGAGGAGCAAAGAATCTACTCAAACCGATTATCAAAATAGTTAGTTCCGATTAATTCAATTTATTGACTAATCGTTGCAGCTCTAATACTTGCAAGGTAGTTAGGAGAGACAGTTAACGGTTCCCCTTCGAAACCGTTGAAAACTCCCTAATTACAGAACACCTGTGAGGCCGCACAGCGGTTAAGTCCCGACACCAATGCACCAACACAAAGTTACCCTTCATAAGATAAAGTGTGTCGCCTAGCAACCGATTCTGCTAGCCAGCAATTAAGCTAACAGTGTTGTAGACGATACAGGTGTACAGAGCTTCTGTGTCGTGTTGTCATAACTACTTTTTTTCAATCGTGACTCTTCAGTCGCTGTACAAAAGCAAAACGGGGGTGTTGTCGTGCCTGCCAACGCTCCGGTGAATTTATTACGGCCTCGAGTTACGCAACACGACGTGAATCCTCTCGCCTCCGCCGCTGCTACGTAAAAGGCGTAAAATCCAGACTCATCATATTTGCTCGCTCGTGTTTCGTCAGTGATGCACTATCCCGTGCCTCCCCCCCTCTTACCCCCCACCCCCCACCAGGCATGTCTTCTTCCACACAACACCACCACGCCACTCCTGCTTCCTCGCATGAATTTGCCGCGCCGACGACTCCTCTTCCCAGCTGAACGAGCTGCTGCTTCGCTGTTGTTGGTTTCGGCGGCGTTTGTCCGGCCCACCGCAGCCGCCCCCGGCAGCTGTGCCCTCTGCTCCTGAAGGCAGTCCCCCGTCATGACCTCCCCTCTCTGCCATTCTTCCGAAATTCGCTAAATGGGATTCGTGGCTGGCTGGCCCCCGAGGTTTCCACAGCAACCAGCCGTCCGCTTCCAGTCTCTGTCTAATGAGGACAGCCGTAAGGATTTAACACGGTTCCTCGCTGCGCGTCTCTGATTTTTGGGCTGAATCTCAAGACGCGTCAAAGGTGAGTTAATTGGGGCTTGCGGCGTTTTAATACGAGGGAATTACGATTTATTTCTGCTTTACCGTGTAGGGCTTTTGTTTTTTTTTGGCTGCGTACTGTCCCCATACTGATGGTTTACACTCGCCGTCTCCCACTGACTTGTATTTTCATTGTTGCACAGGCCGTTCAGTCAGCGGCGCTCTGTGCCACTCAGTCCGTTGTTGACGATTTACTACACCCCCCCTCCCCCTAACCACCCCCCACGACACTAAATGCGCACCGTGTGTGCTAATGTCATATTTCTGACTCTCCCGCGAGCACAAACGCCCCACGGAGACGCAGCAGTATCGACAACGCGTAGAAAAATAAGAGCCAACAATCCATCGAAATTCAAAATGGAGCTGTAACAGCACCTGTTTTGATTCATCAGGCCGCATATGCGCTGTATGTGAGCCGGAGCCTACCACAGCCACAGCAGCATTGTCGCCTTTTATCTCCGTATCCCATTCACAAATCCCGCTTTACGATACCTAATGTGGATCAGTTTGGCAAACGCGGACTGGTGATGTGTTTTCCCCCCCTTTTTTTTTTTGGATATATTTATTTTTTCCCATTCCCTCCAGTAGTAAAGACGTTATCATCTTGACAGCTGCTACTCCTGTAGGCAGCTACTACCCCACCCCTTGTTTCTTTGAAAGCAGCTTTGCTGACAACTGGTGTTTAATCCCGTGGAAATAGAATTTTAATTATGTGGTTTAATCTATTTACAGTCGGTTTGGTTTTTTTTTTCTGGACAAGTTCCAGCTAATTTCCACAAGGCAGTGGATTCAGGTTTGCTAAAAAGGACACATGAATCATGGGAAAGCTCCACATTGGATTTTTAACACAGGACAGCCTCAGAAGATGCGATGAAATGTTATCCCCCCATCTGATAAACATAAGCCTTGTATTGCATGAGAAATACCTAGTCGGATTATTATGATTTCTAGTAAGCTAGAGGGTTGAAACACACCATGTGCCCTTTCAGTGGGCAGTGAAAGCCTGATGTTGGGTTGCAACCAAAGATTATTTCCATTATCGATAAATCTGTGATAAGTGTTTCTTCGTTTAGCGTTTTGGTCGATGAAACGTGAGCAGATATTGGTAAATAAGTCTACACCTCCATGTGTATTGTCTTGTCTGGTCAACAATTCAAAACCCAAAGATGGCCTGTTTTAAGTTACTGTCACAAAAGACAAAGAAAACCAGAAAATGCTTCGATAGGAGGAGCTGGAGTTTGTAAAATGGTGTTTATGATTATTTTTCTGTTGATCAGCTACTTGATTAATTGCCAATTTGCATCAATATTTGCATGTTTGGGTGGAGAGCAAATATGACTCTTGAGTTTATTTTAATGTCCCGTGAATCACAAAGAGGTTGCCCGTAAATGAACGACAGATTCAGGCTGTCCTATGAATTTGTAGTTAATAATTTGCTAAGAGTGCAGCGCCTCTGAGATGAAACAGACTCTGTCTCCTCCTTCCCCAACTTTTGCCCTCCTTTATAGAATCAGTCATTATGCAGCAGCTCTTCCTCAGAGGCCGGATCACTTGGCAGCCGGAGCCGCTTGTTAAAAAGATGGACAGAAAACGGAAGTGGCTCTTATCAGCCGCGTGCCACAATCCTCCTCCTCCTTCCTCTTCGTACCCCCTTTTTCTCGCCTGTCTTCTGTGTTTAGGTCGGGGGGGGTGGGTGGGAGATGAGATGGGACAGCTAGGGACGCGGGGCTCAGACTTTGCAGAGCGAGCGAGGTTGGGAAAAGATTCGGGGAAAAGACAACGGGGTCATATCTGATTCAGACGTGCACGGTCCAAGAGCGGGACAAGACTTGAGAGTTATGCGACTGCACTGTCTTTCCCTCAGCCCAACTGCCCGCTCTCTCGCACTCTCTTACTCAGGCTAAATATAGATGATCGTCGTATTATACATGTGCACGGACTGCAGTGTTTCATGTTATCATCCCCACCATATAGCAGGATAAGACAGTGACGCTAATGTGCACATTTCCTCTCGTTTTGATCTTGAGGAACCATCATCACCACCACCACCACCCCTCCCCTCCCCTCCCTTCTCCTCCCCAGGGCAAACTGTAATTTTCCCATTCGGCTGAAACATTGGCTCGGGCTCCTTCACTCTCTGCAGCACAGTGGCAACTGTTACCGTCTGTTGTGACTCAGTGAGGTTTGTCATGGCCAAATGTGCTTATGCGCCTGACCAGAAACGTACAGCTTGTGCGCTCGGCCCCTCAGATGGGCGATTACGAACGCTGATTAGTCGGGGGCGGGGGGGGTGTGTGTGAGAAAGAGTTAAATTGCCCGTGTGCAGTCGGAGCCAGTGCAAACATGGTCGTCGCTAAAACCACTGTCCTCACGTGCAGGTTGTACTTAAAACACTTTGAAATTTAATCCTCTCCAACAAATTGCTGCATTTATAGCGTGGCACTTCACGCTGCACTATCCAGGCTCATTGTCCATTCAGTTTGCATTATACGAAGAAAGTCCACAAGACTTCAATGTGCAAATAACTCGGCAGATAATTGGAAGGCCTGAAGTGAAGGCCCCTTTTCCCCAGGGCACAGTATTGACTGTAGATCATCACGGATTAAAGGATAGGCCAATAATTTTTTAAGTCTTTCCTAATACAACACTCACATGCTAATCCTAACCCTTGGTTGCACTTGTCCACAGTGGCCAGAAAGAGATTTCCGATGTGATAGACGAGATCCGCAGTCCTCGTTCTGTGTGAAAATGTGTTCCTCAGCATTTCGAGTCAGTCCAATCAACTGGGTATCTTCCACAGTCAGTCACTTTAGCACCAAATTCCCTCTTTGTTTCCTCGAACAATGGTTCCTTTTTGAGTCGCGGTGGAGGGACTTGTCAGAAAAAGACGGACTGAGCGCCTGCTGCACTCACGCTAGTGGCCGTGTGCGGCATTCATGCCGAAACCATAGACAGAATAAAGAGTAGACGCCGCATCGACCGCTACTGCCTATCGGCGCTGATGAGGCGCGAGGCCGCCATCTTGGACAGGTCACCCGCTCCAACTCAGTGTAATCTGTTTGGCCAGCGCAATGAAGTGTCAGCGCACTTAATCAATGCAAAATGGATTTTCACGCGGTTTGTTTTTTCTGCAAACGTCACACATGTAGGCATGACACAGGACACATTTTAATTTTCATATTAATATTCATAGAAGGCTTAATCGTCATGAAATCTTCCGGTATGTGATATGTTATGTATGATTTGCACAGAAATACGTTGCACAGTGCTCTGGTACCTTGAATTCTCTGCTGCTTCAGTGTACGTTTACGGTAGGATGACCTGGCCAAGATGGCGGCCGTAGCCAATGCGACATCTACTCTTTATTATGTCTATGGCTGAAACTCTCTCACAGTCGCAATGCTAATGTGCTAATGTGCTAATCTTTAACGTAACGCTTGCAATGTTCACCATTGTAGTGTGCTGGCATGCTAACATTTGCTAGTTGGCAGTAAATCTGAAGCACAGCCGAGGCTGACTGTCTGCAGTCTAGTAGTTGTTGGGATATCTCAGTCTAGAGTAGACCAACGTGGTTAGCCTCAATTGATCTGTGAAATGCATTTTCATACGAACTGAGGACTGCGGATTTTGACCTCCATCACGTTAAGAGGAGCTCTCATAACGGTCCGTGTGTGTGCAGACGGATCAATTACAGCAACGATCAGAGACAGACCTGAAATAGCAGTGTAGGTTTCTCTCATTTCCAAAGGCAGACTGGGGCACATGCGCAAACGATAACACGGTGAAAATACTGGCTGTGTCATCCCTGATGCGATGCAGTTTCAGCACCTGACCAATGTTGGGACTTGCCTGCTTTGTTAAACTTGCATTCCTTGCAGGCGTCTGGGCCCTCTTCCTCGACTCTCCCCTCCTCTCCCGGCAGCGTTTCTCTCGATCTCTCTCAGCCGAGTGTCCGTTTCGCGTTCAGAGAAAGTTTTATACATTTTGTGAGACTCAGTCGACACTGCTCTGTGAGAAAAACACAGCTTAGTGATAAATGTACTGCGGAAATTGAAGTGCTCTTGAACTCCATCGCCGTTTCTGAAGTAAACACCACTCAGAGAGCAGCCTTTGATCGAAGCCTCTATTTGCTGTGATTCATATCTAATCCTTAAAATCTCCTTTCCCACAACACAACACGGCGCAAACTTTACTCTCACAGTCAGCACATCTGTGTGTTTGCTGTCGCTTTTCTGACATTATCAAACCAGGTGTTGCATAACTTTTATTTTTACTGCACATTTCATACCAGTAATGCAGCTCATACTGCTTCAAATCAGCTTCTTAGAAATAGAAAATATGTTAACATGCATCAGTAAAACGTTTTGGCTTAGAAATGAAAAAAAAAAAGTGCAGAATATTAAAAATGATCTTGCTACCTGCAATCCAAGGGCTTCTTTTTGGATTGATATTTTGATTAGTGTCCCAGAAAGATGTGAAAATAGAGTGTCTTTGTTACCCCCACCCCACCCCACCTCCCTGCTCGCTTCCTTCCTCCCGTCCCGCCCTCCCACTGCTCAGGTGCCTGTTCTTGTTGCAGTCGCTGGCAATGGTAGCAGTGCGGTACAATCTGGTTCTCCCAGATTCCTCCGTGCTCCCGTTGAACGGAAAAGCTCACGAGGGACCGAAATCTCTCCTCGTCTCCCATTCCTCAAAATTCCTCCATTTTTTTTTTTCAATTATTTATTTTTCCTCTTCTGTCTTTGTTAGATCTCCCTCCTACCTGTTGGTACTTTCATCCGCCCAGTATACCTTCATCTCTACCCGTCTGTCATGTGCACTCCCTCATTTTCCTCCATTTTATACCATAATGTTGGAAGTGCTCGCGTGTTGGCGCTTCTTATTATTAGGACACTCTGACACCATATTAGGAAAAGGCGTGAGGCTCAGCCACAGCACTCGCTCTCTTGTTTACATACGCAGGCTCTGAGGCTTTCAAGGGTACTCTAGTGTTTGCAGCGATCGGAGAGAGCCAGAGGGGAAGTGACTCTCAGAGGACACGGTTTTTCTGCCACCACCGTATATGATATGTTTGCAGTGCCGGTTCGAGGATCATTGCCCTCTCTCATCAGAGCGCGCTTTAACGAGATGACGAGTCGGTTTTCCTAATAGACTTGACTCCCCTTGAACCAGGAGTCACGGTTTGCTGTGCTCACTTTGGCTCTGAATCCCCTCCTGAAGCTTTTACCGCAGTAATTCAGGTGCTCAAGCTTTGAACCGTCGATGACAAGAGTAGAGGTGTCATGATCCTCAAACTCCATCGTTCGACTTTTTTGTGTAAAGGTCATAATTCAATTCAGTTTTGATATAATGTTTTTCTTTTTACAAACACTAATAGCCATTCCATTATTATTCTAAGTCTTCACGGTGTCAAATGTAACGGCCGTTCTTTGTAGTATACCACACTATGGCCATATGGTCAGATTTTAAAATGCAATCGCTGATCCTTTGATTTCAGCTATTGAAGGCTCTTTTCGATCGATGTAACAACTGTGTCACCGCTAGACAAGAGTAGGGTTGTCACGATACCAGAATTTCAGTAGTCGATACCAATACCAGTAAATTCCCACGACTAGGGTTGTCACAAGAATCGATACTTCGATACCAATTCGATACCAACACAGAAAAAATACATCAATACCAGCGTTTT
>JBCAUF010000061.1:23463154-23473870 GCA_038406115.1 Haemulon aurolineatum | reverse complement strand
TCTTACTGATAAACTTTAATGATTTTAGCATTTTAATTCAGAATCTGGTTAAGAGCTTCATATCGCAGACATTTCAATGACAATGACAAGTTTCAAGAAGGTGGACCCCCTTGCCGATGCCATAATTACAGTAACTGCTGTTTTACTTACCCAAACCATTAAATAGCAAGACGCATTAGGAAAATGAGAACGATCATATGAAAAATTATTCATCTGAATAAAAAGGTGCGTGTAATTTGAAAGGGTCAATCACAGTAACAAATACACAAAGAAATATAAACCAGCTGTGTAGCTCTGTTTTGCTATATTGTATTACGGCCCAAACATTTACTCTATCGTTGAGAGTCACCGCACTCATCAACCCCATTTCCCACAGCAGTAAACAGCCGCTGTCTGTAAACAAGCACCGACAGACAAGCCTTACCCGCTACCTGCCAGCACCAAACCGCAGACAGACAAAGTGAGATGGTGAAGAAAGGCAGACATTCAGCCAATTAAACTAATTTTGTTTTCAAAAGTAGTAGCCATGTTTGTAGGTATCCCAGTGTCAGCAACATTCTCATTCAATTACCTAACAATTGTTCTTCTGTAAGTGTGTTACCTACAGACTAACGTCGATAGTGCATCAGTGTCTCCATAAATACAAACAGGCGCTGTGGCTGTAAAAATGTACAGTAAATAATGTTTCATAGGCTACACTGTCAGGACATGTGCTTCAGTAAGCTTAGTGTTTTTTGTTTTTTTTTACAGCTGCTATATCTGATGAATCCATACACTGGACAGAAGCTACTGTATAAAGGTCACACAGGTTCCAGGCAATAACTGCATGTCTGAAACCATCCCGTAGATGAGAAAAACCAACAGTCCTGGAAAATCTCCAAGCACAACAAATGTTTAAAATTCGTCCTCATAAAGCAAGCGTTATGGCACTGACCCAGAGTTCAGCAAAAGACCAAGTTTCGACCTTTTACGAGAGCACTGTTCAACCTTTCAGAGCCCCTAAACTATCACACTGAGGCCAGCGTGCAGAGCCTTGCAGACTTGTTCGTGGTGTGTGTATAATAATACCAAGATGCACACTTGGCCTGTGACTCAGTCACAGTGTACGCAACGGTTTTCAGTCCAGTCCTGGGGGGTGGGAGGGATGGACCAAGCCCCACAGATTGAACAAAAATCTGCTCATTCAATACCTTTCATATCCTGCCATCTCATTTTCCAAAAGCAAAGTTCCACAATGATTGCTTAACAGAGGTCATGTGACATTAATGTTACAATAAAACTACATCAATGTTGACCTTGTATCACTAATATGCTCAGCTGCCCCTCGTGTTGGCAGGCCTCAGCTGGCCCCATCGAGGACATTTAACTATTGACACGCCTGACTCACCACTTTGAAGTCTTCAGCGCTGCACTCCATGCCCCGGTAGTAGCAGGAGAGCAGCATGTCCTTGATGTCGTGGCCCGTTCGGTCGTAGAATTCGCGCATGTTGAAGGGGCGGGGCTTGTAGTTGTCAAAGTCGGCCCTCTCCTTCAAGATCTGCAGGACGTTTTCCTCCACCAGGTGTGGGTCCCGGATCTCATACCTGGACAAGAAGGATCTGGACTTCAGTGGAGTTCACGTGGACACGAGGAAGCAAGTTTAAAAAAACCCACAGATTTACTGTCAGCATAACAGCACTGTAATTTTATGACTACATAAAGTTTTGTTGTGTACTACCATTTTCACAGAGAAACAAATGTTGCATGAATGAGAATGAGAATGAGAAAAGGTATTTCCAAAATAGCTTACTTCTAGGGATGTATTGAAATAGTCAACTATGATACGAAATACGATACAGGGCTCATGATACGAAATACTCACGATACGATATAAAAAGTTTTAAAAAATGACCACGATGAAGATCTGCGAAACAAATTTTTGTTGATGAAAAACAATGCAAAAGTTGCAGTGCAGGGAAATATGATCCTCCATGAACACGTCGCCTATTTTATTTTGAGAAATTAACCAGCAGTTTTATTTTGTTTCTGCGCCCGACTTCCTGTCCCACACGATCTACTCTGTGCTGAATTGCTGCGTTGTGTCTCCGGTGCCGCAGCGCTGTCGCAACTGGTGGAAGCACAAATATTGACTAAAACCGAAATGTAACGGCTCCGCTGCCATGCCGGAGCGGAGACGCAATGCACATGCATCCAGTGGAAATTTTATATTACTATACTTTATTCTTGTAAGTCGCCACACTATTGTACTGTTTCCACATCGTCCTCTATCATGTAAACGCTGCAGCGTGCAAGCTGCTACGGCAAGTGAGAGGGTCAAATCTCATCCCTCACCCCTTCGCGTTCTTGAAACTTTTTATTTTACTTGATTTTATTTCATGCATCTTTGAATTTTATTTTGCCATATTTTTATTTCGCAAAGATTTGTGCCGCCCCTACTACAGTGCTTTAAAAAAAAACCTCAGATCTGAGATATGAATAACAAACAACAGAATAGATATCATATAGGGCGGCATGGTGGTGCAGTGGTTAGCACTGTCGCTTCACAGCAAGAGGGTTCTGGGTTCTCGCCCGAAGTTAGCTGGGATAGGCTCCAGCAAACCCGCGACCCCATTGCAGGATAAGCGGTTGACGATGAATGGATGATGAATTGAAGAATAAATATCAAATTTAGTTAAGAAAAATGGCTTTTTCCAGAGCTGTCTATTTTATTCAAACATAATCACCTTCAAAGACAAAAAGTTAACCTACAGATGAAAAAGGAAAAAACCGACATGATTTTGAGGAATTCCCTTACACAGTAGAGCCAGACCCAACTTCAGCTGCATTTTAAAATGTGCATTATAAGATTCTGGCAGGCAGACAAGCATTTTTATTGGGACAATGGGGATTAACATGTAAAAAATTTATAGAAAAGCAGCAAAAAAGAGCATATTCACCCTCTAACTGAATGAAAGCGACATGTGTGCATGCCAGCGTTCCCAGACCAGCAGTTAGCAAGCTCTTACAATATTATCCACATGTTGTCTGGAACTGGCAGCCATAGCTGCAGCACGCCAGCCATCGCGGGTGTCACTGAGTGGGAGAAAATGGCTCATTATTTGAAGGATTGGAGCATTTCTTTTCCCACAATCATGTTAATCATTCTGCCAAATAATTTGGATCTGTGGTGGCGGAGCATTTTCACATAGCAATGTTCATAAAGCTGTTATTCCAGTTGAGGATCCCTCACACTCTGGAAAAGTGTATATGGACTATTAAACACTTCACACAGCATCTACTGCATTTGTGTTACACAGCAGGTGTGTCAAGTTGGGAAGCATACACACTCACTCTCTCTTGGTCTGTGCCTCTTTCCTCCACGCAAACACACAAAACAAAAAAAATCTGATTCATTTTTTCACAAAACACAAATCGATATGAAACTCAACGACAATGGCCATAGTCGCAGAAGGAAACCACTGGGGTAGTCATTTATGACGTGCCTCTGCTTGACAACCACCATCAACCTCCAGCACCTGCTCACAGTCATTCACAGACACAAATTAACCTCAATTAAATAGTGTGGCCCCGCTCACAGAAAAGACGGCCCATTGATGACCCCTGCTGAGCGATGGGCCATCAGTGGTACAAGCATCCAAATTATGGAGCGCTAAGATTAAGCACTACTGACAGACACTTATGAGAATAATTTGTTTGGACACACAGAGTCTATCAGAGTGAATGGCATCGTAAAAGACTGCATAATGTTTTTCTGAATTAACTGAGCAACAAGGTAGTCATTACTTCCATTTCTTTCAAATTAGAGTACTGCATAGTCGTAAGGTATTGGGTTATGAAAGGAGGTCGTGAAGTTGGGTGTAATGTGAGAGAGCAGCAGTCATCATATAATAGGGTTCATGCATTGTGTTATTGTAATAATTTTGGACAGCTCAATTTACATTTGCAAACATGAATAAGTCTGTCCCAAAGCTGGGGAAACCAGAATTAGAATTGAAAACCCCGAGAGACGGAGAGACAAAGGCATACCCTTCTCCTCTGACAATAAATCTGTGAATGACTTTGTGGACGCTGACAGCGGAGTTATTTCTCATGGATATGGGCACTATTTCAAACCGTAATTGGTGGTAAATCTTAATGGATTTTTTTTTAATTCCACAAGGTCAAGCTTTGTCGGTACTCGTGAACAAGATTTTGTCCCTTGATGATGGGAATAATGTAAGTTGATCCATGAATAAAAAATGAAATATTACAGTCGCTCTTTTGTGAGCACTGCCTTAATATTCAGCCGGCGACGTATTTTCAACTTGTGTCCCAACCAAATTACAAGAAATGTAATATGTTCCACTGCAGCCACAGCGTTGTTTACCTGCTGCAAACAGAATGAAATAAAATATTCACCATGTGAGACAGTATGTGCTGTAATTTGAGACGAGGGCTGTTTCCCTCTACTGCACTCATAACACTGATGAGAGACGAAAATCCATCATGCTTCGTGTTGGAAGTGGAGATAAAGACGGTGTTAACAAAGAAGACTTGGACTTGAAAGCCACACAATAAAAATTCAAATTCAACGCCGCATGTCAACGTCAAAGGTGAGGTGCAATGTGGCACCTAGATCAGTTAAACGCTTGCAGAATATGACAGATATTTCACAATTTAATTACCATCACAAATCGCTGAATAACTCCTCCAATATAACAATTCAACAGTCGCTATCAGACATACTAAGCAGTAACAATCAGAGAGTAAAATATCAGTAATGCCATGCAGTGTCTGCCTCTAATTTTCTCCACAAATCAAAGCAAACTCTTCACATCAACTCTGGCTGATATCTTTAAGTGGTGTGTTTTACACTTTCATAACAGCTGTCTTCTTTTCATTAAACCTTTTAATGAACAGAATGTGAGAGGAATTAGCATAAGCCCCAATAAATACTCACATTTGTCCTTTGTCCTTGCAACATCTGGCCGTTGCTGAAATTACTATGTGTAAATTCAGATCATGTATGCTTAATGTGTGACACCAATTGTGTATGAGTGCGCAGGTTATGCACTGTTGAGTGAGGTGAAGTCTATTAATAACCATGTTTTTTCAGAGGTTCATTACCAGGAAAGATCTGCTGGTTTTAGCTAACGTAATGGATACTCTGAGTAGAGCTCAACCAGATCTGCCATGAATAGTCGAAAAACAGCACATGTGACCTATATTCTTTAGAAATGCACATTGTATGAAGTATTGTATCTTCAAAGACTTAAAAGTCCAGTGTGTAGCATCGGCTGTTTGCTGATAATTACTGTAGTTGCAGCAAAAGCCAGAGAAACATGAAAAACCCCTCTCTAGAGCCAGCAGTTTGTCCCTTTGAGCTTCTGTAGCAACATGGTGGTGCAACCTCGGTGGACTCCATGGAACTGGACGCACCCCATCTATGGACGTAAAGGGCTTAGTCTGAGGTTACGGAAACCAACCTCACTCTTATTTTCACGTGATTACACACTAAAGGCAACATGGTTAGAATTATTATATCCATTTCTGCCCATTAATCCTCCAAAATCCCACTAATTATTACACACTGGACCTTTAAACTGGGTATTTAGCTCACACCATTGTTCCAGTGGACTGAAAGTGGAAACAAAATGCTTTAAAATGGTCGCATTGAAAACCAGCATGTTTGAACTAGAGTTATATCATGATAGTAGAAAAATGCAAACTAAAATAATGATATTCACAGCTGTTTTACAGTTACAGGTCATGTTTTCAGTTTCCACTGTGATTTGTCATGTTTTCAGTTTCCACAGTGACACTACTGGCCGGTAATGGCATATTCGAGACACTTAACCATCTTTAATTAGATAAAGCAGCTATATTCAGCAAAAGATGTAATAATGAGTCAAGTATAGCTTGTTTTCTTGATAATACCAGTGGTAACATTTAGAGGATCATCTGGGGGCCCTGGAAATGGCGGGTCAAATCACAAAGGGCGATTATTGCCTGAAAAAGTTCCATCACTGATAAAAAGCGCAACTCAAAACTTGTTCAATGCCCTGGTTCCCACTGGGACTACATCACTACATTGTCATGCTTTGTTGTTATAAGAAGATACAGCCTGTTGTGGTATATTCTGAACTTAATTGAATTGTATCCTGAGCCTCTGTCTTATAAGCAACACAAAGCTGCCAGGAGAGCACTTAAGACACCGTGCTTAGATCCCCGAGTCAGGAGGCTTTAGTTGAAGCGCATACAATCACAATAATATGGGTAGATTTTTAATATTGCCCTGCCACTGCTCCCTAAAGCAATCACAGCAAACTCACGACGTAGGGGCGGGGGAGACTAAATTGGATTATGG
Source organism: Haemulon aurolineatum (assembly GCA_038406115.1). Taxonomy (NCBI): domain Eukaryota; kingdom Metazoa; phylum Chordata; class Actinopteri; order Lutjaniformes; family Haemulidae; genus Haemulon; species Haemulon aurolineatum. Next base: position 23,467,524 of record JBCAUF010000061.1, on the reverse strand, counting down.
GCCACAAGCACTTTAATTTTCTTGCGGGGACTAAAACGAATGAAGGAGCATCTGCATCACTTTGCCACCTCATGAGAGGAGTGAGTAAATACAAGTAACCACTGGATTTCAGATGAACTTTGACTGTCAGGCAGTGGTCATGAAACGGTTCTCACTCAGGACTTCACAGCCTCGGTAAAAAAAAAAACATTCTAAAAAAATTAATAAAAAATAAACAAATGAAAAAAATCTCTCATTGCAGTTTATACCCACATTATATTAAGTTGGTATTAATACCACAGGCTGTATGTGACGCAACAATAAACACATCTTGATATAATCTCAGGTAATTATCCAATTAGTGCTAATTGAACTCATAAACTCACGAGGATCGGATTGTTTGTGCAGCGTCCTTGAAAATGAATAACTGCGACGATTCCCGGCAGCGGAGTTTTTAATAATCACACTTTAATGACGCCGCACCTGTGACACAGTTACTATGACACTTTGGACACGATCATAGAAATGCAAACAGGGGCCACCGAGAGGTGAAGCGAACCCAAACAAATCTGTGTTTCGTTGAAAAGCAATCACACACAACAAACCAAAGAAGCGGAAGACAGAATTAACATGCGACCTCGCCACGATGGATCACATTTGATCTTTTGAAAAACATCTTGACCTAACACTAAATTACCCATTAGTGTCCTCCCAGTGATAGACTTCAGAAAAATCAGCTTTCTGGCCTCCTCACGTCCTCTCCCGAGCAGCTTTTAAAAATCCTGATTAGCACCTGGCCTCTTGCTGAGATGCAGTTGTGGTTGTCGAGCGTTACATCACATTACATTTTGTGGCACTTTCCACCGACAGCATGTTTGCAAGCTCAGGAAACATGCGAGAGATAACCGTGTAAGCAGAAGACTCGCCTCTCTGACTTTCATGAGCTGATCCGACTCTTTTCGGCAGCATGCGCCACGTGACCAGCACCTATTCCAAAATGACCTTTCTTTTGCTAATTATCATGTAATTGCCTTTGCGACATAATAAAAATAAAATTGAGCAATTTAATCGTGATGTTCTGCACTGCCAAGTGTGACTTCAGCCTGCAAAAACACAATGAGAAAGTGATTGATTTTCTTAGGGGGGAGGGGGGTGCAGAACTTGCTGGAGCGGAGTTACTTAAGGTGAAGTTAGTAGTCGTCATGGCGTCTCTCAAGACAGCCTGGCATCACTGCAGGGATGGATACCGGCCGCTTCTTCCTCCTCCTGAGGCAGTGACGGACACGGACTCACAGTCACGCTTTTGTTTTTCTCCTGCCATTTTCTCGCCAAACCCTGCGGCATGTCGCTTGTTATCAAGAAGCTTACCAGTGAAATGTTTTCTGCCCAATTGATGTTTAATTTAATCGCAGTATCTCCAAGAAACCCTGAGAACTTTTTTTTTTTGTTTATCTACAAGTTAGATTTAAGTTGTTCTCAATTCTTTTGTTTTCCTCCATAATCTTTTTCACACACGACTTCTTCTACCTCCGTGAGACTACCAGAGTGTAACACCTGCTAACAAAGCTTGCCATCGCCATCTTTCAGAAAATGTCACATCTCTTGAGTTGAAAGAAAAAAAAAAAAAGGAAAGGGACATCATCTTCCCCCGACCAAGGCCTGATGGAGCACAGGGGCAAGAAAACAGCGAGAAAGATGAGAGAGTGTTAATCAGTGGGACAACTCTGTAGCTTAACAAACAGCACTAATTACACAGGGATAAAGACTTGTTCATCACACAGCTTACGAGACACAAGTTAATTGCTTCGGCTTGCCGTCCCCTCCCTCCATCTAAAATCAGCCTGTACCAAAGTCACACTCGGTGTAAGTGCCGCTTTCATTTTTCTGTTTTCCCCCTCTCCTGTTCTGTCGGCGCCCTCGTGTTTTCCACGGGAAAATCTGGCACTAATAAATCAAAAGAGGTGGAAGTCCGTGTTGATAATTGAATGGCCTGCCACTCTGTCCGACGGTGCAAACACAGAGAAACAAATCCATGGTGGACGCAGGCACGCTCGCTGGTGGAAATCCATACCATGCAAAGCACAAGAACTGCAGCCCCGAGCGATGGAATCTATTGCTTTCCTGTAAGGTTATCACCTGTAATCTGGATGCATACATAAAGGTCATAGAGCCACGATATTCAGTATGAGGATGGGGGAAAATTGGATTCATGTCATTCTAGCATGTTCCCACAGATGTACTCTCCAACTGTGCCTTTGGCTGCAGTGCTGTGAGGATCGATATGCTAAAAATACCCTGACTAATGTGTTCAAGATGGTATTTAGATGTGTTTGTATGTGGTGGACCTTTTCTTTTTCCAGCAACTCGTGTCTATGCGTGTGCGTGTTTTTTGCGTCTGTGCATCCTGCCGCTCTTGCTGCAAATTTCCGTCTCAAGGCCAGTTCCACGTATTGTGCTGGCAAACGTGATCAGAATGAAGTGGGTGGCGCGGCACGGGAAAAAGGAGAAAGTGAAGAAATTTCAAGTCGAAAAGTTTCAGCAGTCGACGGTGAGCTTGTCTTGGCTGCCGAAAGACTAAATGATCAAAGCGCCGGCAGAGAGCAACAAGTGTAAAAGGGAGGGGACGACAGTTGTGAATCACACACACACACACACGTCTCTTCACACTTTGTCAGCAGGGGATTTAAAAATCTACTCGTCTGCTTATCCAATATTGAGAAATCGCATCACGTGAACTGTGAAATGAAGAGACAAGGAATTACACCGGCGGCATTTTCTCCCTCATCATTTTGTATTAACCACTTCAAAACAGCTCATCCGTTAACTGCTACCTTTGGGGATTGACATGATCTGTGATAGAGATGTGTTCTGTCCCCTTTTTTAATCAAATCCTGCATCAACATACCTCAACAGAGTTATGTTGGGGGGTGTATTTCATGTTGGTGCATACGATTTCAGAAATGCAGCATCTCATGTGCGGTGTGGATTACATCTGACAGGATCTACATTGACACTACATTATCAAACCGACCAACTCTAATGCTGAGCCCTGTCACCGCTTTTTAGAAAACACTTTTCGTCTGTACCATGTTTCTGTTGTTTTTTTGTTTTTTTTTCTAAATTACCTCAGGCTAAGGTCAGCCCAAGTTCACAGTCACCGCTAGCCTTAAAAGGTTTTGCGTGCTTTGCGTCCGTGTTGTTGTGCACAATGCCCAGCGGCCTAACGGCGACAACGGGCGAGACAGGTGTTAAAACACTGCTTTGCACTTTCATGCGACGCGCAAGTTTTCACCTGAGACGATTCCGACGTCGCAGCAAAACCGAAAGGCTGCATTTGCCACGATGGCTGCTGGAAACCAAACCAACGAAGATTTCGGCTCAAAGTCAACTGGTAACCTTGTGGATTTGAACTGCTGGGGCCTAACAGGGAAAGCACCAGCCGTCTACTTGCCTTCACAGAATATTTAAAGAGGGAGTTTTGGAATTTAGTCAGTGGACTCAGGGATTTAGCGATTTAATGGCTCTCAATTAGTTTTATTGGAATGAAGAATAGTTCAGCTTGGTGATGACTGCGGTAAAATGTACCCAAATGAAAAAAAAAAAAAAGCTGCACTGTTTCAAGCCAAATGTCTCAATCTTGCGACTGTTATCTCGCAGTGTGCAGTGGACACAATCAAATCCTGAATCAACAGCCACTAAATCCTCGCAGATGGGTTTCCCTGAGGCAAAAAAAAAAATCTTATCATCCAAGCATGCCAGTGTGTCTTGTCTTGCTTTGGAGCTGAATGCTGGTTTGTTTTCACCTATAGGAGATGTGAGAAGCTGCCTGTCACAAGTGAGGAGGTGGGCTACTGAGTGGCAGGAAAATCAAAGATCAGGAAATGTCTGCTGTTAGAAGGAACTTAAAGACATTTCTTTTGTTCTTTCAAGGCGTCATGTCCGCCTCGAAGGGGGGAAATGTGTGGTGTCTGTTGCACTCAGTTGTTTGTGTTGCTTGTGGAATGTTATGTGGGGGTTTTTAGCGGCCAGTATAAGGGGTCTTAATGGTCAGTATTGGGATTATGGTTTCCTGACTGACCTGGTACCAACTTCTCCCCCATTCCTAACACAGAAACTGACCATTGCCAGACGCTTAATGTTAAGCCTACGTAAACAACTGCCCTATAAGAACACTTAGTCAAAGGAGGTTCGGAGGAGATCCATATTGGCTTCGGGTCTACTCACAAGCAAACCATGGTGCTTGTATGATGCTCTACTTTTCTACTTTTTACTAATACTTATAATACATCTTTTTTTATATAAAATCAAGTCAGGGTCAGCAGAGATCTTCCTTCATCATCTTCACATCCTCACCATCAAATAAACTACAACATTGGCAGGCTTCAGCCTCT